>JANPWX010000050.1:0-137500 GCA_024734555.1 Trochalopteron elliotii
ACAAAAGGGGTTGTGGGTGGGCACAAGAGTTTCAGGTTGCCCAGAAGTGTTTCCAAGTTTCTCCACGAGGAGAAGCTTTGTGCCAAATCCATCGGCCAAGGGAATCCATCCCTTTCCAAGCAGAAGGAAAAATCAGACTTTTCCTTGTAGAAAATGGAAAGATTTGGAATGAAAGTCGGTGCTGGAATGTCCCCGGATGTCTGTGTTTATTTTGCTAACCTAAAGGACCTGACTGTGAAGAGGAGATCTCAGGTGAAATCCAGCTTAGGCTACATCTTTCTGCCCTTGTATTTTTGGAGCCTTGGAGGGGAAGGCTGCGTGGCTTGCGGTGACTTTCACCAGCTCTGCTGCTAACAGCACTGGGCACCCCAAGGCTCTTTGGTCTCAGCACAGGCAAGAGCAGGAAGAAACCCTCACGTTGGCTTTGTGGAGGGAAATATTAAGTCAGTTTGATGCTATGTTATATTTTAGAAATCTCACACATTCAGTTGTCCAAGACCATTCTAAGCAAACACACAAGTGCTCTGGGGGTCTGCCTGCATACACACTAACTCCAGAATCGTGGTTCAGGTCAGAAGGTTATGAGTTTGAGTTTTGTTAAAAAGCTACATCAATACACCCAGGCAGTATTTACTGTATGTTATTGGAAATGCAGACCATGAACATTAGGGACAGTGTTTGTACTCTCCTCTACATATTAGGAAATATATCCTGTACCTTTATTAGAAAAATCCAGTTTAATATCACAGCATCTAACATTTCTGAGCACATCTACGAAGTGTCCTGATAAGGGTGTGCTGGGTGAAAAAGGAAGTTATGGAAATCAGAGCAGCTGTGAAGCTTGGGGTGCTGTGGCTCCTGCTGTGCAGGATAGGTGTCCTATCTATGAGTTTGGGATGTAAAGTTGGCAAGCACACAAGTAATGAACAATTATAGCCTTTTTTACAGCGATATAATATTGTAACGATTTTGTTTGAGTTCAAAACAGGGAGTTGTGAATTTTAGGCTGCTTTTTGTGCTGGTTTTGGCTGGGGTAGAGTTAATTTTCTTCGCAATAGCTGGCATGGAGGCTGTGCTATGCATTTGTGCTGGAAACTCTTGATAATACAGGGATTTTTTTGTTCTCACTGAGCAGAGTTTGCACAGAGCCAAGGACTTTTCTCCCTCTCATCTCCCCAGCAAGTGGGCTGGGGGTACACAAGGATTTGGGAGGGGACACAGCTGGGATGGCTGACCCAAACTGACCAAAATAATGTCCCACACCAAATGATGCCATGCTCAGTAACAAAACTGTAGGGAAGGTTGGCTGGGCGCTACTGCTGAGGGTCTGTCTGGGCACCAGCCTGTTGGTGATGACCAATTGTTTTCATTTGCATCATTTGTCATTCTGGGGTTTTATTTCTCTCTGTGTTATTTTCCTTTTCATTACTATTATTTTATTATTCATGATATTATTATATTGTATAATTAACTTCTATTATTATGATTGATATTGTTATTATTGCTATTATAATTATTTATTTCTGTTCTTTAATTGCTCTTATTTCAATCCCTGAGTTTTTACTCTTCCTCCCAGCAGGATGAGGGTAGGTGAGCAAGCAGCTCTGTGATGCTTTTTTTGCCAGTTGGGGTTAAACCACCACACTTTTCTAGCAAGAATATATTGCCCAAATTATTTTACATATTGCTTCATACACAATAGTGCTCATCTGGTTATTTGGATCTTGAGGTCTTAAACTTTTGGAATTAGACAACAGAAAACTTTTCCACTAAGCATGGAAATCCTGTTACAGCTGTCTTTCCAACAACAATGCTGTCAGCACAGCACACTTTCAGGCGTTGAAATTTGACTTGAGAAGTAGCAAAGAATAGGCATGGCCACTGTTCCACCCCATTTTCTGACCATGGAAAAGACCTATATAATGTCTTGGAAATGCTACATCCTGGCATAAACTGATTTATTTTATGTGGACATTTTCACATTTGATAAAGGAGACAGAAAAGTCTTACTATGCTGAACGTTGCCAAAAAGTAATTTTTTCCATTACTAATTGACATATATACCTGTACATATGTGGACGTCTTGTTTTCCAGACGTATCTCGCAATTAGAAATTTTAAATGTAGTTTATGCAGGCATGACCAAATTCCATTGCTGTCTGTGAAGTCAGGGAGTTCACATCAAGAAATCAGTAATAATATTTCAAGAGCAGCTTGAAGTCTTCTCATGTTTCAGTACTGCCAGTGACAGTATTTCTAGCTGCTTCCGGGGGGTCAGAATTGAGACCAGTGAGAACATGAAAATAATTCCAGGCTAATTTTTACTCTTCACTGCTCAGGCTTTGCTTTTTATGGGGCTGATTAAAGTTTGTAGATGTGCTCTTAGAAGTTTCTTAACAGCTTATTGGATGTTTCACTCTCAGAGATCAGAGCAGTTTCTGTGTGCTTATTGTATCAGTGAAAAGTGATATATTCATTGTGAAATATTAAAAAATGCTTTTTGAGGCACCTCATGTGTGTGTGAGTAGTGAAATTCAGAAGAGGTCTATAACCAATCCTTGCCATAAATCCAGTTTGTTCAGATGACTTCAGCTGGCTCCTAAATGTGACTTGTATTGTCTGAAGGCTGTGAGGCAGCTCTGCAAATAGGCATGGATGATTTGGTGAGGGCCATTTCATAAGTGCCTAATGTAATCATCACCATCAGTGATGGAAAAATAAGTTACATGTATGTATGTTTGCTAAACTATGTAATTAATAACTTTCCACATCCATGGTGCATTCTAAAGGAGTCCATGTTTCTGCAGGACTTTTAAAGGTTAATATATCCTTTTCTCCTGCTTTGTAACAGGCTCTGTATTTTCAGACCTTGATGTCTTTGCCTGCCTCATCCTGATTCCATGTATACATTACAGGGAAGTACCTAGAGCCCTGGATAGTAGCAGGGGGCTGCTTAAATGTGACAAGCCCACCAAACCTGAGAGTAGAGTGTGTTAGAATTCCCACAAGGCCCCACAGCATAACCCAAATCAGCAAGGGGAGCCCACACACTCATGGCAGTAAAAAGTATCTGTCCTTTGGTGGGAGAACTGTCCTGCTATGTCCTATTGGAATATGCACGAGTGTTATTCCTCCCTCTGACCAACTATTTCCACAGAACTCAGTGAGAGTTAGTACAGTTGATAGGACCTTTTATGTAATTTTGCCTGAAACTGACCATTAAGTTGGCATGTCATAAAGAGGAATGAGTCTACAAACACCTGAAATCTAATTTCCTTGGCAAATCAGACTAAGATAAATTCTGCAATGCTGTGACCCCAAAGCTGATGCTAAGCTGGGAATCAATAACAGAACTTAGTGCATCAACTAAATAAATGTAGCCTTATCAGGCCTTGCCTGT
The DNA here is from genome assembly GCA_024734555.1 of Trochalopteron elliotii. Taxonomy (NCBI): domain Eukaryota; kingdom Metazoa; phylum Chordata; class Aves; order Passeriformes; family Leiothrichidae; genus Trochalopteron; species Trochalopteron elliotii. Next base: position 3,400 of record JANPWX010000050.1, read on the forward strand.
GATTTCTAGTACTTCCTACTTAGTCATTTGAAGCAGTCTTATGAATTCCTTAAATTGCGTTTACATTTCTACATCTATTCTGAAAGCAAATAGCAGTGAAAGTCAGTAGGACTTAAAAGTAAAGAACTGAACATGTTGTTCTTCTGGGTTGATTCATTTAAGAGCATCTAAAGGTGGGAAGGCAAAATTTTTTAATCCTGTTACCTCTGCTTTCAATGTAATACAGGAAAGGAAGCAGCAAAAATGACAGTTCATAATCTTAAATGAAATAGGGTCCATGTCTACATAGACAAGATTTACTTTACATTCTCAGCCGTAGGAATGGAAAAAAATGAGGTTCAGATAATAAGGGTCAGTTGAATTTAAATTTTCTTCCTATTATGACAATAGTTTCATGGGACCATGGATATTTGGAACACTCTTACAGCCTTAACATGGGAATGGTGGTTTCAGTCCTCACCACCCACAGATATTTAATGCAAAATTGCTTTGCCTTTGTGCCTATGCAGCTACTCTCTCCTGCAGAGAGTGTCAGGCCCTGCTCTGCTGGTTAAAGAACATTTTGCTGCCTCTGCTATTTGCTCCTTTCAGCAGCTATTGTGGACTGAACTCTCAGCTCCTTTCACAGAGAAGTCGTGCTGCCAGAGTACATGGTTGCCAGGGTGGCATGGATGAGAGCAGCAGGTTTATTTCTTATGGCCTGAGTTTGGCTAACATGCCCTTATTCCAGTAACAGGATTTTTTGATGCATCCAGCAAAATGCAGAATGTGAGTAACATGAGAAATGATAGTGAAATTGAGAGAGATTAGAGTCAGGAAAATGATCCTGAACAATCAGCTCTGAAAAATCAATTCTGTTGCCTAAAAAATTTTGAACCCCGTAGCTGTAGCATTAACTCCTTACTCTGCCCCAAAGACCAATAATTTTGGGTGTAAGGGGTCAGAGTTTCAGCTTTAAGAACAAAGTTAGGAAAGTAGTAACAGCATCTTGAAAATATTCTAACATATAGAATTTGTTCTTGAAATCACAGAAACAAGTTCCGTATTTTTACTTCTGATTTGGTGCCTTGCAGCAGCACATCCATTTTCTGCTATTAATGAGTTGATGGTTGGAGAACTTACTCTCAGTTGCAGTGCAGCCTTTGATTTCACAAAACTCCTCCAAATGCCTCCAGCTAATTGCGTTTTCAATAATAAATTGTTGAAGAAATCTTGGCTTAGCTAAATTTACTTCAACATAATTTAATTAATGTGTTTAAAAAACAGTATTCTGAGCAGCTTGGACTACTGGATTGCTTATGTTATTTGTGGGCCTCTACAGAGAGCAGTGACCCAGAATTTACAGCCTTCTTTCACACCATCTATTACATTGCAATGCCATCATTTAAAATAATGGCATCCTCTTGCCTTCATACAAAATAATTTTTGCAGCTGTGGAGACTCTGACTAATAGGGACTTTTTTATCATATAGAAAGCAGAACTGAACATCAGTGGCATGTTTGCACTTGACTGATGTACAGAGAACAGACTATATTACAGATAGGTGAATTACAAAACTCCAGAGCCAACTCCCCTTTTCCAGTTACAGGAATTTTGAGGGGATTTTTACCAATACTACTTCTATTCATTCTATTCACATGTTCTGCTTTGATTCATGTTTAGACTTCCGGAATTTACCACTCTCCCTTTTATTACTGGAAAACCTGATGCCATCACTGCCAATCTCTTCTGCCTTTCCCAACCTACTTACCCAGCCCTTCCACACCAAGTAATCCTGGTAAGATCTAAAATAGCAGTTCAGTTTTTATGAACAGTGGTGTTTAGTTTGTAATTCTCCACCAGAGCTGCAAGGCACAGAGATGTCATAACAAGAATTCACAGATTAGCATTACCCGATAATGGATGTGATTTGCTGGACAACGTGACATCGCACTTTAGAGACAGCAAATTTGCTTGCTAGGAGTAAAAAAGCCTTTGTTTGGGGCATGGAGCTGTTATTTATAGCTTATTTTAAACAGGGAAACACTGTTGTCAGTTTTCTGAACTACCAAGAGTTGCAGTAGTTTTAGCAAAACAGTTTTTCTAAGACTACACAGATGTTAGATATTAAACAAACATCTGTTTTGAATAGAAGGGATTTCACTCCCCTCTACACCTCCTTTTCAACATACCGGAGAATGCCTGGAAAGAACTGTCACAGCTATAGTTTTATTTAGTTCTCTGAACACTGCTGTCCTTAGTGTCAAAACCACAACAAAAATAACCCTTGGAAAGGTTAATAGTGGCCTTTCCAGTGTCATATTCTGCACTTTATACATTGCAGTAATTATTATCATTATAGCTGTAAGGATGTCTAGTTATCTTTCTTAATCACATACTATAAAAAGTGCTTCTGAACACATATCTATTATTTAATCAAAATTTCACAGTTATTGGCATTTATGCTCTGGAAGGGCTGTGTTTATTTTCTCTTTGCAAAGGAGAACAGTGCCTCCCAGAAGAAAGGGAGACCTCCATCCATGCCCACTTTAATCACTGTCATATCATGTGACAATCTGTACTATTAATATCAGAGACTGCTAATACATGTTATTATGTCCTGTTGCCCTGTACTCTTTGCACCCTAGGAAAGCACTTTCATTAACAGTGAAAAACAGTTTTAAAAAAAAACAGTGTGAGAACTGAACTGTCTTCCCAAGGCAGAGCCAAGTACAAGAGTTCTGCTTGGAGAGATGGTTTCAGGAGTGTCTGTCAGGGCAGGGTCAGCCATACACCTCAGATAACATTTAACTTTTATTCTCCCAATGCAGCATTTTTATGTTTATATTAGTGCCCTTTGTACTAGAGCACTGAACCAGTTCTCCATCCTTTTGTCAGGGCCCAACACCAAGTCTGTTCAGAGAACTCAGTTGCTGATGGTGCCTCTATACTTCTCTGTTGGATCACTCCCAGTGATGGCCTTTTGCAACACCATTCACAGTTTGGCCTGTACAAAAAGGATCTGGAAAGCCAGCATTCTCCTACATCATTCCTTCTACCACAAACTAAATCAGATTTCAGAACCCTGTTACACCCATTGTGCATTAATGGGGCATGGCTTCACAAGATGCTCCTCTAAAGGAGCTTCCTGGTCTTCAGCCTGATTGCGTGGGTCACCATGAACGCTCCTGGCCCTCCTTTGTCACTCTCCATGATCTTGGCACTCATGTCAGCCATGATATTTACTTAGAACCATGTATTTATTTAGAGATGAACCAGCAGAGTGTGGTACACGAGCAAAAACTGAGACATGTCATAGACGAACATGCACTTCTGTTTTCCCTGGAAAACAAAAGGGAAGGCTTAAATGAAATCTGTGACTTCATAATCCTGCCAGTTACATTTTGTTTTCATAAATAAAGTTCCATGAGAGAGGACAAAGGAATTAGTCTCATGTATGTCTAGGAAATGAACATAGACAACTGAGAAAATTTAGTGGTAACCAAATCTGCTAGTAATGACTGCTCTAGCTGTCTATCATGAGGTTATGCATCTTTAGAATTATGGTACTAGGATAGTGGTTTCATAGGTCAAATGTGAGACTTGGTTGTTCTTAAATGATAATTCCTCCAGAGGAAGGCAGAACTCTGTAAAACATGGCAGGCCCTCTAAGCCTCAAAAAAATAAAAGATCAAATCTGATGGTCCAGTGGCCCATTTGACACAGACAGTAGTAATGCTGGACGATTTGACTTGGCTGATTTTTCAGTGAATGATATGTTTGTGTACATGAGGCTTCTGTCTTCTGCAATGTCTCTGTTCCTTGAGATATTTTGACATCCTCGTCCCCCCACTATACGACACTGACATCCACAGGCCAGACAAATTGCCAGCAGAGCTTGCCTCCTGACGAATCCTGTATCCAGAATTTTCTCAGTAACCACAGTGCCCAAAAAGAGTTGCATTCTCAACTCTTTTCCTGTGTCTTTTGAATGGTCTCAGCTCAAGGTCATTTTGTGATACCCAGAAGATCAGCCTGGCATCACTGACTATGGTAGCAAATGTCACAGTAGTCATCATCCGAGGCTGAGAGGCAGAGTCCTACATGGAGTGCCTTCAGGCTCTCTGGACATGGTCCCTGTAATGGAAATGGTGCAAGTGACAACACTGTGCATGAACCTCAGCTCAAGGATCAATGTGGCCTTGAGTTACATGCCCACAGACCTTGGGTCATGGTCCATGAGGTGAGATCTCATTGTGCTAGATGCCGTAAAAACACCAAAGAAAGACATCTTTAATCTGAACAAGTAGGAAACATGTACAGGGGGTCATGGAAGGGGTGTTCTTTCAGGTTTTAGAGGTCCCATGAATAGCAGTAATATAGATATCACACTATATCTTCCCACCCCTCAAAAAGATCCATCCCACAACCAACTGCTTTGCTCCTGCTTTCCTGTTGTCACTTGCAAGCAGCAGGGGAGAGAGGTTACTGTCAGAGTGGACTCTGAAGTCTAGTCCACACTTCCTCAAAGTGTGGAAGAACCACTGCCTTACAACAAAACTGAAAAATGAGGAATCTGACGTGTGCACCATCAACAGTTATTTGCATCCCTTCAGACACAGGTCTGACACACATCACAAAGTCGTTGCTTATTAAGCCCACCGAGAAACCTCCTGCCTATTCATGTGAAAATGTATCTAGGAGTTTTTATAGGACACTTCTTTGTCCCAGCTGCATGAAGGGACCAGAAAGGACATGTTCTTGTCTGGCCACCAAGGCAATTTAGATACCATGGCAAGGCTGTTAAATGCATGAATCATGGGACTCAGGTCCAGAGGCCTGCCTTGCCAGGGGTCCGTGGGGTGAGGTAAGGCCATACGCCTGTGCAGTGGGCTCCGCACTGAAGGACCACTGAAGGACACTCACAGCTGAAGGACCACTTTCCACTGGCCTTTGGCCGTTGTGAACCATGCTTAGGACAGTGCTGGCTGTGAATTACAAGATGGCAGTGCTGGCAGGATGTGAATCTCACTACCTAATTCCTGGACATGAGAGGCTTGGAAGGCTCACAGAAGAATGCTGTGCATAGCCTAGGGGGTTGCTGGAATGGGACAGGAGACACACTGATGTGGCCATTCTTCATAAGCACTTTCTTGCAAGAGACTGGTAGAGTTTTTAAGCAAAATCTGATGAGAAACACATCTTCATTCAGCGTGTTACACTTCCATGGTAAACATTAGTCATTATTAACAGCAAACAATTGACAGGATTGCTTTATTCTTTAGCCTTTAATCTGAACAATTTCAATTAAGCCCTCAATTATTAAAGTGAACTTGCACATTTGTGCCTATGGTAGAAAATGTTGACTTAGTCACAATACATGTTGTTCTGTGAGGAATAGCACAAAATTCCTGATTTTCTGATTCAGTTATGTATAGTTTATTTGCAAACACCCAAAGTCAAGAATTACTTTGACTAGGAGAGATTTTATCATTTATTAGGACTCTCAGAACTGCATATGCTTGTCAGCCAATTTCTTGCATTTAAAAAACCCTCAACCAACAGCAAAGAAATATACTTTCTAATGCAAAACCCAATAGCAGTGTATGTGACACATCAGTGCTAATATCAATTCCATTTTGTTTAATATATCTCACCATGTGATTATTCTTAATTTGAAAATAGCCATCCAGTACATTTTTCTATAATGAAAGTTCACTTGCACCTTGTAGATATGCTAATAAATTTAACACAGAGGTGCAGGCATTGATTATTCAACAACAAGATGAGCGTATCTGCTGTAAAATATATTTTAGAGGTAATCTTTAATAGCCATTTCATAGCAGCTAGGCTTTGCACTAATATGCTTGTCTAATGTCCCATTTGGATTCTTATATCTCAAATTAGTGATAAATCAAGGGTGGAAATTTATATTTTATAATTCTAAAGCATCAAAATAAAGTGTGACTTCAGCCGTGTGAATGACTACAAATGACTAGTGGTGGTTACAGGAAACACTTGTGCAGACATCTCAGGGGAGGGTCTGTCTTTCACCATAAATCTTTAGCAGTTTTTATGGGAGTTGGTAAAGGAATGTGAGCACTGTTTTGCTCAAGCCAAGACAAAAGTATGCTTAAAACTAGTTTACATTAATGGGCTAGAGTCAGCTCTCAGCAAGACTGGCAGAGTGCTGAAACCTTCCTGAAGGTACACAGACACTGATGCACCTAGAGAGCTTTGCCTCTGCTGAGAGCTGGGGACATGGCATGGGAGTATAATATAAATATAAAACAGCTGTTCTTGACAACAGGACACTTCATTCTATGATACAGAAGGTAATGCTATATCAGGAGGCTTCATGGAAGACATTTTGTTGATGTATTTTGAGTACTAGTTATTTTTATAGCCAGTACAGTTGTGGAGCCTGGGATTTTCTAACCTGTTGATGTTGCTGTCCCTTGTCATGTGGAAAGTTTTAGGGGTAGGTGAGGTGAGAGCTTCCTACTTACCAACACAGACAGATACTTGGAACACAGATTAAAAAACAACCAACAAACAAACGAACAAACAAAAAAATGCACAATTTTTTTTAAAGGAAGAATTGAAGTACATTCTGTATGACGTGCCCTGGAAAACTATGAAAGCTGTTCATACTTCATCCAGAAATTGTGTTTGGAATTTGTACATTCCTTCACATGTTTATTACAGCATTCAAATTTAATCACATTCATGTTTGCCAAGTAACTTAAGAATGAAAACATGAAACTTTCCTGCTGCCCTTGACCTCTTTCAGGGTTTTCCTGGACAAACACTCAAGTTCCAGTATACTTTTCCAAAGTCAGTCTGTTACTAACAGCTATTGAGTTCTACAAAAAAGAAAAAGTCAGGAGGGACAGGGTATAATAAGGGTCTGAGCACTGCAACATCAGTTCCTCATTCAGCTTCTCTGGCTCTCATTTTGGCATTCCCCTATTTTCATCACAAAACCTCTGGAAAAAGCAGAGTTTTGGAATGAAGGATCAAATGGGAATATGTCTGAAAAGAAATCACTAACTCTTCGTATCTGCTCACTTATAGTTTAGATGGAATGTACGTATAAAAGCTGAGTTGCCTGTGTGAATTAGTGGCTGAAGAGAGATTTGATGGAGAGATGACTGACTTATTATAAATGACAGTTGGATATTCCTAACACATACTAGCCCACATTATGTTGCGGCAAAGGGAATGGTGTAAATGCCCTGGTTAAAGGAGAGTTTAATGCATTAGTGGTCAGAATCAACAAAGCAACACCAGTGCAAATGATCTGTGACTCAGAATAACCAAGTTCTGAAAAACACCATGTCCAGAGTGTAAGAGCAACACAGAGAAAACAGACGTGGTTCCCCAGCCAGACACTCATGTACTTCCAGCTAGTCTAAAATGCAAAATGAGATCATCAGAAACCAGTTTCAAATGGACATGTTGCCTTTCTTTTTTTTTTTTTTTTCCTAGAAAAAGAGAGGAACAAGAAAGATGGAAAACAGCTTTTTCCCCCTGTGTTTCAATGATCTGGGAAGAAAACAGAAAAGATACTTGATATATATCCATGCCATTGCTTTCCTCCATTGTTCCCTGTCCAGGCTTGGCACAACAGAAAGCACTCATGCCCCTGATTGCTTTGTACACTTCTGTCAAATCTGCCTCTTTCCTGCTCTTCTCCCAGTGTTTCAAGCTATGCTTCCCAACTGTCAACATTTAAAATTCTTAATGATGCAACCTGAGGTTACTATGGCAACTAATGTCATTGCCTAGGTGGTAGTGATCATATAATGTGCATTGCCATTGAAATTTGAAATTATTTTCCATAGACCTATGAAGGCCATGCACTCCACCTCGTTCAATCCCCTGAAAAAACCCACCACCCAGAAGGCATTACAGAGGAAGTCATTACAATGTTTTGGAACAGAGATTTGTACCTCATTAATGCATGGAATTAAAATTTTGGCTCTGAAAAAGGCAATATTTTAGATATTTGTTTAGTGTGATCAATATATCTCTGAGCAGCATAATTTTTTTCTGATGTGACCACAAACTCCAGCTACTTTCAGTGCAGCTCAGGCATATTTACTTTTCAAAGCAAATGAGCCTGTATTCACATAGAAATAAAGTTTTGTTCTCTACATTAATCAGTAGGAGATGTCATTCAGGTTTTCCTCAGACAAACATCCTAATAAACTGCTGGCATCTTCTGTAGTGACAAGTCAAAGTCAGCATTTTTGATGGTGATTCCTGGCTTGCAACTCAGTTACCAAAGTGTGCAGATACCCTTGTGATGGGCACAGCATTTAAAGGTGGATACACAGCAATTAAGCTAATTATGTTTCTTAAACTTCATTCCAATACATAATCTAATAAATCAGTACATTTCAATAAAGAATATTCTAGGAGCAGCTTTTGCCCACAGACACAGTAAGCAAAACAGAAGTAAAAGCACAGTGGCCTTTTTCCTAAGGGGACTTCTTTCTGGCTCACATCTCAGTAACAACAAAAATTCTGCAACTGCTGTTTGATAAAGGAAAACAGATCTGAACCAGCCAACTTTTCAAGCCCTGGGTTGGCTCTGCTATCTGAGCAGAAACAAACCTAGTTGCAAATTAGGATACAGCACCAGAAGGGACCCTTCAGGTCATCAGCAGGCCCCCAGTTACAAGCAGTGAAGCTGTATAATCCTGTTCTTGTATGTATCAAGCTTCATTAGAAAACTAATTGCCTGGAGGTTTTGTACATGATTCTTATACTGGAAATTTATTCTAGATCTGGCAGCTAGAAGTCACTATAAGCAACTTCTTTCATATTCTCTATATATCCATTTGGGTATTTTAATCACAGTCAGTTGTAAAGTTGTAGCCTTTTCTTGGTGTAGTGGGGAGGGTGGCTTTTTATATAAAGTCAGCATGGGTATTTCTGTTACATCTAATGGTGATGTTATTTTCAGTCTTTTTCTCTCAACATCTGGTTTATATGGAAGCTAAAATATGGGAATGGTTATAACAGTAACTCAGTCATTAATAGGGAGAGATAGCTACAATGGCTGGTGAAAGAAACAGGTTCAAGGATTTTGTGTCATTCTGTATAAATATCTCATTTCTCAATAGCCAGAAAGTGATTCCATTATAATGTACAGGTTATTATAGAATATCTTGTGAAAATTTTCTGGTTGCTGGAAATAATGCAAACTCTCTTTCTAGGGATTTTATGTCATTGTTCTCCCATATATCTGTCTCATTTGCAAACAGTGTGCAGCACAATAAAGGCTCTTACAGGCTTCATCAAGTCTCTGGCTGCAGTTGTATGAAGAGATGCAAGTTTCAGTGCAAAGAAGAAGCTCTTATGCCAAGAAAAGTTTTCAGATCTTTGTGAATGGTGATGTGGCTATGTATTTGTCCATTCTTTATTTTGTTCCCTAGTTAGACACTCATGGTTATAAACATTCTTTCTTCTGCTGCCACAGACTTTTGTTTAGAGCTAAAGACACTGTATTCACAGATTAAAATTTGATATGTAATGTATCTTGCTGTTTGAACCATTATTTTGTCATTTGTGTGGTGTGACTTCTGTTTATTTGTCTCTCTGCTCTGGTACTGGACACCAAAGTACTAAACTACTGTTATATTTCAAATGCTTTTTGCAGGCTGTCTTGCCCAACTAAACTACCAAAGTTACTTGCCCAAGTAACTACCAAAACTCATATGAGAGTTTAGTAAAAGATTAGTGATCAGAAGGTTTCCTCCACAAGAGTGGATAATTAAACATCCACCCTGTACCCAAGATGCTTTTGAAGTTCAGCCAGTGCTACCTCCATAATACTTTGTTTCTCCTTCTTTTACTGAAGTAGTGGTAAAGAAAAATAAGCTCTGAAAGTCTCAGTTTATGGGCTTTATTTTCCTTTCCCTTTCTGCCTTTTCAGTCCCAAAGCCCAGGATGATGTATCAAACATTCCTTGAGGTAGCAAATCAGCTTAAATAGAAAGAGAATGTATATCCATTCATTTTGAGTGTGAGCTCTCCACTTCTTTCATATTAGGTTTCCATAATGCCTGCAGACAATAAACACAATTGCAGGAGTCTATGTAGTATCAAAGCAAGAGGCAAAGTTATTTACAGCATGTCAAGGTCTTCCTGTGACAGTCTAAGAACACTTCGATAATAATAATATAGCACTTAGAAGTAATGATGTACTTATAAGTATAGATGAAGCACCTTTAATTTATTTGATAAAGTGAAAACTGAAGAGGGCAGTTTCATAGAAGCATACACCTCTGGTCCTCACTTGCACTGAGTGTTTACACTAGAGTGTGTGAGCCTCTGCTAAAGCTTTTACATTAACAAAAGAACTGTATAAATTTAGAAAATACTGAGATAGAAAAGATTTTTTTCCAAATAGGGAAAACCTGTTCATGGGAAAATACAATATGAATGTTATTTGTGGATGAAGTTTCCAGCATCCAAAGGTCAACTTTCACCTTCTGGCACAAAGGGTGAATCTTGTCTTAGAAAAATGTCTCATAATTTTCTTTTTTTTAAGAGAGAACCAGGATATCATAAAATCACATATAGAATAGACTCATAGAATCTTTTAGATGGGAGAAGAACTTTTTAGGACCATCAAGTGCAACCATTAACCCAGCACTGCCAAGTCCAACACTAAGCCATGTCCCTAAGCACTTTACCCCTAAGACCCATGAATCTTTCAAATACCTCCAGAGATGGTGATTCCACCATTTCCCTGGGCAGCCTGTTCTAATGCTTGACAAACCTTTCAGTGAAGAATTTTTTCTTAATATCCAATTTAAACGTCTCCATGTGCAATCTGAGACCCTTTCCTCTTGTCTAATTGCTTGCTACTTGGGAGATGAGACCCATCCCCACCTGGCTGCAGCCTCCTCTCAGGTGGTTGAGGAGAGTGATAAGGTGACCTGACCCTCCTTTTCTCCAGGATAAACACCCCCAGTTCCCTCAGCTGCTCCTCATAAGGAACTCCAGACCTTTCACCAGTTCCCCTGTCATTCTCTGGACACTCCACTGCCCAGGGTGGGCAGTGGAATGTGTCCAGAGGTTTAAGGTGTCACCTTACCAGTGCTGAGTACAGGGGGACAATCCCTGCCCTGGTCCTGCTGGCCACAATATTGCTGACTCAGGCCAGGATGGCATTGGCCTTCTTGGCCACCTGGGCACACCTGCCTCATGTCCAGCTGCTGCTGATCAGCACCCCCAGACTCAAATGCCTCATTAGATTGCTGTCATGCTGCCAAACCAAATTCTATTTGGTTTGCATGACAAGGTTTTAGTAGTAGGGGGACCACAGGGCTGGCTTCTGTGCCAGACAAGATGGACCTGCCATTGGTCAAGGCTGAGCCCTCAGTGACACCGGTAGTGTCTCTGGAATAATTTAGTTAAAAAGAGGAGGAAAATGTTTCACTACTGCAGCAGGAGAGAGGGGTGAGAATCTGTGAGAGAAACATGCACACTCAGATCAGTGGAGAAGAAGAAGCAGGAGCTGCTCCAGGCTCCAGAGCTGAGATTCCCCTGCAGCCCACAGTGAAGCAGCTGAGTCCCTGCAGCCCATGGAGGTCCATGGGATGTAGAGATCCACCTGCACCCCATGCAGGACCCTACACCAGAGCAGGTGGATGTCTAAAGGAGGCTGTGACTCCATGGGAAGCCCACGCATTGGCAGGGTCCTGGCAGGACCTGTGGCCTCTCAGAGAGAGGAGCCCTTGCTGGAGCAGGTTTGCTGCCTGGACTTGTGACCCTGTGGGGGATCTGTGCTGGAGCAGCCTGTGCCTGAAGGGCTGCATCCTGTGGAAGGGACCCATGCCAGCTTGTGAAGGATTGTCTCCTGTAGGAGGGGTCCCATGCTGGAGCAGGATTGTCCCATTTCAGAGGAAGGAGCAGCACACAGAGCATGTGATGAACTGACCACAGCCCCCAATCCTGGCTCCCCTGAGCCACTGGTGCAGAGGAAGTAGTGGATTTGGGAGTGAAGTTACACACAGGGAGAAGGGAGGGGTGGAAATAAGTTGTTTTTAAGGTTTGTTTTTCTCATTACCTTATCCAGGTTTGATTGTTGATAAATTAGACTGATTTCACGGAGCTGAGTCTGCTTTGCCTGTGACAGTAAGTGGTGAATGATCTCTCCCTGTTCTTATCTCGACCATCATAATTTCCTTATATTTTCTCTTCCCCATCCAACTGAGCAAGGAGCTTTCCAGCTGACAGAGTTGCTTTGGTGGGCATCTGGCATGCAGCCAGGGTCAATTCACCACAGAAATACACAAGGGCAGATGTGGTGTAAGGCACCTATAGTGCAAGGCTCCTGTTAATAGAAACAGATCACATGTATTTTCAGAGACAATGAAGATATATCCAAGAATAATGATATTGAAAGTGGGATGAGAGAGGATAAAACCCTCTGGTGAATTGAAAGCCCTGTTGAAATCTGTAGAGGATGGGAATTGGCAAGGTCTGAGCTCTCAGCCATATGCTAAACCAGTTCATTTAGTCCTGGAGGATTCTGTTTATAGTTCCTAGTGTATCTGTCTAAGAATTGGCCATTGCAACAAAATAATTAGAAAATAAATGCAATTGTTTGGCCACTTAACACAGAGGGAAAGATTCTGGATGAGGATGGAATCCAGGGAATGGCTGGAAGGACCACAGGACGTATAAAAGTCTGAAATACATGTATGTAGTAATAATCAATTTTATAAAAGTATGCAGAATAGGGAAGGGTATGAATGTTACAGAATACTAGGTCAGCTTTAAATGTGCTGTTTTGCATTCAGAGAATAAAAAACAATAGTCTGAGCCTCTGACAGCCCAATTTAGAATTTAGAATTGCAGATATCAAATGCTTCCTAACAGCAATGATCTCAGAGAAGCAAAATCAAGATTGAAATACATTTGCAAAAACGGGAAGCTTAACAAAAATTCGTATGAAGAGAAATGGCCTTCTGTGGGTCACTAATCCACAAAACTAAGGGATACATCTAACCAAGAATTATTTACTTAGAATGAACACTTAGTTCAGTTCCAACTTGTGCATAGTACAATGTTTCTTCAAAGGGAGGCCATTTAAAGATGCAACTTGTTTTTCCAGAGTGATTATTCCAAACCAATCTAATCTGCTGCACATGAGTCAACCTCACAAAAGAGGCAAACTGCAGAGAAATCTGTAAATCACTTTTTTTTATGCACCTAACTTATTTAGACAAAATCTAAGCATGCAATCTACTGATAACAGTATTCCACTAGCTGCGCTTCCTTAGAAGCCTAGTAATTTTCACAGTGTTTCTCTTTTCCTTACCAAAAAAGAAGAAAAAAAAAGAAAAAAAAAAGAAAAGAAAAAAAGGAGAAACATCTAATCCTGGTAGCTACAATGAAACCTTACAAATAGGCACCTCTCTATCTCTCTATGTCCCAGCCAAACTAAGAATTGAGTCTAAGTACAGCTAACAATAGTCTAAGTTTGGTGAAAGATATGTTTCTCCCTTACCAGAATTATTTTTGTATTTAATCCAGATTCGTTCCCTTTAAACTCATGATGATAAAGTCACACTAATGTTTTCCTTCCCCTTTCCCACAAATCCTACATCCTTCCCTGCACATTCTCTCTGAACAAGGAGACAGGCAGGTGTGTTTCCACTGTGCATGCTTCTATAGACAATTTCCTCAAGGCAAGCTGGGAAGTTTTCAGAAGACAGGTGTGATTGAAAATTCTCTTTTCTGGCTAACACTGCCCTGTGCAATGCCTCAGGATTTCAGTCCTCACCCCCAATGTGCACAGCCACAGCAAGACTTGGCATTGTCTTGCTCATGGAAAGGAGGAAGTGGGCTGCTAACAAAGGCAGGTGGAGGACAGGTCTCAGTGTGGCAGCACTCAGGAGAGCTGGATTGCTCAGCTTTCCGCATCCTCCAGCTATGGCCCAGCCCTCCTGCTCACCACAGCTTCAGCTGCAGAGCAGCAGAGCTGATGGAAAGCTTGCAGCTATTACTGTGCTCCCTCCTCCTGCCTTCTGCCCTCCCTCCCATAACTTCACATAGGCTTGAATGGGATGGTGGCTGAGCACCCCTCTGCCAGTACTCCAGGGTATGGCCTTGCCAACCCACACTTGTTTTGGGACACTTGGGAAGTGTGATTTCCATCTTTTTTTTTCCCAATACAATTTAGGTTTGTTGCAGTGCACCGGACTGTGGGTTTCTCTAGACTATTGGGGACAGATGGAAGTTTGGTTTCATAAAACAGCGTAAACTCCCTTCTTTGCCTCTTTCTGTGCCTCCTGCTAAGGTCAGACCAACACAGTACTGTAATAGAAGAAGGACTGAGAGAGACAGGGACAAAATCAGAATGCTGAAGGAGGCAGGATGAGAAGACTACTCCAAAACCAATAGTGTTCTGCTGCTTTGTTTCACTATGTTTTCAAACTGATGGAGGGTTCTTCCTATACCATGTGCTTGCTTGTTGTCTTTTGTTAATACCACATCCCTTTTTGACAGTCCCAGCATCCCACATGTTCCCCCAAGTTTTTTTTCTCCTGTTAATTGGTGTGGAGAAAAGGTATCCATTGCTCCTTACTTTCTGCTAAAATTTAAGGCAACTGAAGAACCTAATCCTTGGTAAAAAAATTCACACATTGAGCCATACTAAAATTATGAGTTCTAACCAGCTCTTGTCTAGTTCTAACCAGTATTTTTTAAAATTAGAAATACTAAGTAGTATTCGTGATCATTCCACAATTCTCTCTTGAATCCCTCTTTCACATCCTGCTTCTACATATATTTCCTTCCTTTTCCAGCACAATGTACACAAGATTTTTGTAGACATTTTTAAAACCCTTGAAATCCTTAAGTTGTTAGTATCACTTTATTTCAAATTCTTTGATTGAGTCAACTAGGTCAGTACAGGTCATGCAGACCATCACCCACATGTAAAAGAACGTGCTGAGTCAGTGACAGAAGGTTGCACCTCACAACAGGACTCCATTGTTATTTTAATTTTCTCGTTCCACAAGTGCTCTCCCACAATTTCCCTCCCACTGCAAGAAGCTTTGCTACAAAATGAGCACAACTAACAGTGCCCAGGGCTCCTATAGAAAGGAAAAGAAAAGCTGGGGGAAATTGCTACAGCCTCTCATGTCTGAGGCAACTTTATTATGCCACTTGACACAGCTTGAAGAAAAAACTAGAGATTTCACAAAAGGCAACATTTAAAAATAACTTCTTTTTGTCAGTTAAATCTAAGTGTTTTAAAATCCTCAGCATTGACAAGGTTTATTTTTCTTTCCCCCTTCCCCCCTTCCTTGAAGGGAGCACTGAACAACATGCTTTCTTCTAGGTCACGTACATTTAATGCGCTCTCATACAGAAACATAAACCAGAAAATGACTTTGTCCAACTGTGTCCAAAATTGTCTGGTTACTCTGAAAAGCATTCAGCTGCAGCAGTATAAAACACTTTTGAGTGGGGAAATCTGAGGGACTAGAATAGGATTGGATATAATTCCAGAAGTTCCTTCTATCTGAGTAACTCTAGTGCAAATGATGCCCTTCCCCAAATAATTCTCCTTGGTTTGACTTTCTGTACCTTTGTCCCTCCTCCTTCCAAGCTATCATAGCACTGCTCAGCCAAATGTCACCTAAACTGAACTTGTTAATTATTCAGCCTCTCCAAAAGCAATGCCCTGAACAAGCCCAACAGTATCAAACCTGCAAATATAAAAACTGAACTAATTGAGGATTGAACTGAACTAATTGAACTAAACTGAGGATTGCCTAATCCTCAACCAGCCTGATTTTTTTTCACTTACTCCAAATAACCTTCATCCAAATCACAGAACCATTCTCTCCTGCTTCATCTCACACAAGGACCACAAAATCATGTTCATATTTTGGTTGCTGTAGTGACTTAAGCTGCTACATATAATTCACTTTTTATCCTTCAGAATGTCAGTGCATGCAGCTAGAGTGTGCACAGATATCTGAGCAGGTAATTTGGAAACTTGAAGCCTTTGTCTTCAAGATCCAGAATGGTCTAGAAATTCCAATCAACACATATAGAAGAGAAGCGGATGGAAAACTTCAGATCAGTATCGGGTCCCTCTCTAGAAGAAGAGACTCAGGACCTGTGGGCCCCAAATAAGATTGCTGATGTTGCCCTCAGTTTTCTTGCTTGCAAGCGTTTGAAATCGTGCAATGCTGTTCTCACACAGCTTCATGAAAACAATGTATATTTTTAGAATTTATCTATGTGTTTACATTTTCCTCCTCTGGGTGGAGGAATGTGATTGATGGTGATGTTCACCATCCAGGTCAAAGAGGTGGCAACCTGTGTAGCCAATCTCTTGACCTCTGTACAAATGTATATAAGTATTGGAGTCAGATCATTAAAGGAGAGGCTTTCCCTTGACCTGCTGTGTCTGCCTCGTCCTTCGTGTGTCCGAACTAGCGACACGCTCACAAATGGCATTTCCTTTTCTTTTCTAAAGAAAGTTGTAAAGTCCTTCTCCAAACATGTTGGAAGAGGATGTGCCAAGAAAATGCTTTCCATGCCCCCAGCAGTTCAAGACATCCTTCTGGTGGGATTGTGAGAATATCAGGTAACATGAAACAAGCAGGCAGTTACTAGGAATCAAGCTCATGTGTGATTGTGATACTCTGGATTTGCAAAGTCAAGGTATGGCCTCTGTCTACAGTTAGCTAAATGGCTGGTGGAGATCAGTGCTAGGGAGGAGGGGATACTCATTGATTGCAGAACTTAAAGAATGAACTCCCTGACTTTCAAATATTAAAAATTTGAATTGGGCATTAACAGGGAATTTCCATGTATGCCAATGTTTTCTTTTTAGAACCAGAGCCAGGTTTGCTCTTTAGTTTAATTGTGATGTATGCATGAACTTAACTTTGCCTTAACAAAGCTCTTTTTTTCTGAGGATGTGAGGTCATTATTGCTCCCATTACATATAGTGTAAATTATCTGATATGTCTATTGGGTGCATATTCAAAACACCCAGATTTTTATGGTATGCTGCAGGTTTGAATAAAAATAGGTTTTTCATGTCTTCTTGCAATAGAACATTTTCAGAGTATTTTTTGTACAATATATTATTCCCTTTAAATAAGAAACCAAGACAGAGTTGTTAGTTTATACAAAGCTTTACTATAGTGATGACCTTTTCTGACCCTTTGTGAAAGTTAAGCATTCACTAGCAAGCAATACAGATGATACCTAAAAATAAACATCTACATACAGAGAATTTTAAGCCTGGGTACACGTTTGGGTAAAAAAAAAAGGCATTTTCAAGCAATGCATCATGACAGCCCAAGAGGAATCTGCTACAGACAAAAATGACAGATTTGTGTGGCTGTAATGCTCCATTCATTGTATAAAATAAATGGGTTATTCATCACAAATGGCAATGAGGTCATTGGCTTTATTTGAGAAGGTGAGAATTTTAGCATCAGAAAGACTTCAGTTGTTGTTCCCAGCTCTGCTGCTGGCCTTGAGGGTGAATTGGGGCAAGTCATCTTGCCCTGTGATACCTTTGTTTCACCATCCAAAAGGCTGTGAGATGGATACTGCTCCTTTGTAAAGCATTCAGAGATCTGATGTCCTAGGAGCCAGGTACTATTGCTAATACTGAAAGAATCTAAATTTGTGTATACAAGTGGTGCCTGTGTTTAGCTGTAGGATTATTGTGGTCCTGTGTGCTAATTGGGTCATTGGGGAAGGGGCTTAGTCTGTCATTTCAAACTGCTTGGTTACCTGGAAAAACATGATGATTGCTACTAGAAACATGCATGTGCTAAGGCCTCCTCCATATTTACATCAAAGATTTCTTGGAAACAAAACATGCCCATGCCACATCATTAGGTTCAGTGTTTCTGAGAGGCGTTGCAATTTTTAGTGAACACACAACAGCTATGCCTCTGGCTAGCCCATGGGAATTCTTGGATAGCTGGAAAAAATTGCTCAAACTCAACATAAAATCTCTCACATACCTGAAAATCCATATTGACAAAGATGAAGAATTTGGGGTTTGTTTTTCCTGTGCCTTGCACAGGAATGGAGTGACTGCACCACTGGACAAAAGAAGGGCTACTGATGTCATCTAATTGGGCTTCTGCAGGGCCTTTGATATGATCCCCCACATTCTTGCCTCTAACTTGCAGAGATACGGATTTGATGATGACTGTCAGAAGGCTGGAACATCTTGTCTGTGAAGAAAAGGCTGAGAATGCTGAAGTCTTTAACGCCTGGTGAAGAAAGGACTCTGTGGAGTACTTATTATGACCTTTCAAGGCTTAAAGAAGGCTTAGAGGATTGATGGAGAGGGATTTTATACTACTGCCTGCAGGGCACAAGGGACAACAGTTTTAAGATGAGAGTAGATTTAGACTGGATTTAAGGAAGAAATTTTTTACAATGAGGATAGTGAGACACTGAAACAGGTTGCCCAGAGAATCTGTGGATGTCCCATATCTCGAAGTGTTCAGGATCAGACTGGATGGGACTTTCAGCAACATGATCCAGTGAAAGGTGTCCCCCATATCAGGGGGGGTGGGACTAGATAACCTTTGAAAGTTCCTTCCAATCCAAACCATTCAATGACTCTTTACAAGGATTTCTCCTGGGCACAGAGACCACATTCTTAGTGCTTGTCACTGTGTCTCTGTAACCCAGCAAACCCCCTTCTGCACACACATGATGAGTTTACCTGTGTTAGACTCCACCTGCTTTCCCCCACCTCACTGAACCATCTCCCCAGCTGTGTGTGATTGAAAAATGAGTGTTTTCAAGTCAAACCAGTTCATTGAGTGGCTGAAGGGGATAGATGGTGCAAAAGCCAACACTATCACCTAGGAAGAGGGAGATGTGGGCCTGTACCACCGGATGTCTGAGTCAAAACATAAGAATATTAGTAAAGAGTAAGAGTAAAAAGCCTCTTTCTATCTCCATGTGAGGTGTCCAGATCATGATGTAAGGGAAATGTTTTGGAGGTGCCTGTAAAGCTTTGATTGGAAGAAAAAGTATTTTGGAAAACATACGTGTTTTCTGAGTGTGTGTCACTTTAAACAAAGTTTTGTACCTAAGCTAATATTTTCAATTTTTTTTCCTCTCATAGGACTTACCGTTATGGGGAAAAAAAACCCACTAAAATTTATTGTCTTTGACAATAATTTATTTGACAACAGTTTACTATCTTTCTTAAGACATAGTTGTTCCTTGCTAATTCTGATACAATATTAACTTGAAGATAGCTGAAACATTCTGCCACTTTATATTATATTTTGCTCTGGTTTTTAAAATAATTTAAGGCAACTTAAATTATATAAAACCTATATAAATATTTCTTTCTGAGATCAAATTTTGTGTTGAAATAAAAGTTTTACATTAACTTATTCTTCAAACCATTTAACTTCAGGACACATCCAAAACAAAATAAAAGCAAATTGTCAGGTAATGTCATTGCCATCCAATAAGGTACATCTTCATCTGCAAATGACAGCATTTCAAACTATACTATGCAGTAGTTAAACTTAATTATTCTTACAGTAAGCTAAAGCCAATAAACCATAAAATAAATTACATTATTATTTTAATGTTTGTATCACGTTGGGACAGAATACACCATAATAGCTTTGAACTGTATAAATCATATGCATTTCTACTTCTGGCATGTACTAAAGTAATGCAAAAATAATCTTAAAATGAAATAAAATATCACACTTTTCTAAGCAGGTACGTTTCAGAACTTTTGGAAATATAGATGAACTGAAAATATTTCTATACAAAATAAGAGCAAGTTAAAAACACAGGAAAAGGAAGGCTTCAACTAGGTCTGCAATTGATCCCACTTTTGCCCTGCACATAGTGGGGATGGGAAAAATAAAAGCCTGAGGTTTGCTTCCCAACATGCAGGGCAGCAGAGAGGAGGTTTCCAGAAAAGCATCCCAGTTTGCTGTGAGCACAATCAACAGCACAGGGCCCATCCTTCCCTCTGCCACAGATCCACCATGGGAGAGGAGCCTCCAGAGTGTCCCACCTGCCTGGTGGGCAGTGGGATATGAAAGGGATGAGAATGAAGAATTTGGCTCTTAACTGGAATGTACCTCATCAAGATTAATGTTGATTGGGAGGTGTCTCAGGTAACTCATTTATGCCAGTGACAGTGAATGGTGATGACTGCTGTTTATTAATGAAAATTTGTTGTAATGGGGAGGCATTCAGCAGGTGCCAAATAACTGCATGGTCAGTTGACACTGTCAGGTCAAATTAGACTCAAATTATAGGTTTCATCAAAAAAAAAGAAGTGTTTTCTGGTGCTAAGGCCAGCCAAAACCACTTTTTTAAAAAAACCAAAAATAAATAAACGTGGAAACAATAAGCTTAAAACAACCTTTGCAATAACAACATTGGCTTTGCTAAGACTAAGGTAATTTTGGTTTACACTTGAAAAGGTCACTAGGGTGGTGAGAATGCTCTTGCCACTCAACACCATGGCACAAATGCATTTCCTACAACACCTACAGATAATGTGGTATCACAACTTTCACTGCTGTACCAGCTACCATGAATGGCTCCAGAAGGGACTGAAAGTCAAGCACCAGGCAAACAAATTACACTGTCTGGTCTCTGTTGTTTTAGATCAGTTGCAAAATATGAAGATAGAGCAGCCTGGAGACGCTGCACAGTCTGAGCCCTTGCAGTGGCCTTTACAAGCAGGCAGCAGGAGTGGCACATGCAACCATGGCCCCACCTCAGCCCCTTGGCTTCCTTCCAGTCTGTGCTTTGCTCCAGTGCACATGCAAGAGCACAACAAAAAATGGCTCTTCTTGTAATGAAAACCAGGTTTGGCCATGCCCCAGATGCTGCAATTCTGGGCCCACTGGAGTATTGCTTGGATATGAGAAGGACACTGTCTGTCCTCAGATGGTCATGTTTATTGTCAGACACTTCCAAATCAATGAGGAGGCTATTTAATAGCTCAACCAAGTAGATAGCTCAATTTTCCTTATAAGAAGGTTGTTTTTTCTTTTTTTTGGTAGCTGAAGAGTACTTAATATTTTGCAACAGCTATTCCTTCATAGCAGACACACTGTTTGGAAGACATAGAATTTTTCCCCTAACTGGTTCAAACAAAGGGAGTCTCTTCATGCTCATGTGAAATTGCTGACCCTTCCCAAACGATTTCAAGGCAGATGTGATGCAGCCTAAAGCTGGCAGCAGAACTGTCATCACTGCTGGTATTTCAGCAGCAAGGTAGGTACTGACAGAGCACAAGAGGGTCTCTGGCTTTAATAACTCAGCAATTAGAATTGAAGTAGATTATAGCTGAGAGAGTCTCTTGTCAAGGATATGAATGTTATCCTTGACCAGTATTGCAAACATGTAAGCTATTTCTGCTTATAGATGATAATGTAAAAAATGTGAAGCTAATAGAGTGTGTGCGAAAATTAGCACAGAGGAGGATTTAAGAGGAAGGAAAGGAAAGATGAAGGAAATGAGGAAGAAAATGAAACACAAAAAGGACAAATATTTTTCAATTTATTAGTTTTGTGTAAGAAAACAAGCCTTTGCAGCCACAGAATAGTTTTAACAGTTATTTGTCATAGTGTACTTCATCAAGGAGTAGAGGAACTTCAATTTAATCTCTTTCAGTATACAGTGAAACACTTATTAATAAAGGTACCAGCATAAATAGCTATTTTAAAGTAGTTCTAAAATCTGTGGACCATATTTTATGCTTACCTACCCTACATAGATTGAGTCCACCTGCTGAGATAAATTCTTCATGAAAAGATACTTGAAGGATAATAAATCCTCTTTCTTCTTCAGTGATACATTAGGTGTAAGATGACTATAATTTCTCTTTGTAAGGATTCTTGCTCAAAGAATTCCTTCTTCCAGAAGAGTATAAACAAAAGTGTAGGAAAAATTAGACCAAGACACGAAAAAAAGATGCAATCATAACAACATTGTATATTTTTCTATTATTCTGATTGTTCTTGGAGGAGAGAGAGTGTGAGAGCAAAAGAGAAAAAAACACAACTACTAGCCTCCAAAACTTACAGGAAATTAATAACAGCATCTGTGGCGTTTTTCTATAATGGTGAAATTTTCCCTGCTGTTCTGAAAATAAGAAGAGCATAAAGCAACAGAAGAACATCAGTTGGTGCAAATCATCATAGCTCCAATAAAAGGCTGTTCTTTTCTCAATAATTTTAATAGGGAAAAATATACTTACATTGATCCAGTGCTGGACAATATTTGGAATGTATGTGCAATACACAGTTCTATTTTTAATATGACTTTTGCAGCATCAATCACTGGGATCTTTGAGGGGCTCAGAAATCTTGTCTCCTCTTTCTGACAAAAATCTGGCAGAAATGGGATCAAAATTGGTGATGGTGCGGAGAGATAGAAAGCAAAGGGCTGGGCAAACAGAGAACTTGATGGGCGTTGAGATTTGGGCAGATATCTAGGGGACTGGGATGAAGCTGAAGGTGCCACATGCTGCCTGGATACTGTCGTGCAGTACACAGCAAGACCTCTGGCAAAACATGCCAAGAAGGTGCCTAAACTCCTGGTGGGGCCTTCAACCTCCAGCTGAGGGCAGGGTGACAGGCAGGGATGCAGAGCCCTCCTGACCCAGGCACCAGCCCACAGGTCTCCAGGCAGGTAGGGAGAGAGAGGGGAAACAGCCAGGCCTCTCAGAGCTGTGCTTGCTGCTTGCTGCCCCTCTGAGCCAGAGGAATTTCTCTTGCTGATGACTGCCAGGGCTCCTGCCAGAAAGAAAACACTACAGAGAAACAGATTTGGCACAAATATAACTGCAAGAACTAATTTTTCTACCTGCCTCATGCAAAGGACAGGGCAAGAAATAGCACTCTATCTCTGGCTCAGTTTTCATTATTGGGATAATTGCCACTCATGGTTGTGGGGACATCCCCACCACTGACATGCTGAGCTGCTTTATCCAGCTCTCCTCTCACACAGCAAATGCTTCCACCCACTGCCTTTGCACCTGGGTTTCCAACCTGTGGTCTTACAAGAGGCTGTCTGGCGTTGCCCCAGTTTTTAATCTCCCCAGCCTTTTTCAGCCATTGAGATAAATCCAGACTGAAAGATGCAAAGAAAGAATGAGTAACCATTGCTAAAGGCTTGCTAGAAAAATCGTAGCTAGAAGGGCCATAAATTCCATATTTACAATGCCAGCTATTCACATCATGGCTCTATTGAATCACTGCACGTGTGCTTTTAAAGTCCATAGACTTCTGGAAGGATGCTATTTGCATGAATCACAGGTTTCAGTGTGAGCTGGTTGGTACCTCTTGTTCACTTGTAATTGTTTTCACAGTATTGAGAAGGGGAATTGCTGGAAATATCATCAGCAAACCTTCAATTGTCCACCTGACCTAAAGAAAGCAGAGAGTGTGCTTTTGGAGGGCTTTCTTTTTTTTAATGCTGAGATAAGGGAGTGAGAGTATGTCCAATTACAGCAGTTGGACAGGAACTTCATGCTAGGGATGAAGCCAGAATGGTGCTGCACTGGAGTGACTGTGGATGCAGATTTGCTGAGAAGTGAGATGGAAAATAATGGGCCTTTTGTGGGAATGCAAGGACCTTCAGAGAGAGGTGAGCCAAAGGGAAAGGATCCTACCTTTCTGATTCCCTATCAGCTGTTTGGATGTGAGTGGACTATTTTCATGTCTAAGAACCTTTGTGCAATGTTCCAAAATTGAAAGGTTCCTTAAGAAAAAGAGGAGAAAAAGGCTGATGTGCTCCTTGAAATAGCTGTTCTTGTCAGTATACTGTATTTAAAAGAAAATATTCAGACGCAAATTTTTGCATTTGCAGGAACATATGTAAACCTCTGAATTTAACTGTATAATTTCTTAGTTCTTGGCTCTTGCCTTGAATCCCTGCCCTGTTTTATCTTTCTTTTACCAGTGGTATTGTTATTTTATTGTGTATTCAAAATATTTTTGAGAGGATTTTTTTTTAAATAATAATTTTCTTGAATTCATTGTATGAGTGATGGCTCTGTGTATGTGTGTGTAATTTCAGCATACAAGAGCCACACTTGAGAAGCTGTTCTCTATCTGATAACATAAATCCAGGAAATTTTGAAGCACAGAAAAGGAATAGGGCTCATTGGGCTTCACAGTGGCCCCAATCTTACAAACAGCAGTGCACAGGAAAATTCTTCATTTGAAAACAGGTCTTCAGTGAGCTTTCATGAAGATTAAGGAGCCTGCCTAAGTGGTTGCAGGATTGTGGTTACAACTTGGAAGGAGGGTGACCTGGTATAAGTTGCGAAAGACACTGCACCAAATGGTTCTCTCAGCCACTCCTCTAAGTGAATTCAATAGGATCTGAATCTGTGGCTTACAGCTTAAACTCAAGGAAATCAGTATTTCAGACATAATTGAGAAAGATGATTGTCAGCACAACACAAAATTATTTTCTTCACTGCAGCTCCAAAAATTAAAGTAAAATAATCTGCATTTACTAACATTAGTAGGTAGTGAGATTAAGAAGATTTTATTTGATTTTTAAAGACTTCATTGTTTATTTGTCCAGAATAGCTCACGTTATTTCAAATTTATTCAGGATTAGAAATAAATAGAGAAGTTCTGTTAAGAAAGAAGAAGCAATAGAAAGTGTACAAGACCAGGAATTATACTGAGCAGAGTGAGCTGTCACTGAGGGCGATGAATCAAGAGTGATAACGCTCCATGAGAGGAGGAAATGCTGAGCAGAGAGATAAAACCTGAAAATGGTGTCATTGGGTCAGGGTTATGCAACAAAATCAGAAAGCTTCTGTATGCCATAATAGCACAAATACATAAATATTTCTCTATATTCAAGCAGTTGTAAACTTCCTGGAATTGTAATTTAAGTGCCCAGTAAAACGTTATTATACTTTGATTGCTGAAATGAAAATTCTTGCAATACAGTGACAAAACAGTTCAAGTAAATCTCATTTACATACATTAACCTTCTTCCCTAAGGCACAAAGCCTTGAGTTGGTCCCTAAATTTACACATTTGAGTTACAGAAAGAGCCTAATTGCCAAAGGCACCCTAAGTAACCAAGTGGAAACAGACACACATTTCTATAGAGTGGCTGAGATCTCAAGGGATAAATTGCATTTGGGAGGGTTTCTCCCCTCCCTCGACAACCCAAAGTGAGCCAGGAGTAGCCTTATTTTAGGCTTCTCTGTAAAAGCTTGAATGTGGCACAAAATACCTAATCCTCTCTGGAATCTCTCCTTCAGGATATCAAAACAAACAGTGCACATGACTGGTCACAGCAGCTCAAAAAGAGTTGCAAGTGTTAATAAAGTCTCATCTGAGAGGTGAGATAGAAAAACTTTTGAGTTTGACTGATAGAAAAACATACGTATTAAAATAAACTGCATTTTGTATTTTTTCCAATCTTGGATTAATGCCTACTAAGGAAAATAGTAACTCACTTCCAGAGAGTGGGCAGAATTGCATAATTCTCATTCACATAGGAATTCCTTAAATTTGTATAATTTTCTATCTCTGTATTCTGACCTTATCAACACTGTTATTATCCTGATTGGGAAAGGGTGTTGGCACTGCTGCTGAGTCCAAATCAGCGTCAGCTGCTCCTTTGCCTCATGGTATGTATGACTTCATGGTATTGTCCCAATAAGAATTGAGACTTCAGCTGGTCCTGATTATTGCTGTATTATTTTCAAAGTTTTTAAGGCTTGCATACTGTAGGATAAGTTGTCAGGGTTTTGGGGACCTCTATACTCAAGACAGGAGACATGTCTAATCCTGAATTATTCATCTTTGTCTCTGCTGCCTTGGCTAAACTGTAAGTGGTAAACAATCTACAGGAGACATAATTCCAAATTCAAATGTCCACCACAAATGAAACCTTCACCATCTGGACTATTAGTGGGAAAACAAGAAACTGATTGGAATGTGTGAAGAAAATGTTACTGAATATTTTTGGTAAATGGTGCTACCAATCTCATAGGTCTCAGATGGACAGGACAGAGATGCAGACTATTTACCAAACAAACTCTTTTAGAAATGAGTGAACAGAGTAAAACATCTGACTTCTCCCACAATGTCTAAGGGGTGGCATGGACAGGGCTAAATTAATTTCGGAGAGGAAGTGCCATTGTTTTTTTAGGGGAATGCTGATGAGCCAAAGGCTTAATTTCATCTCCTGACCTCATTGCATTACTCTGTTCAGCAGTATCTAATCCCTTAATGATTTATCTCCTTATCCCAGTCCTACAGAATTTTGCTTTTAAATTTGCAATAATTAAATGTTTGTTTTTTTCTAACTCAGTGGATAATGTGCTGCAACTTAATACTTTTCCCTAGAAGACAGTCCCATAGTGTCTGGGGTTTATACTGTCAAATCCAACCATGGAACTGGCAGGTGGACTTTTGAGTGGATTTCTCTGAGGATTATATTTCTCAGGCCACAGATGCAGATACACTCCTGTGCTTTGTGAAAGAATTCCAGGACCACTTTTTTAGGTAAAGCAACTTGTCATTCCCCTAAAGAACCCATTTTCAGAAGGCTGTAAAACCTCATTAGACAGTTTAATGAAATTTAATTGCTATAAAGCAATGATTATTGTTAGATGGTTTTCTATCTTTTGTGGAAAACATTACGTGGACTACCATAAATGTATTTTACTGAGTTATGTGGGCCAGAAGGAGACTAACCCGCTAAGATTCCTCTTTCAGTGCATGTCAGTACACTTAGTGAAACTGCTAAAATCCACTTTGCTCACGGCAAAAGATTTTCTCCTTGGCACAATGCAGAAGAGATGGGTGGTCATCCAGGCTCTGGATGGCACTTTTACGGGTTACTAGAAAGCTGTTGGAAGTGAGAAAGGCTCTACTTTAACCAGAAAGCTGATTCCAGGTGTTGGTTTGGGGCTTTGCCTGTTGCATTTATTTCTGCAGTGGAGTCAGCATCCATGTGAATTTAAGACTACAGACACTGCAGTGCCTGCTCTGGAAGCACACTCCATGGTCAGCAAAGGACATCTCAAACCTGGATAAACATTTTCTTTGGAATGATGTCCAGTTTAATGTAGACCATGAATAAAACAAGCTCTCAAGATAAGTCATCACAACTCTAGTTGCATGTGTTTTGACCTTGGTATTCCCTGGTTTCCATTTTACTGGATTTGTCAGAGGTTTGTATCTGGAAAGTTAGCATGAATATTCATTGTTTTTTTTTTTTCCTTTCCCTAACTAATAATGTGTTCCACAGCAAGAGCTTATAATAGGGCATGATAACCAGAGAGCTTCATATTGAAAAGAAATGAATTATCCATACAGAAAAGCATTTTGCCTAGCCATATATGGACCTTATGCTCGCTATTTTGTGGTTTTGCTGTTAAATCTTATTTGTGGACTTGAAGTGACTTTTCTTTTTTATATGTCTTTAGGTTTGTGCTATTTAAGTCCTGAGTGATTGCTCCTAACGGACTCTCTCCCTTCCCCCTCCTTTTTCCTTTATACAACAAAAACAAGGTCTTTGCATTAAGAATAAGATTGACCACAGGCTACTTTAACATGCCTCAGCAGCCACTGTCTCTCCCCTTTACTTCCTGTCACGTATCCATTTCTACTCATGTGAATCAATCATACCTCTCATTTATAAAATATGGCAGCAATATATACAAAACTATTACAATAATTAAAGGAAATATTATTGAAAGGTCTAAAGAAAAATAATTTGTAAAAATCAAATGTGTAGTCCAGTTAAAGCATTGTGCATGTTCCTCAGAGAGGGTCTTCAGTACTATGTATCTCATGGGTGTCATTGGATGTAATTGTTGCCATGCTAAATATTCATGTATGAATAGTCTGGAATAAATTCTCTTGTAAATTGACAGAGGGCAAGTTAGAACTGTCCTTGAGTCTCTCATCTGCATCCTCATTTTTGAAAAACTGTCTCGTTTGCATGTGTGTGTGTGTACTTGGTTAAATTAAACAGGGAAAGCTGCTTTCTTTCTGAAACACTCTACTGCTTCTATCACCTGTTACTAGCACTGGTTATTTACATCAACTCAGTTTTGTGGGGTAGAAACTGGTTTAAAGCAATTTATAACTGGCAATAGTTCTTTGAGTTGTGCTGGCCCCACCTGATAGCAGAGAGGGCTCTGCCAGGAGGACTGTAAACACAAGCAGCAAGGCAACCTCTGTGGTGGGGTACTCACCATCTGAGTCAGAGAGATGGTGAGCAGAGAGAGAACGTGGCCAGGCTCACCCAGAAAGGTTACAGGAGACACTGAAACTGAACCCCTATCTCCTACCCAGGGGTTTCATCATGAGTCATCCAGTCCTCTTTCCACCTAATACTCTGACACAAATATTTTGGATACAAATGCTGACAGTCATGGCAGTATTTGTATCAGTATTATCCTTTCTGGTGTCTAACCCTCTCTACCAGATGTTGTCAGTCTTTATTTATGGGTTATGGAGGCTGGATTCATATCTTTCCATGTTTTGGTGCCATACAACCTGGAACTCTCCTCACCTCATCTTTGTTTTTCCTTTCTCCTAAAGGCCTGCATAATTAAGTTTGCTTTGGTTTTTTTCTTTTCCTTCTGCATGAGTATTGTTAACGTTGATATTTTATTCAATGGAGCGAAAAAAGTGAGTGTTTGCACTCCTCTGTGTGCTGGACATTGGCATGATTAAGGCTTCTTCATTTCAATCTTTCCCAGGTCTAATTACTTGCCCACAGTTCTTCCTCAGATTTGAACTGTACTCTGAGCTCCTCAGCTCCCTCCTCTGGCCCCTGCTCCCTGTGTTTGCATGCACAGGGTCACTGCTAGATGTCTTTGTTGGGACAAGGTGGCCCCTGGTGACTTGCCTGGGTGCAAGGACCTGTGTCAGGCTGCCTGATCCTGATGCTGCCTTGATCCTTTCTGTGTTAGTTTGGTGTTTTTAGGATTGTATCTGTAGAGGTTGGACCCTGGCTGGAGGCCAGTTGCCCACTAAAGCTACTCTACCATTCCCCTCCTCAACTGGAGACGGGAGAGAAAATTTCATGAATTGTTCATGAGTTTGAGATAAAGGCAGGGAGAAATCACTCACTGATTACCATCACGGACAAAATGGACTTGACTTAATTGGATTTATTACCAATCAGATCAGAGCAGGATAATGAGAAGTAAAATGGTTATTAAAAACACCTTCCCCCTGCCCCTCCCTCCTTCCCAGAGTTAACTTTATTCCCATTTCTCTACCTCCTCCCCTCTCAGTGGTGCAGGGGAATGGAGGTTATGGTCAGTTCATCACATGTGTTTTCTGCAGCTGCTTCCTCCTCAGGAGTATTCCCCCTGCTCCAGTGTGGGCTTCCTCACACAGGACAGAGACAACCACAAACTTCTCCAATGTGAGACCTTTCCACAGGCTACAGTTCTTCATGAGCTGCTACAGCATGGTCTCTTTTCTTTTCCCCTCTGTGTAGTCCTTCAGGAACAGGCTGCTCTGGAGTGGTTCCCCTTGGGGTCACAGCCTTCTTTTGGGCATCCACCTGCTCTGGGGTGGGGCTCCTCCAGGGGCTGTGGGTGGATCTCTGTGGACTGCCCTCCAGGGGCTGCAGATATCCCCATGGACCTCCATGGACTGCAGGGGCAGCACACTCCAGTACCTGGAGCCCTTCCTCCCACTTCTTCTTCATTGACCTGAGTGCCTGCAGAGCTGCTCCTCTCATATACTTGCTCCTCTCATATACTTACTCCTCTCTTCTCTGGCCACAATCACTTCTGCTCAATAACTTCTCTTTTTCCCCCCCACTTCCTAAATATGTTCTTCCCAGAGCTTCAGAATGCCTCCAATCACTCCCAGCAGCAGTAAGACACAATCCTCTGCAGATGTTGAATTAGTGGTGCCTTTCAGCCAAAACCAACATGTGCATGTACTGCTGCAGAGAACCACAATCAAGCAATCCCCAACATTTGTCTTCCTGTCCAGAGGACAAGCTGGTTTAAGGGCAGGACCTATACCAGCCAAGGAACCTTTGTGGCAGCAGAGCGGCGTTTTGCAGATCCAGTACTGAGACCAAAGGGTTTCTGTGCAGGTGCCATGTGGTTTGGCTGGCATCCATGAGGAGGAAGACAGATAATAATAGTGTGCTATGCTTTCTTATATGTATGTATTTGGACAGGTCATAGTTTAGTTTGAAAATCTGAACCAGGCAAAAAGTACTTAATCAAATTCATAACCACAGTTGTGCAGCAAGGCCATGATATCTCAAGGGATATAAATTGGAAACGGAAAACTTTTGAAAGTGAACTTCCAGGCAATTTGGAGGAGTAACAAGCTCTTCATCATGAGCTGGCTGGATGATCAGCAGGACACCCAGGCTAGGAGTGGGCAGCCGGAGCTGGATATAGGACATGCTGATCGTCCTCTCAGGAGAGAGAAATTGCCTCATCTTTTCAGTCCCTCCTGTTGCCCAGTGTGTTGCACTATGCCTTGTACTGGCAGGAACTTGCTTTGTTGGTGAGGGAAACTGCCTCTGCTGCTGCTCAGGTGAAATCCTGCATGGGGCTGAGCCTGGGGCAGACAGGCAGCCCTTGTGCTCATGGGGCTCCATCTAGGAAATGGAGACATGCCAGACAACCACATATTAGGTCTACAAATCTGAAAACTCTAAAATTCTAAAAAACTTCCCTCTGGTCCCAAAGAGGAAGAGCAAAATGATGCTGCATTTCTCAGGGTGAGGTGAGGGCTATGTCTTGACAGTGGGACAGTGGCAAGACTTTTGGGGCAAGGAGCAGAGGCACCGGAACATGTAGTTAGCAGCACAGACACACTTTGCTCTGGAGGTGAGGTGGCAAGATATATTTTTTTAATTATTGAGCTGTGTACACATTATGAAACCATTATAGAACCAAAGTATATAAAATTCCAAATTGCAAATACCAGCTTATACAAAGGGGTAATAAAATAAATAATACATTAACTAGCTCCAGTACTCTGCATTCATAGACAGTAATGGAACCATATACATCAGAGGCCATAAAAATGCATACATTAAACAGGGTGCACAGTGGTAACTGAGGGTTCATCTTGATGCTTCCTGACTGCATGAGAGTCTATTAGTGCTGGGGGATGGGAACTCTATTTGCTACTTAAGCAATTATTGATTGAGAGGGGGAAATACAAACCTCACAGACCAGGCTGGTAGGAAAAAGGGTAAGAAGTTACCTTGACATAACACATTAACACTGTAAACAAAGTGGACTTTGAAGGTTATTATGTACGACCACTACATGCTGTAGTGCAGGATCTGTCTTGGTGTGGGACACCAACAGAGAGGACTGCACTTTGTGTGCACACGTGGAACAGCAGGACACCTTGCATGTGCAAGGAGGTGTCCTCATCAATGGTCATTCTGCAGATTTTGACAGGGGAAAAATTTTGCTCTAGAAATAAACATCCTCTAATTCAGGAAAAATATGGGGCAATTCTTTCTCTGGCTCCTGTACAGTGTGGCAGCACTGGTGTAGCTCAGGTAGCCTTTGTCAGAGAGGGCTGTGTGATACCTTTGTATGTGCCAGAGTTAG
The DNA here is from genome assembly GCA_024734555.1 of Trochalopteron elliotii. Lineage (NCBI taxonomy): Eukaryota > Metazoa > Chordata > Aves > Passeriformes > Leiothrichidae > Trochalopteron > Trochalopteron elliotii. The sequence continues at coordinate 35,012 of JANPWX010000050.1, forward strand.
GTCTGGCTGGGTTTAGACTGAAGTGCTCTTCTCCCATGGGGGACGTGTTTATTCATGTCACTGCATTATAACAGATTTTCCTGGAACCTGCATGATGCAGGGAACATCTAAGTTTCTGCATCTACAAAGGAGAACAGAATACTTGGCCAAGGACCTAAGATCCAACCCTACCTCACTTCAAGCAATAATCCTTTCCACTCCCTCTTGTTCTGTCTACTGAAGCCCCTTTATTTTTATTTCTGTGCATATGGTGTTGTGACCCTGAGAAATAGCAGTGTGCAAATGCTCTGCTGCAGAACCCTTGCTCTTTGAATTGTCCCTCAATGGGAGAGTTTGGCATGCTGGGGTCTGTGCATCAAATGGCTTACAGAGTGGCCTACTTGGGAAATTTGGGGAATCTTACGAATGGAAAGAAACTAAAAAAAATTTAAAAAATCAGACTATCTAGAAGGGTAAAAAAGCATATAGATGTATATTTATGTATAATATTATTATGATAGCCATCTGATAACATCAAATTAATTCAGATACAAGTAAAGGTTATTCCTTGACAGGGTTCTGTTGTTTCTTTACTTCCAGAGTGGCAGACAGATTCATGCCCAGAAATGCTTTCACTGGGTTTAGGAATCGTTCTAAAGCAGGATTTTTTTGTCTGTTTGATTGAATGATATGGATGTCATTATCCACTTGCTGGCACTAAAAATTCATTGTGGGGTTCTACTAAGTCTCCTTTCATTCAAAAAATTCTAATATATTGAGGAAGGAAAAGGGAATTGGAAAGAGAAGTGGAAGAAGGGTTTGGAGACTTCCCTATACTATGCCTTCTTTCTCTTTGTCAAGTTTTTCATCTGATGAAAGTAAACATTATTCTATTGACTTTACTGACTTCTAGTAAGATAAGGATAGAGCACTGTAATCATATAATGCCATATGAGACACAGCTTACACCTCATTTTTGTTCTGTCTACAGACAAAATGTATGTTTGATTCTTGAACACCACTAACTGAACCTGTACTTCTGTCCCTTGCTCTCCTTCTGGATCAGGCTCTGATCTCTGTTTCCCTGATAAACGGCTAACAGATTTATATTGGTGTGGCACCTGTGCTCTGTTTACACTGATGGAGCAGAGACTAGGGCTCCTGGCTCCTCTTCTTCACTTGCACAAACCCAAAAGTGATCCATACAGGAATCCATTAAATTTTAATAATTAATGTAATGGGGGGAATTAAAAATTAGGAACAATTTGTTTTGAAATATATGTACTGAGCAGATGCCATGCCATCTCAGGTACACTGAGTTGACATGCATTCTGTTTAAAAATGCTGTATGATTTCAACTATCAGAAGGGTTTGGAAAGTGTTATACCCTTGACAATGACCTGTATTACAATTAAAGCTCATGATTATTTGCCCAAGAAGACAACAAGATTTGCTATGGAATTTGAGAAGCATTTATAATACTGCTACCCATGTTGTAAGCTGATTATAAATAAAGTTCAGCAGAATTGCTTCCATCAGAAAATCAGAATTCACAGTCAAATAAAGTGTACAACCCTGATGTGTAGATACTTCTAACTGCTACTGTACATAAATCAGATTCTGCTTAGCAACTGCTGCATATCATGTTTATTAAACACCTTCTGCTTATTACAGCAGAGGGTACTAAAAATTCTTCATGAAAATTTCTCAAATATCTTTTCACATCTTGGATATTTTTTAAAGGTCTCATTGCAGTGAACAGAATCCTTCTGCGGAAATGGTACTTGGGGGCTCTCAACATGTGCTTCCTGTTCCAGTCAGTCACATGGAAAATGTTCTCAGTTTACAAACCAGACAAATTGTTTTGTGTTGTTGCTTTAGTCCTAAGGCTCAACCCAGCATAAGGAGAATCAGGCTTCCTACTTTCAATATCATTGAGCATTTTGTTAAAAGTAATGCTCTTTATGAGTTCTGGGAAGTATTTGAAAAAAGGCTATTTTGTAAGGAAGTAAACTTGCCTCTGTGTCCCAGAAGGATGCTGGTATGAGTGACAGTTCAACAAAGAAAACAACCCTTTACTCACCAGTGATTCTTTGTCATGAGCCTCTGCTATGGAATAATTTCTCAGGGCCAGTCCACCATTTCATAAAGTGACACACATTCGCCACAGTGTCCCACATTTACACACTACAACAGGCCTTTTAAACTAGTCACAGATGCTGTGGGGGTCTGATAGATTGAAAATAGTCAGCTGCACACTCTGACAGCCATTACTGTCACAGTGTATTCTAAAACGTCAGGCTCCATTTATATATCACAAAAATAAAATTACACTAGAAATATCAGCTTTGAAATAACTTTCAGTCCATCTCTTGCAGCTCCTTCTCTGCTCTGCTCTTGTCCCAAGCTTTTCTTGACTGTTGCGTATTTGTTACTTCTTGATCTCTGTCTTCTAGTTGTAGTACAAATGCCAGCTCTCAGACATTTGTACTACATTGCTCCATCTCTGCAACTTCTGCCAAGCTGGCCACAATTGTTGCTGATCTGTTTATGCAGCTAGCTGGGGTGGAAGAACTCTGGAGGGTTAACTGGACCCTCCATGCAGGGTGTCTGGCCAAATACTTCTGTGGACTCTGGTGATTACAGCTCTGAACTATTCCTGGCATACATACATACATACATACATATATATATATATATATATATATATATATGCACATATATATATATATACATACATATATACACTATACGGCATTCTTTGCTGTCCTCCCTTGGCTCATGTGCAGGACTGTGCTGATGTGAATGCCCACAGGGCAGCAGCACTAGCACATGTGCTATACAGACATACCCAGAACATTGCCAAAAGGCTGCACCTCTTCCACCATGGATGAGGATACGGCCACTGAAACTAGTCTATCAAATCTGAAGTGGATCAGTTTGATTCACTGCATGCAAAGTTAACACAGAGTTTATGGCACAGCAGAATACAGTGGCCCAGGTCTCCACCATGACAAGTGTGGAACATAGCAGGGCTGTGTACAGCCACTCTTTTCTCTAGGACTGTGGTTGGCATCAGCTCAGGCTTTGATCTGTAAATCCTCAACTGATTAATGCTCCTCTATATGAAAAAGTACCTCCTGGGGTGTGAGACCCATGCACCTCTTCAATCATACAGCCAACTGCTCCCTGGATGAATTGCGTGGGAATTGGACATACCATTCTGGGTTATAATGAAAAACCTCTATCCTAGGACAGAACAGTCCTCCTCAGCAGAAAGTCTCACTCTAATCATACTGCAGCATGCCTTGTGGCTTCTTTACAGATCAATTATTGCTTGATTTACTATATAGGTAGTGGGAAACTGGGAGAAACACTGGGAGGTTTTGTGACATGGTAAATCTTAGAAGCTCTTTATCATAATTTATAAACTTTTTTTTTCCTACTAATTGTGCACATTTCTTAGCTGCAGAACTCCTGTCTGCAATACAAGCAGTGAAAAATGTAACCTGGATAAGAATATATTTACATAATCATGAGCTAATTACTGTTTGTCATAAGTAAAATCAAGGAGTTATTACCATGCACAACTTGTTTAGTTGTACATGGATACAGTTGAACTGCTGCCTTGTCCTACCCTAGAACTGGTTATATTTGCAAACAGTGTGCAAAAAATCACTCTGCTAACAGCCAGATGCACTTTCTGTTTCAAGATGTGCTGCTCTCTCTCTTCACTCTGCTTTTTTTAGGTGGCATTCCTCCTGATTTAATCTAGTTTTCTTGTGGGTGGAATCTGAAATAAAAAAACACGTAAAGAGCTTTATACCCATCTGCATCAAATGTGCTGTATAGATACCAATTAGCAATAATGACGTTCAGACACTTCAGGTGTATTTGAAAACAGTTGGCAGTGCTTGATGCTAGAAATACAGAATGACTCTATGCTCAGTTAGGTAAACTGAGATAGCCCTTTTAGCTCCAGCTGAGCTATTCCAGTTTATCTCACTGAGGATCTTGAGGATCTCACCCCTAAACTCAAGTCTCTCCCCAGCAGCAACTCAGGATCCAGCCAAATGCACACTGTAGCTCCTTGTTTTAATTAAAGAAGTGGAAATTATTTTATATTTTGGAAAGTTGTTGGGAATGATGTATGGATAACAGCTTGAGAATTCAAATTATGCCACAGATCAGCATGACCTGCAAGAGGCAAAAATGTTTTGACTACTACTCTAAGCAAAATCAGGATGGATGTCATAGATTATCCTTGCATGCACAAATCCATAGCTGCATGTTTTATGCTGTTTATAAGTAGCTTTATTAACTGAAGTTGACTGCTAAATTTCCATGCTTGTTTGGGAAAATTTCAAAAGTAAACAGTGGCAAAGAGCACTGTGCTATTTTTCCACAGTTATAGTTTTGCACATTTTTTGTGCATTTCAGATTTTTTTTGTACCTATGATCAAGGTAAAAGAACAAATCTAAAAGAATTACAGTTAGTCTTTGACTTTTGGAAGCATTGTGTTATGTACAACGCACTGAAGCATCAATCATGCTGATATGATAAGAACAAGACATATAAAAGGATGATGTTCTCTGAGATTTTTCTAAATCACAGTACTCCTAACTTCACTACATGCTTCATGTGCATTATGAAAAGTCCCTATCAGCTGTATCCAAGTAACTGATATGTGCTACACAGCTCTCTTGTCTTTTTTTCTTTCCTTCCTCTTGTTCCTTTTCCCCCCTTCCTTATTAAAGGCAATTTCTTTCCAGCTATCTGCAGGTTGTTATTAGAATCTTACTTTTAGCAGATTACAATCGCTAGAATCTGATGGGTTTTGATGGTCTTGGTTGTTTTCATGTAATGTCAGTGTCGTTTGAAATTAAAAATATTGAGACTGTTTCATAGTTACCTTGATTGCTCTAAATGGACAAATTGGCAGTGCTTTACTTATGCTAGTGTAGATATAAGGAAAGAGAGCTCCACAAATTCAAGAGCTGTTCTAATACAGTTGAAGATCTGATTATGCAGCTGACACATCTAGAGGGAATAATACTTCATTGCTGTTATTTCTCCCAGTGTTTTGTGTGTGGTAGAACTACGGGGATTTTTTATACTTGTCAAGCAACCAAAACCATAAATTCCGTTTAAAATTCTCTAATGCTGTTGATATGCTACTGGAAATCTAATCAAAGCTACTTTACTGAATATAGTTGGAAGACTTTAATCTAGAAAGGAAAAGGGAGTCAGGTTAGGAGGCTGAGGGAAACAGGTGTTTTCCACTATACTGCAAATGTTGTTCCTAAGGCTTCTTATGTTTTCTTCTGCCATGTAGGACACAAATATCTCTCATGTATATATTGGTCACAGTTATGAGTATTTAATAGTGGTTCAGGAGAAAGTACAACACACAAATACTTTTCAGGTCTAGTCTTCCTGTCAAAGGCATTACAGTGTTCAGGCTGTATACCTGCTTTTTTCCTAACAAGAAAGATTATTTCTGAAGCTAAGTATATATATTTTTTTTTTCCGTGACATTATACAAGTAATAGTATTCTTTTGTACTTGTACAACAATTATGGGAACAAAAGCCTTACTAAGCACAACCCTCTTCAGAGTGAATTTGCTGTAGCACACAAAAAGAAATCAAAATAAAAGAAGATATTTATGTAATCAGTGGTAATATGTGATCAGCTCTGTGCCTCTGTGTTCTTAGGCTTCTGTTTGACACTTTCTCATGAAACAGTAGGATCACTTGTAATAACATCTTTGCCTAGCCATATTTGTATTGATATGTATAGAACAGTGTGTTGAAACTCCCCTCTAAGAAGGTGCTTGAGGTCACATAAAATAAACAAACAAACAGACAGACTTTTCTTCCTTAAGCTTATCTTGTTGTGATCATGGAAGGTGGGATGTCCTTCTCCTGTTTGATTATCCTAGACTATTAAAATCAAAAGCTTGATATGTTAAGTACATGTGTCCATTTAAAAATGTGTGGCTTTTCCTCACAAGCAAGACACTTTTGGGAAATTATCCATTTACTGAATATGTTTTCATTTCCTTGGAAAATATATTGGGGTGAGGAATGGGGTAGGGAGGAGGGAGAGAGACAGAACCTTTTTTGTTAATCCTCTGCAGGAAACCAGAACAATCAATCCCCCTTCGGCAGCTGTTTTGTTCTTCAAATATCCTATCACTTTTTAAACTGATGGTGAAGGAAAGAATGCATTAATTTTCAGCCAGATTGGGCTTCAGGAAAAAAGCAAGTTCTAATGCTGAAGAACAACATGGCATAATGTTGTTTTTCAAAACACCCCCAGATTTGTCTTTCTTTTTAATGTTCTTCACTTTGCTTCTTAGAAAAGGGGTTAAAATTAGTAGGCACATTTCATATTAGCGTATTTCATGCAATAAAGCATAAATTATTTAAAATAACACGACCTTTTATCTTGCACCTTTTGAAGGAAGCAAATTAAAAATGTAAATTGGGAGCTAATTAATATGCAAATGTATTCATTCGCAGTTAACAATTAGCAATTAAACCTGCAGTGTCTACAAAGAGCACGGACAAAATTAGTAACTTAATTTATCATTAAAAAATGAAAACGTACACAAAATTTTAATTGACTTTCAAAATATTTCCCCTGCTTTTTCCCTTTATTTTTAATACAAAAAATCATATTGAGCCTTAGTTATATAGATGAAACTTGCTACCTACAGCTTTCTGTTGAAGTTCGTTACAAAAGACTGAAAGGGAATCGTGTTAGGAAAAGTTTGGCTTTTACATGAGATGAATTAAAAAGACTGCTGATTTGTGTTAGTCACTCTCCAAAATGTAGGTATTTCAGGACATATAGCACATACACTTAGTGTCTAACTAAGCACAGAGAAAATGTGTGTGTGTGTGTGTGTGTTTATTAAACATGCAGAAGCAGTTTGAACGTTTGTGCTTTGGTGTTTGATGCTTCAATAGAAGAACAGGAACACAGGATATTAACAGACAATAAATAGCTGAAAAATCTAAATAAGATACTATGGACAGATAGTCACGCATGTTTATATTTAATGCTTGGTTTATTCCCCTTTTACCAGTTTTTCATTCCTTTTACTTTTAGAGGAGTTAAAAAAAACCCTCTGCATATATTACTGCATTTTATGTCCATTTTCTGTGTTTTCTCATAATTAGCGCTGCTCTTTCTGCAGATGTGAGCCTGTATTTTTAAATATTCTCTTTCTAATGTCATGCAGTGTATTATAAACAAGATGTGGTTAGTTTTACAGAAATACTCACAAACATTTGTTTGTGTAAGAGCCACAAGACTAGGATCACTCACATTTTTGCCCTCTTCTGTACATTTTTCACAAATACTTTCTCACCAAAATTTTGTTTGAAAATGTTGCTCGGAAATTAGTATAGTGTGATGTTTCTAGATGTGCATGCATGGAAATCTTCAGCTCCAGCAAGTCAAAGATCTTTGTGTGGCCATTTTGGGAGTTCTTTGTGGTGGAGAACATTATCCAACTGAGGGGCAGGAATAACAGCATATGGCCTTGGTGGCCAAGCATGCAGTGTGGTAGCACAGCTTCCAAGCCAGGCATGATTTGCCAGCACCTTGGTTCAGGCTCTTTGTGAAGTACAACCAGCACATAATCAAATCAGCAATTGTAATAACTAGTTTGCAAGCAAGTCAAGAGATAAAATATGTACGTACAAATTAATCATCATATCATTTTAAATTTCAATCAAAACACAACTTTGAATTTGTCAATCTGTATATGACAAAGAGGTAAAATAATCAAATAAATTAACTGAGAATGTGTAACTTTTCGTTTCCTCTTAATCCCCACAAGATCTGCATTTGTTCCTTGTTTGCAGCGTTTTTACAATGTTATTTAAATAGCATCTGCTATATTCCACTTGCAATTACTCTGTTTTAATCAATTTAGAGTTAACTTTTTTTGTTAAATTCACTTTTATCGACAAAGCCCTTTGGTTGTTCCCTTCCTCTCGTTCTGTTTTTTATTTTCAAAATACTCAGATTACAAGTGTTTGCACTTGTTTGAAATAGCCTCTTGTTTGATGAAGCCAGGTTTTGCTGCCAACAGGACACCTTTGTGTGCCAGTGTAAAGCTGAGAGAGAATTGTTGTTACTGGGATTTGTTCTCAGGCTGCTTGGTAACTTCTGTCTCCAGAGCTGGGAAGTGGGGAAGGCAGCAAGTGGGCAAGCTTTGCGAGAGCTGCCCGTGATAAGCGTGAGGCAAGAGACTCCCTTTTCTTCCTGTGCCCTGTCCTCGAAAATACTGCTTATGCAAGGTAACAATAAACCAGTTAATTTGGTTCGATGGGCAAAGGGATGCCTAATTCCATGTAGATTTCAGCAGTTCAATGTGCTGAATATTGTCACAGCTGACTTGAATTCTGAGATTGTTATTTTAACCCTTTACTCATTTCTGTGCTGAGATTTTATATATAAGGAGTTAATCTAAGAGCAATGGTTGCATCTTGTCTAGAAATCTGTGTGTATATATATATTTGTATTATTCATATTCATATTTGTGGGGAGAAAAAAAAGACCATATAGGATGTGTGTGGAACAACTTTTTGCAGATCTTTCTAACAGATTCCAATCCTTTCACATTAAAAAGATCAAAACAAGGAGTTTAAACTAGAAACATTATTTTGATTAAAAAAATATTTCAGGAACAACTCTTTCTAGCTTGTCTTGATAATTATCTTTTCTTTTTGTTAGTAAAAAATATCTACATAGATATCTAAGTTGGAACATTATTAAAATGACAAAAAGTTAGGAATTAAATGAGATGCTTTATACACACATGCAGCAATAGTTCAGGCATACTGCAAGATTCCATTATTATAGACACTTCAGAGGTACGTATGTGCACACACTCGCTCATTAGAAATATTGCATTTATATTTCATGTGATTTCTACTGTTTTCTGAAACACTTATATTTATATGCTAGAAAAATATGAACAGAATGGCATAGAGCACTATTTAAAAAAAAATTTAAATATGCCAACGGACCTCTCCTGGGTCTTTACTTTGCAGCTTCTCTAACTGGTAAATTAACAGGGATTTTTTCAGGATGCACTTGTAGGATTTGAACATATTTCTCTACTGGAAAAGTTATTTCATGGAAATAAAAATCTGAAGATAGCTGCACCTTTTTATCCAGTGCTGGGTTTTAAAGAACTTAATAGCCTCTCAGTATTTTTAATGCCTGTGATATTACACAGCTAACAAATAATTTCAGAATTCAGTTACCACAATTAGGAATTTGAAGCAGGTGGCTCAATAATGGGGCTTTTTCATTTCATTTATTAGAAGGGGGAGGAAAAAGCCCAGCAACGCAGAGCTTCATTTATTTTCATCAGCTCCACAGTAAGAGCATGGCAATTTGCAACACCAGAATCATTTCAAGTACAGCTTTGCATACATCATTCATTTCTTTAGTTTTAAAAGCTTCTTATCGTTCAACCAAAATTTGAAAAGATAATTTCCTGTCTAAAGTCCAATCTGGTCTGAGCATCCTGGCTGCTTTTTAACACTATGTTGGCTTTCTTGGTAAGCAGATGGAGTGTCGGTGTTACTGCTGCGTGACCCCCAGGTGAGCGTGACTTTGCCTGCCTGTGCCTGTGCGTAACACATCCGCAAGCAAGAGCCGTGCACGACATCCAATTTCCAGCTCGAAGTTTGCCTCACCTTCCCGTTCGCTAGGAAGAGAGTTTAATTTAATTTCGCCGCAGTCCCAAGGCCGGCAGCAGGAGCAGCACGCTCCCAGCAGGAGGATGCGGTGTTTGCAGCAATGCTGCCGCGGGTCGCAGCCCGGCCGCACGCAGGGCAGCGCTCGGCACGGCTCCGGCAGGGTCGGGGCGCGCACCATCCTCTTCATCGCGCCGCTTCTTACCTGCTCTGTGTGTGTGTGTGGATATGGGGGTTCGCACCTTCCACAGAACCCCCCTGTCTTTCAGGGAACGCCGCTCCCGATGCACTGCCGGCCCGGGAGCCACTTTGCTGGCTGCTCCACTAAAGTGATGTGTTTATGCTGCTTTGAGAACAACAAAGCTCTGTTGTTCTTGTGCCACAATAAAGGAGTTTCGCACCGCGTGAAGGTGCCTCGATTTCTGTATGTGTCGTGAGGGGTCTGGGCACCAAGGAAATGTGGTAATAGTCTTACCGTGCAAATAGCAGGTTGCTCAGATTTAAGTAAAACAGAGGCCCTAAAGTGGGCCCCAGGTGCTGCGAGTGGAGGATTTGCAACCTCAGAGTGTCTCACAATTTAGAGATCAATTCAATGTTTCAACCACAGCTGCTGTTGCAGAGCATGGGTGGGCTATTGCTGTCCACCGTCCATTAGAGAACATGCAGCCCCTTCTATCCACAGAAATTCCCATTAGAAACCTCCCCCTGGTTCAGAATACAAACAGAAACTTTGTTTGGAAGCAATCTCTCTGAAGACTTTGAAGCCCCCCTGCACTGTACCATGGGCCCTGTGAAGCTGAACCAGCTTGTGTTTGCTACTGGGCTTAGTGCCCAACAAAGAGCCCCTTACCATGGCAGAGAGAATCTGTTACACACGATACCATATTAAGCAATTAACAGGGTTGTGGGGCTGAGCCTAGTGCCTATCCTCTGCAGTTTAATAATTTCTCTGCTTGCAAGGTTTCTAGCAAATAAGACATACATGTTCCTCACATTAGCACATCAACAGTGTCTACGGGAAAGGCAGAGACACTATGTGCACTGCTGATCTGCTCAGGAACAGGGTCATATTGGGCAATACTAATCAGTGGAGGTGCAGCTTCTCAGCTGACTGCTCCTGTTCTGATTGCACAGTCAGCTGTCTGCAGACAGGATGCCTTTCTGGTAAGACCTTGTCCAAACATGTTTGGCTCCATGTGGAAATTTTGCAATTCTTTGTATGAATATGTACTTGAGAGTAAGCATTACTGAAAAGATTCTCCTTTTGCCCAGGCGTTACTGCTTTCAGACCAGGTAAGGAATATTGGAGATAATTTAAAATTTAAAATTTAAAAAAAAACAAGGAAAAAAAAAAAAAAAGAAGGAGACATGATTCTTAGCCCTGAGAAGCTTTCTTCTGCAGAGGCATGGGAGGGCTACTTGGCTGCATAGGCACAGCCTTCAGGGCCATTTGAACCAGCAGCCTTGACTCAGCTCCACCTGTCCTTGCGGTAGGAGGGTGCCTCAGCCCCAGCCTCAGATTCTGCAGCCCCAGGGAGCAGTTGCCTGCCCTTGGATCTCCTCTATGCAGCCACTCCTCCCACTGCTGGCACAGCTATCTGCTCTTTGACAGAAGCTCAACAACCCTGTGTAAAGTTGTCCTTTCCCATACTGGAGGGAACAGGAACCCCCTGATGTTTCACTTTAGATTGACACAGTCCACAGTTAAGATCACCCCAGGATAGTGTACGCTGCTTCAGAGTAGCTCACTGCAACACTTGGGGTAATAGTAGGATTACACTGAAATGGGAATCGTGCAACTATGAAACTTGGAGACTGTATCAGTCTGTTTACATTGAGGTATCTATGAATATCTTATATGCTGAATATCCAGAATAAAGTGAATTGACATGAAGAGGCAAACTCTGTAAACTGACTCACTCTGTGTGCAGCCCACACAAAGAAGTAAATAGGGAGCCTCAAGATAGGGAAAGATGCTGTAGAGGGTGAAGGAAGATTGTACAGTGAGTGGAGGACTACTGCAGAAGGAATGGACACTACAGACTTGAGCCCCAGTCTGAAGGAAACATTGAAGCACCCCAGGCCTTTCATTCCCCATGTATAAATGGAGATGATTTTATCAGTCATCTAATGAAATGATTTCTGAGTATAACTGAAATAGGAAGATACGTGTCTAAGATAGATGAATGGACAGATGGTTTACAGTCTCATCCTGCCCACCTGCTGCAGAACACAGCTAAGCCTACTACAACTGTGTTATTTGTGAAGCATAGGAACTGCTGGCCCAAAAAAACCCCAGTAAAAAATGCAATGACAGCAGTGATGAAGGCAGCTCTTATATTTGCACAACAGTTCATATTTCCAACTAGCTAACAATTACTTGAAAACAATGTAGCTATATTATTTTTTGGCAGACAAAACCTTGAAATCCTGATGTGATCTATGCTACTGGTCTCTTCCAAACACTGGTTGCCTCAGTAAAACAGAGATCAAGACTCTACATTGTGACATGGAGTAAACCTACTCCATCATCTGGACATAGAACTGACTTGCTTACTTTAGAAAGGAAAACATTGACTAGTGCTTAGTTTGTTTCCAGAATAGAACACTTTTCATTCTTTATGACATCCTAAAGTAGCTACAGCCAGATTCTGCAATGATCTATTTGACAGTAGGGAGTCCCATGAAGTCTACAATAGCTCTTACTGACTTACTACAATAGTTCTTACTATCATGCTGTAAATTTTACTAGAATGATAGAAGACTCACATTGCTTTTGTGATCAATGAAGCATTTCCTTATTAACCAGGGACACCAGTCCTGTCCTTTCTGAAGTTAGTGAGAAATAATATTGCTTCTTACATATATTTTTATAAGGCCTTACTACTGCTTCCAGTGCCTCAGTAATGCGTTAAATATTGGCATTAAATTTGTTTACTTTTGTTGGATGGTTTGTTGGTTGCTAGAACCCAGAATGTAATTTCTGGCTATTCTTCTGTTGTTATTCTTTCCCCTCAAAATTTAGGAAGAGAAATGTTGTTACAGCCTTAAATTTATCACTAAAAGCTGAGGCATGTGCAATGGAAAGAGGCTGGTTTTATTTAGGCATTCAGAAATTGATATCTAATTAAATTTTGAAATGAAATGTTAAAACCAGTGGGCGACAGACTGTCTGTAGGCGTGTCCCCTGAGGTGCTCCCTATTTTATTTGTTAATGATCTTTTTTCATTGCCCACACTAAGCCAAGCTCTACCAACTACTGCTGTAGCACCATTATTCAGCATTAAATTTCTTACAATCTTAAAAAAATTAAAAATAATAAAAAATCCACACTATATTTAATTAGTTGCTCATTTAAGCCCTCGATGTTTGTTTTTCTCCTGTGAACAGATACTTATCTCTACCTATTTCAAATATTAAAATATTGTTTTGCAATCACAAGATTCTGGCATTCACAAAAGTGAGGTGATATGGGGTAAATTAATGAACTAGAACTGGTATGACAAGAATATGCAGGTGACCAAAGACTGAGATCTGATTTTAACTATTCTACTTGGAAAACCATAGATGTGTAAAGAAATAACTTGAGGGCAGATATGCAGCCTCAACCCAGAATTTTGAACTTTTACTTTCTGGAATTTTTATTTTTTTTTCTTTTTTCCCTGTCTCCCTTCTCCACTAAATCAATGTCAAGAGACTACGTCTGTCTGACCTTAAATGAATAGAAATGTTCATTACCTTTAGGTCTTTGCAGTTATCACTAAAGAAAATATTTAATATTTTCTTCAGTTGCATTTTTATGTGTTTGTTTGCTTGGGTTTTTGGGGGGGAGGAGGATGTTGCATCATTTTGGGGTGCTTTTTTTGTCATCACTGATACATCTCTGATATAAAGAAAGGCACTGGAGAAATGCATTAACAAGTACATGCAGTAGTCTTTTCAGCCTGTGCCACTGGATGGCTCAATGTGTCACAAAAGAAATCTCTGTTAGCAGTATAAGTTAAATTCAGTTATTCAGAAGAAGATACTTCTCAAGGAGGATCTGAATATATTTTGCTAAAGGTATAAAGATCAGAGCAGCCACGGTGGTCATGTTATTGCAAACTGTGAAGTTTCCTTTATCTATAATTCTTTAATTTCATTTTCAAAACCTCCTATACAAGATGGATATAAATTCTTCTCCATGGAGAGCAAAAATGGGTTTGGGCAGCTGAGTTTGCTTTTTGATACCAAGGAATCAAGAACAGTAGGTAAACACTAACTTGGTGGCTCAAAATTTGCCTGCTCATGGACTTGGTAAGAAATGTTGTTTTGGCTGTTCCTTACCACTGGCTTAAACAGGAACCAAGTTAGGTATATGTTGGAGCATGTGTCTGTAATTAAAGCACAGAGACACACTTCAGAATAGTTCCCTGCTTTAACAAACACTTAGTTTGCTGCTCTTCTGTCTGCAATACTGACTTCAAAACACATAGGGCTATTTTTGTATTTGTACCCTGTTTTTCTCTAGGAAATGTACTGAAACAAACAAACTCTTTGCAGTTGCTTACGTAAGTTGGCAATCATTGTTTTTTTACCAGTCTTGATGCAGGTCAATAACTCAAATCCAGTCCAAGATTAGAAAGTAAAACTGCCCATGTTTCAGGTCCCTGAGCTGTCTGGTCCTATGTGTTTTGGTTAGTAATGATGGCAGGAAAAAGAAACCAAACCCACTCTTTCTTGTCCTCTGCTATGGATCTTGAAAAACATGATGCAGTTTGTTAATAATGCAAGCCTTTATTTAAGATATAGTTTGCTGTACCAGCCTGAAATTTCAACTGCTCTTTGAATGATGAGGTATTAAATTGTCTACATTATAAATACGCTTTTGGAGCTGCTCTGTTTTTTGTGATAACTGTGTTGGATTCTGAGTCATAAAGGTTATAAAACAGATACAATAGACTATATTCTGCCACAGAGGTGGCATAGTTCAGCATGACTGAGTCACTGCTCTGAAGAGAGACAGCACTGATTTTTATGCAGGGTATTGCAAGTCAAGCCTGAAGTGCATTGGCAGAGCTGCATTGTAGCAGGCAAAAAGCTGCTCCTTAATACATACCTAATTTTACTTGTACAATTCACATTTTTCCAGATACTCATCATATAACATTCTAAACTGCCTTTTGATGCAAGTGACGCAGGATCATTTCAAGCAGTGAGAAGGGAACAAGTGAAATTCTGAACCATTATAAATGGTCAACTTGGCAGGTGCCAAGAGTAGCATGTGTGACCATACTAAACAAACTTGGCTGGGAAACTTGAAGTTGGCAAGTATCTTCTACCTGCTGCCTTGTCTGCTTCAGTTTCCCTCTTTCCTCAGCTGGAAAAATCTTACTTACTAGAGTAGTGGAGATCTTTGCAAGAGTCATGTTTTCTTTTTCCTCCTCCTGCCTCTGCTTGTCCTTTGCTGTACTATCTGTGCTGATTTGAAAACGTTTTTCAGTTGGCCATTTCTTCTCTCCAGTAAATGCAATTTTGTTCTCCTTGCCCTCTTCTGTCTGGACTCTCTGCCCTCTTTGTGCTTTATCTATTTCCCAACAACTTTTGTGCCCAGAATACCAGGTGCAATTCTTTTCTCCTTGCCACCAGACCAAACCCCTCAGCTGCCCACTCCTACCTGCTGTCATCTCTGTCACTCATCTGTTAAATCCCCAGGCTTCTTTTATTCCTAGGCAAATGTCCCTTCTGGTTCTTTCTTGGAACATCTCCTATGCATTTTCTGAATATTTCTGTGTGTATATTTCTCATTATAGTTTTGATTTTTTTTTGATGTTATTTCCTCTGTTGGTATACAGTGGGGAACAAGACTATTTTAATGTTCTATTTTGTTTATTAGTACCCTGAAATGTTTTGCAGATCATTAATGATGTGAAATATAAATTCAAAATGCATCAAAGGTGAATAAAACAGTATTAGGCCACACCTTTAATGATTCATGTTCAATCCAGGATCATATGGTCCTGGTACAAATGACCACATATGGGCAGATAGGTTGATTTGCATTATGCTATGTTGTTAATTTGAAAAAAACCCTTAATCCAAAAATGGGGTTTCACAAGGAACTTTTCAGATGCTCTATAATAATCTGCACTCCTTACCTTATGTTTAGCTTTCCATTGGGGGAAAAATAAAGCAACAACCTTGAGGCTGTGAGTTAAATATGTCATTCCATGAAGAAAATTATCCATATGTCCTTTCAGTCTTTTATGCTTTCCATCTTTTGAGTGTTTAGTAACTAAAGATTATTATACATAATAAATTAGAATCTTAATCAGTCATAAAACTTCAAATACTTCTACCCAGTATATTATACCTGTAATGTGAATTAATTGTTCACAAATGGCTTGTTTTAAAGACCAGGTACAAATGTTTTTCAGGATATCTCTAGGAAGGTAGATACCTACACATGCATACCTCTTCCTTCCATTCACCTTCGTGAGTCTAGGATGATATAATAGTTTTATTATTTCCAGCAGATGCTCTGGCAATTCTGAGATGTGACAAACAACATTTGCAGGAAAAGGTTATGTATCCTATCTGACCAATTGCATATAGAAATGGCAAACTTTCATGCACATGATTACCCCTTTCAGTTTTTTTATATGACAAAATTTTCTTGCGTCTCATCTGAACAATCCCACACACAGCCTTTCTCTCTTTCACATGGCACAAAAATTGGTCTCTAAAAAATTACATTTTGGGTTTAATCTAAACAACAGAACAAAGATATCAGCGCTGAAGTGGCAGCAAATGTATCTTTAGTTGGTTATATAGGATTATATTGTTTCTGGTTATATAGGTTATATTGTTTGGGCTTTTAAAAAAATTTCTGGAACAGTTCTGTTTGTTTTTTGATGCCTGGGATGTGAATGCTGAGTACCATACCATGGGGTCTTGATTAAGAGTGAGAGGCAATGTAGCATCTATGTTGAATCGGTACTCTTTGATAGCTGACTACAGGAAGGGAGCTATTCATCCCCAAACAAGTGCTTGAATAACATTCTACACGAGCAGGAAAGAGAGACAGCATGTGCACTTTGGGATAATTCAGCTCTGTTTGCATGTAGGGTCGAGCAAACAGCACCAATGATTTCAAGCCTGAGCCAGGCAGAGCTGTCCCTCTGCTTAGAAGGCTGTCTCATGCACAAACAATAAAAAGCCAAGTAAACAGCAAGGACTCAGGAAACATTTTAAACTTCAAATAAATAACTGAATAAAAAGGGTAAAACACCTCATCAGGCAATCTACTCCTTTTAAAAGTAGTTGTACCCTCTCAAGTTTTTACAACCAGAAATGCAGGCAAAGCAGACTCTATTTTGGGGCTTGGCAGAAAAATTATGTATTAAAAATATGCTCCTAATGCAATGATCATTCTCAAAAGGCTCTTTGAAAATTAAGGAAAAGCAAACTTTACTTTGGTCAAGGAGACGGGACACAATTCTAACAAATATTCAAGCATAAGTTATACAAAATTCATGAAGCTTGAATATTTACTCTTTTACCCATCAGTTTTGACCTAGCTAAGTTACTTTCATCAGGAGAGATGGAATGCTTTATACTTATGGCCTTTCTAGCAGTCAATATAGTATTGACTGTATTGCAGCCAATGTAGCCAGGGTGGTGATGAGATACTGTAGTTTTCACTGGGTTTCATTAGGTTTGCTATGAAATGCCATGTTCCCATATTAGTCATCCTCTCTGCTTTATATCTTAGAAGATGCATTTCAAACTGTTTTTAAAGTACATTATTATTCAGCTGTTCACCAAAATAGACCAATATACATTATAATATGTTTACGAGGTGGCAGTCTAACAATTCAACAATTTAAAACTTACATTCCATCTGACATAGCTACAAAATTGTTTCAGATGGCTGTGCTTACTTTTTGGAGCAAGCAGTTCTAAATGAAAAGGTTGATGGCTTCAATTTGATTATTAGCAAGTAAAAGAACACTGATAGAAATATTGCAGTCAGTATGTTGATATTCCAGGGAGAATGAAAAATGTTTAGTGGACAGTTTAGAATACTGTCAGTATACACTGTCATAAATACTGCTGAACTTGCTTCTTTATTTATATCATTGATGTAGGTTTAATACCATTTAAATATCTTCAAAGCCACGTCATTACTGAAAAAATTAGCTGTTTCAACAATAGATGGTAAACACTTTCTTCCTAGTATGCTTCAACCAAATATGAGCTACAGGCAGCTGGAGAGGGACAAAGCTTAGCATCTCCTGTCAAAAAGCAGCCAGTCTGCAGGGAATGTGGAACTCCTCACCTCCACCATGAGACATGCAAGGTCATCTTTTGTATGTGTGGATGGAGTCAGGTTCAAGTATGTTAAAGGAAAGGAGGTGGAGGAATGGAAGGAAAAGGCAGAAATTTAACCTATAGTCCCAATAACAAATCATAAAACAGAGAGCCCATCACATTCTGCACAATTTTTCTCTGCCCTGGTAATTTCACTGTGGCACAGTAAGACTGATTATCATGTTTTCCTAGTTGCTACTACTATATTAATTAATTCAATGCTTTCAGCAGATGTCTGCAAGAAAATACAGCAACTCAACTTGAAAAAACAGATCTTAAAAACAGAGGTCTTAGGAGGTGAGATAATACTCAAGTAAAACAGTAGTTCTCTGAATAACAGGGCCAGTGCCTGCGATATGGAAAATAAGCAAATGAGACCCCGAGGACAGAAAGAAGATGGAGAGGAGGAGCAGAGTTACAGTGTGTCTCCTGAAGTCGAGGTTGGAAAAGTGCTGAGATTGTGTGTGAATCTACATGTGTGTTTCTGCAGTTTCTTAAAAGCCTTGCATAACTCTTCAGTGAAAAAATGTGTTTGCAATTTTCCCCACCTACCATTGGAAAGAAAGCAATTATTAATTCATTATCAGACAAGAAGTTGTGCTAAGTTATATAAGCACATTTGCATCAAGTTATTCTAGAGGAATACCTGTCTACAAATATCCAAACAAGTGGCCCTTAAAACAAAGGGTGCTGGTCACACAGAAGATCCCTGCACTAACAGTACTGCACACTGAAAAGGCAGCACTGTCGGAGGGACTGCAAACATCCACCATCCCCACCTGCCTCTGTTTAGCCAGAGGATACTCTCCTGTCTCCCTTCCATTCATCCTGAGCCTGTGCTGCTGCCAGCACATGTGACAACCATTGCCAATTGTGACAGTTGTTTTTGTGAAGGAGGACATCTGTCTACATAAAATCAGGCTGGGGTCTGCAAACTCATTCACAGAGGACACAAAATAGTTATCAGATGGTAAAAATTACCTTCTTGGTTAAAACACAAACTGCCATCCCAAAAGTGAGAAAGACTCTATCTGACTAACACTCACCTGAGCCAGGTTGAAGTTTGTAACATATGTGTTCAGGGGAACCCTTGTAATTGCTGACAGATGGATCTCCACCTAAAGAGCCTTCCACCTCTACTTGCATCTCTCATGTTTTGAAATGTTAACTATAAAAACTACCTTCTCCACCATACATCAAAAAACAGGAACATGAAATTCTTGAAAAAGCTATCAATATGTACTATACATGTCAATGAGCTGTTTACAAATGCCAGTGAAATGGCCCATTGGCTTTGTGGCTTTTCATAGATGGGGTTGTCTCAGAGGAGTATCGACATCAGCCCAAGTCTCTCCTTGGCATCTCCTTTCTCTTCTGATTGTTTCTCTAAATCTTTTGCTGTAAGCCTAAAAGCAAAAAAGTTCTCTGTGCAGTTGGTTCCAATTAAGAAAATTAAAGCTATATATTTTTAAGCAAAAATAAAAATGACACAGACAGCATTTAAACACTTAAAGCACAAGAACAGTGAATAGGCAGGCAGTTATATTAACTCTTGACAACCTACCTTATGCAACACATTTCCAGGGTAAATGCATTAGCAGTTCAGTGTTTCTTTAATTTTTGCACAGAAGCATCATTTTTTTTGGGTCAGATCACATTCTGTAACACAATATCAATCTTGCCATACCCATGTTCTAGACGGGCTGTAGGGACTCTGCTGTAATTATGTCAAAAAATGAAATATTTCAAAATCTGATTGACAGCTTGATTACAATAATGCATCTGATTAAATTCAGGGTGTGCTGGTGTAACGAAGGAGGGAATGTCAGTGGTAATTAACTGTATTTTTGCTAAATTTTGTTGAGCATTTCCTGCTCTTAGGTTGTGGTACATTGAAACCAATGAGACACCTAGTGGTAGCATTTTTTTAGAGTTTCTTAGTGCCATTAGAGATTGGGGAAAACCAGTTCTTATGCAAATCATGTATTTTGTTACATGTCATGTAAATTTTATGTAGATTAGCATGGTCATGAACACCAACACTATGCAGTACAGTGGGATGACAGGATCCTTCCATGCAATGCTCAAGTATAGAATAGCAGTTCTGTAAGTACTTTTTCTTCTCCAGACAGCTACTTCTGTGTAATAAAGCTTGCCAGAAGACAGACAAGTATGAATTATAACGAATTGCAGTGGTTTATTTTTCATTTTCATTGCATTACATCTCCTTCCTAGAAAACAGTCAATGGCTTCTGCCCCTTTTATTTCCTCAAAGAAAGTTTGTATGAGACAATTGATTCACCAGAAAAACTATTTATATGAATATGGCTAAACTTATGATATTAAAAAAGGATGAAATGTGCTAATTTTCATTACCTCTAAACAAAAACTCCTTTTTGTTCCAAACTTTGTTCCAAACTCCAAACTTTCTTTGCTCCTCAGACAAAAACTGTCTCCAATCTAATAAAAGATCTTAGGTGTTTTAGCATGTGGTTTAGAAATAAAAATATTACCTAAATGATAAATTTTTAGTGCTCTCTCTCATGAAACTGATGGATAAATGCAGCAATGAGAAATTATTATTTCCTAGATTTCAATAATTCAAGGTGCCACACAGTATAATTGAATCAAAATTGTGTTCCTTCATGGAACACAGTTCCATGCTGATATCTGCTAACCTTGATATTTTGCCTGCACATCTCTTCCACAAGTTTTATTGTCCTTTCAAATGTACCTCTTACAACTGCAAAATCCATTCCAGGCCAATGTTCTTCCCTTGACCCAGACTTTATTTCCTTTTAACAGTCTGTAACCACTGACTTGTTAGAAACCAGATTACTGTTATATTTGTATATATATACATATACATATACATATACATATACATATACATATACATATACATATACATATACATATACATATACATATACATATATATACTGTTATATTTATATTTGTTCTATTTTGGGGAGTGAGGAGACATGGTAGAACAACTAACAAGGCTTTTGAATTTATTTGGTATTTACTGACTGTAATATCTTTGAATAAGTGCTATGTTTTCCTCTGTATCTGGGTAACATTCAATAAACTTTGCTTCTTGGCAAGGTATAGATGGCAAAAACATACAAATAAGATGCAATCTAATATAATAAAGTGAAAGATAAAAAATATATAAAGCTGGCATACTCATTTATTTTCTGTGAAAAGAATTGAAGAGATTGCTACAGGGAGTAACAAGTACATGGTGATTTTTATTTTTCCCAACACACAATTACATTTTCAAAAAGTGGGCAGAAAGATGCTATTTTTTTCTATTTTCAAGCAAAAGAGTTAATACTGCATTGTTTTTAAACAGCAGAAAACATATGACAGCTTGGTGACCTTGGAAGTGATAGTGATGTCTTTAAGCAGTGGGAAATATGGAACTGGAGATAGGGAGTATAAGGCACAGAGCTCTCCCTGTTTGGATCAAAAGAGGGTTTTAAAAAATATAACCTCATTCTTTCGTGCATTTTGCTAGAGCCTAATCATTTTAAGAAATCACTATTTGATCAGTAAGCCCACAGCTAAGTATAAGCTCACCTCATTCAAGAGATCTACATCCTCTGAGCTACAAAGAATAGCAAATAATACGTTTATAGAATTCTGGTTTCTTATTTAAATAGCATATAGTGACAACACTATTATTTCGCAGAGAAATGTTTGGAGGTATGCTAATGGCCACAAGAAAATTTCAAACCTCCATAATGTGCTTTAATCACCAGCTGGAGATCAAAAGCCACCATGTGATTTTATACAGCATGGGCAGCTTCCAGAACTGCCTTACATGGAAAGAGATCAATGGTAAAATTGGTAGATACAGCAAAGCTTTGCAATAAAAGCATTTTATGTATCTTGTTCAAAGTATTCAAGTGCCTTTTAGATCACTGATTGAACCATAGACATTATAAAGTGGAACCTTTTAATACCAAAATAAATTTGCAGAGTAAAATTCCATTACAGGAAAAAGCATTGCACTGCAACAGGACAGATAATAATTCTTTCACATGTAATGGGATATATGAAATGTTTGATGATAAACAGAAGTTCTTTGCATCATTACAGTTGGATCCTATGCACTGCTGTTTGTGTGCATGTGAGTGAATCTACAGTGTAGGATATACAGTGCCCCCAGATAAAATGCATTTGTACCTATAAATATCACTCTAACTGGGATGGGAGAGACACTTCACAGTCAAGACAATTCAGTCATTTAAGTAGAGAAAAACTGTCCATGCATATGAGTTTGGACCTTGACCAAAGAAAACATTTCTAAATGCTTTAGAAACTCATGAAAGTCCTTTAATTTGAATTAATTTAATGCACTTCAAACAAGCTCTGGTCTTAGAAGCTTCAACTTATTTAAAATTATTTCCTTTAACAGCTTCAAATCATGTGTCTGTTAGCATCATAAAACTGCCAGAAAAGAAGTGAAACTTCATCTCACTGTGTAGCTTTTCTTTCACAGCGTTTTCATCGATTCTTCTAATACTTCATCTCCTTTCTGTGGAATTATTGGATACTCTGTAGAGACTGGATCTCTCCTACTCCATATTCCATTCCTCTCTTTAACAAATTAACTACTGGGGGGAATGAATACAGATGACATTTTAAAACCAATATTGTATCTTCCTTTGGTGAGGAAAACTTAGATGACCGCCTTATATCATGGGGAACTCTTTAGACAGATGTGTAGTAACTGCACTGAGTAAACAAACAGTCTCATCAAAGGGATTCAGGATTCAAAGTAATTGTTTCTTATTCACTACATTCTGAAGGAATTAATAAACAAAAATTTAAATTCCTTCCCAAAAATACAAAAATGAGTTTAACTTGTAAATACACCTGGAAAGATAGGCAAAACCAGTTTTGTTCCTATCTACCTTTGAACAGCACTCAGACATGATTGGATGTTGTACTGGTCTCCTAAAATACACACAAGCTCTGAGGTTACTGGGTAGACCACTTTAAATTCTCTTGAAATGTATATTAACGGACAAACAAGACAACTCTGGAGTGCCATACTGATGTACTCAGAGAACAGTGATTGCTCTTTTAAAGTTTAATAAAAGCACAATAGATGAAAAAAAGCCACAGCCTTAATTTAATTTATATAACTTCTTTCCTCTGAGGAAAATAGTGTGAAATGTGAAAACAAAAAATAAGTTTACAGTAAACACATTTTCCCTTAGTGTCAGTATATTGCCACTGCAGGATAACAAGTGGATATGAGGGGAAGCATAATTCCTTGTACACCAGAGTAGATGCATGGTGGGTGCATGGCAACAAAAGGCACTGAATCAAAAGCTTTCTCATTGGAAAGTGATCATATCACTGTTCTTTTTCAGACTGTTTATGGACTCTGACAACAAGGTTTTTAACAAAACCTTTTGTGTTCTAACCATTCATGAGGTTTGCAATTTGAACAAAATACCGTGACGATTTTTTTGGTACAGTAACCTTAATCTCTACTCCCATCTGTGGTCCTCAAGCCCCAGTTAGAATAGCTGAGTGCAATGCATGTGTACTCTTTTATTGAGTATCTGTGGTGGCACAGTCTTCCCATTCACTTGGAACTGTCTGCTAATTTATTTTTAATTTTTGTGGTTTTAGTGCATTGTGTGTAGTATGACATGGTGTTTGAGCAATGTATATGTATTTTTTTCTTCTCATTTTGCAAAGTAGAAAAAAAAGAAGATTGCAGAAAGAGAACACATACTGGAATGATAAGACATTTAATTCTATAATTTTTGGAAGAATGGAAATGTGAAGAACATCATTTACTTTGGAACTTGAGTACTACATTCTATTAAATTCAAATGTGATTCATAAGTAGAAGTGGAATATTTATTAAATTTCTCATTTAATTTTGTCTATCAGCATCTTAAAACGGCTTAATGATCCCAGTAATTCAATACTAAAGAGGATGGAATTGCAAGGGAAATGCTATCATGACTGGTAGTGTTCTTCTCTTACCTCAAACAAACGTTTGTTCTTTCCTATGAACAGTAATACCCTAGAACATTTTGAACAGTTAAGATTCTTGAACATCTCTAGTAGTACCTACTATTTCAAAAATACATTTCTATTATTCTTAATGTAGCTTGGGTGGTCAAGGAAGTCTATGTAAGCACTGTCATGATGAGCATACCACGAGATAGTTCTTTGATTGAAGCTATTAAGTAGCTCGAAAGCTGCAGCATGTGAAGATGGTGGCCATGAAATCATAATGCCTTTTTAAAGGTTTGAAACACCCAGTAAATTAACAAAATAAAATCATTGTCCTTTTATTTTCCTGCCTCATCCCCTAAATTCCCTGGTTTGCTATGTCTTTCATCTTCTGCACCTCTCACTTCACAACTTGGCAGAATCAGGTGCGGATGTGCGGACATTTGTAGCTGACAATGAAAGGAGTAAGAATCACTGTTCCTGGAGGAAGGAGACCTGGAGGTTTAAGGAAAGGCTGGACATGGCACTTTGTGTGCCCTGGTCTAGTTCACCTGGTGGTGTTCGGTCACAGGCTGGATTCGATGATCTTTTCCAACCTAACTGATTCTGTGGTATCAGCTTGACAAAGGCTTTCCCAAACATACTGCAGCATAAGAAACCAAGGCTTCTTGTAACTCTGAAAATTTTTTCACTGAGAACAGCTGTGAAGCAGTAGAACAGGCTGCCCAGGGCAGTAGTGGAGTCACCACCCCTGGAACTGTTCCACAAACGTGTGGATGTGGCACTGGAGCACGGCTCTGCGGTGAACATTGGTCTAAAAGGCCTCCTCCAACTCAACCCAGACCAACCAATCCCACCCACGACTGTAAAAGACTTCAGCTCTTAGCCCGTCTCGGGCCGCGGTGCCTTTTGGGAAGTGTAGTCCATATTGGACGCTGTTGCAGCCACTTGCTGCGGTTTTGGACTACTCTTCCCAGCAGGCATTGCGACCAGGGCGGGACGTAGGCAGCGGGCTGCCCTCGGCGGACCAATGGGGGGGGGCGATGCTGGGAGGTGGCGCCGGGGCGGGCGGGCCGCCTGGGGCCGCGGGCAGTGCGGGAATTTCGGACCGGGAGGAAGGAGCGGCGCCGGGCTCGCTCACGCAGGAGGTACTTGGAGCCAGCGGCTGCCTCTGAGGTGCAATTGTGTGTGGTTTTTTTTTAAAGAGGCGAGTTTTGGGGCACTGTTTCGCATCCGCGTCGCCGTGCCGAGCGTCCCCGGCCCTTGTGGCGGATTGCGGGCGGTTTTCCCCGCTTCCCTCGCGGAGGAGGCCAGTGATACCGCCGGGGCAGGCCCGAGCCTTGTTCCTTCCCAAGGGTAGGAAAGGCGCCTTCCCTTCCCTGTCCCGGCCCAACCCGTGGCGCCGGAGGCATCTCCCTGGCCAGCAGGGAGGGAGAGAACGGGGCAGGTGGGGCAGAGCTCCCTCAGTTTCACCCTGGAGGTCTGGAGCCGCTTCCCCGCCTTTCCGGGCTGTGGGCACTAAAGCTGCCTTCGGTGGCAGCGGCCTAAGTTGTTTTCCTTCCTGGTTTTTTGGGTTTTATTTTTTTTTTAGCAGTAAGGCTAGATGGAGGAGGCTGAGTAAAAGCTATGCTCTGTACCAATCTGGAGGTTCGTCACCTTTAGGATTGTCTCGGTGTGGCATCACCTTGGTAGGGAGGCGTCCCTGAGTTTTGCTTTAAAGTAAACTTTTTGTTTTGTTTTGTTTTTTGTTTTTTGTTTTTTGTTTTTTAAATACAGGCCTACAAATCACAAAAAGTCTGCCATATTAGGATCAGGAAAGGCGTGGTGTGTAAGAATTGGGCTAAGCTGGTTTCTGTCATTCGTTGTTGTTTTTCTTCACTTCCTGTTTCTTGCTATTTGACTTCCTTTTCTAAGACTTTAGCAGTTGCAGACAGGGTGAACTCTGTTGTTCTCTTTGGTTTTCAATTTGTGCTTAAGCACTCTTAGAACTATAGGTTTTTATTAATTTATAGGGAATCCATGGACGCTTTATAGCTAAGAAAGATACAAAAGCTGTTGTGAAGCTTCCTGTAACTATTACTGTGACATAGGGCTTGTGCCTTCATCTGCAGGAATAAACTGTCCACTAAATTCTTGGGATTAATCCCCAAGTGAGGTAGGATTCCTGGTGAACTTCAGATGATTTTTATACAATGTGCTAAATTATCAAAAAACCTTTAAGTGTCTCACTCACATGTGTCAGGTATTTGTAGCTGGTAAAGAGGTGATGTGATTTGGAGTGACATGATTTGGTACCTTACAATGCTCACTGGTTTTTATTGCAATAACTGAGCGATGATTAAGATTTTCAGGAGAGCCTTAAATAACCTTAAAAGAAACTTAAAAAAGGTAATATGTTCTTGAGAAAGCAATTTAAAATTAGTCACACAGTAATTCCTGTTGTAAATGGCTGTTTTCTACCTCTGAACAAGCTGCATTCTGAAATATTAAGTCATCTTGGTTTGTTTAGCAAAAATAGAAAAAGGTCATTTCCTTGGTCCACTATGGTGCTGTTGTGATTACATATTTCTCAGTAATTTTGGTTCACCAATGGCATTTATTCATTCTGTCTAAAAAGAATTTTTTATTTCTTAGGAGAGAACCTTAGTGCCTCTTCTTCCATAATTGCCATGAACTGTCTGGTATCTTAATCAGGAACTTAGATTGGAGAGGTTTTCACAGACAATGATCAACCAGTCACAGAATGTCCAATTTATGCAAGAAAATCTTTGTTCACCATCTACCTCACTTGGTGTGACAAGTCATTGACACATCAATTATTTTTTGTGTGGTTCCTCCCATGAAGCAGCTCTACAGTTTTCAGGAGTCTTTAAGTGTTGTGTTCTTTCTTCCCACTCCTTGAGAAAAAATTAGTTTTGTTTTTTCCTTGTCCTAGTTTTTTTTTTTTTTCAGGCAGATGTGGATTTCTTTGCTTTGACTAATGAATAAGTTTTAATTATATGTAGATTTCAGGTCTTGCTGGAACTACCTGCTCATTTGGGAGCACAGGTCACCAGCATGCCTTCTCTGGGTTGGCAATGAAAATACACCCTGCTAGGATAAACAAGTGTAAAAATTACAATTTCCAGGGAATAAAAGAGGAAGATCAGGAAGCAACCAGTTTGACTTGACACGCAACAGAAATTCCTTCAAAATAAATTTGTTTTGTATTCATTTCTGAGTTTTGTTGATAATGAATGACAACAAGAATTGAGAAGTGGCTATTCATATTTATTCTAAGAGTTCAAGTATCCCTTAAGTAGCAACCATAGCAGACAACATTTGTAAAGATAACACCACTGATATGCAGACAATTTTGCATCAACAGTGCTATCTCAAGTACTGTGTATTCTGTTTCTTCCAAGATGTTTTATTAGGTAGAAGCCTTTGTTGTACTAAGAGGCTTCTGGAGAGAGTTTAGACAAATAGACTTCTGTTATTCATACTTCTTAGTAGGAAAATCTTTGTTTTGAGCACATTGCAGCACCATAAAATGCTGCTGTTTACAGTCATACACCTTGAAAATTGTTCTTGTCAGGCACCTTAGCTAAGTAGGGTCAGGTCTGACACTTGAATGATAGTACAGTACTTGACATCCATGGCACTCCTTCCAAGGACTTTAGCATGATTGCAGGAACTAATGAATTAAACTTCACAATACCTGTGGATAGAAAATATTCCTTTTGTTGATGGGAAGAAGTGTTGAGAGAAAAGTTTCAGGGTTTTTTTTCCTTTTTGGAGGGATGGTGGTGGTGAATTTTTAAAGGTGATTTTAGGGAGAAGTAGATGGCTTTATTCCAGTTGCGCAGTGACAGCTCTATGTCATGTTTGTTGGTGCATAAGTTTCTTGACAAACCCCTTGTGTTTACTGTATTATGAGTTGAAAAGCACATAGAATGATAGAATTTACACTAAATTTTAATTGTCTTTTTTCATTTTTATAATCATGTTTTTTTTTCCTAGTTCTGTCTTTCCATGTAGAAAATTTCTGCTGTGTCCAGATGTCTTTGGTTTCAATCAATAGAAGATATTTGAATGGATTTACCCAAATAAATGTGAAAACATGTGCAGCCATTGCTTAAATATTTCCTTGGGTAACAGCTTTTTTGCAAGAGAGTGAGTGCTTAGTTCTGTGCATGCTGCCCATTGCAAGCGATCAGTGTTTGGCACCTATGGCCTGCTGATAGTTTGACCAACTTGTAAGTAGGCACAGTGCCATGTTAACAGATGGGTATGAATACAGACAGCCAAGAAACCATGTATGTGTATCTAGAGTATTTGTTAAGGGCAGGGTTCCCAGCTGGGGACGTTCAAACTTATGTCCATTTTGAATTTTTGCTTTTATGGATAAAGGGAAGTTGTCATTAACAATTTCTTTTTTTTTAAATAAATACCTTCAGGCATACAATTATTGACCATGTTAAACAAAATAAGCGGGGGTGTGGAAGAAGAGGGAAGCACCAGCTCTTCCTTTGATACTCTTGAGGAGCTATTTTAAGTAAATTTAATTCCTTTTTAAGCAAGGCTGCTATCAAGAGTCTCACTGTGAATGTCAAAGATGTGGAGTGTATCAATAGGTTTGTTTCACAGGCTTGCTAGCCTTGCTCTAAGAGAGGCTAGAAATTTTTCTTTTATGGGCAACAATCTGTCCAGCATTCAAGCACCTAAGTGCCTCTGTCCAAATCTTGCCCAAATTATTTGTAATTAACTCAGAGATCAAGGGGGTGCAGTCCTGCAAGCCCTCTGCATGGTTCTTATATTGACAATAAGTTGTTTCTTAGCTGAGAACAAATATGCTCATTTTGGATATGTTTTGGTATCCTTTAGATGACAGTGTGTGTGATCTTGTCCCACATCTGAGTCACTGGGAAGTGCTGCTGATTTTTGCGCTTTCTTGCCTTATCTGAGTCAGCTTTGGGGCTCCAGACTTCTGGTCTATTTCTTTAGCACTTTTAATAATTTCAGTCTGCCCTTTGTTTTAATCCATTTCCTGACTTAGGTGTCCTGTGAAGCTGCTTAAAGGTCTGCAGTGATCTTTGTGGCCTGCTCTTGTAAGTGAAATCAACACGGAGCCTTTTCTACCACTCTGTTCCTTCTGACACTTTGACACCTTTGCTTTCTCATTGCTATGGTCTTATCTGAGCTGGCTGGAATTGTCTTTGGTGCTTGAAAGTCTCATTTTTCTCCTGTAGAAAATCTGGAGGAAGGATCTTCCTCCAAGACAGTAAGCTATGTATCACCTTGAAGATTAAAAAAAAAAAAAAAAGAAAGACAAAGGGATGTAGAGAGGAGTTTCTTGAAGACACTGTGGATAATGATGTGGGTAAAACTAGTCTTAAAATTTATGTGTAAGATGTGTCTTGATAGTAGGGAAGAATGTTACTGTATCGAAGTGGAAATATGGAAAAGTAATACAGAATTAAAACATCCCGTTTTGTGACAATGAGGAAGCTTGTGCAATATAGGTATTGATAAATATCAATATCTTCCTGTGATGTGAGTATTTCATAAAAGTTTTGTTGAAGTTACTCATTTAGATATAAGTAATATATTCAGCAGGCATTCAGATGTGGTTCCATGACACAAAGATACTTCTCAAATTAACAAGGACCCTAAAAAAAGAACAGCTTTGGCCTGGAATGATGCACCTTCTTTTCTGTATTTATGCATGTATTGAGTGACTGTGGTGTCTGGAGACTGCTTCCTGCCAGAGTCCGGTACTCTCTGACAAGGTTCTTTTACATTCATGTATAAAGGATGTAATATTTAATATCAAATTTACTTCTTTGAAGATAGTTGATGCTATGTGAGATTTCTGATTTAGGAGAGTGATGTAAAAATATACTGAAAACAATGAAATTTTAAGTTACACTTGGCAAAGTACAGCAATTGCAATGCACAGTTCAGTCATGGTACTGGTGTGATTCTCATTACTGGTCTCTGTAGTATGTTCACTGTCATGATGCTGGTGTCCCCAGCTACTAGGAAGGAATATCTGGATTGCAACCAGCCCAAGCCCATTGTTCTCTCCAAAGTTATTTTGCTAGTTATTTAGTTTTTGCATGCTTGTATTGGACTCAGCCTCCTATTCACTGCCCCCAAGCTGGCCTGGCTAATTTGGGGAGACATTTACGCCTCCATTTGATCCAGTTAGCAATTCTGAGCTCCACTCAGCTGTCATTTAGCTGTTTTCCTAAAACAAAGGCCACCCACTGGCACCCTTTGTGTTGAGCTCCTGTGAGTTCCTTTGCATTATTGCCAGAGCTCCTTGGGCACATCACCATTCTCCATCTCCACTGAGTGTTTTATCCCCTGTTGGGCTTTATTCTGTCTCATTCCACTTAGAGAGGTTTGGTCAATCACAGCTATATATACTTGACCATTAGTGGACAGAACAACATTTTCAGGCAACTTGACAATTATTCTTGCCTTTAGTAACTAGAGAAGTGAATTCTCTCTTCAGATGCTAGTTGGGTGACCAACATTAAGGAAGGAATTTGTTGCAGATACCCGGTCAGGAAAGTATTGTAGGAGGGGATGTGCTTTTGGAACAATTGTTGCTGTTACGCAGTTTTTGTATTTGGGAAATTAGAAGAAATCAGAGAGGAACATTAGAAATGAAAGAGGAAAACTGATGCTAAATAACTGAGTTTGGCTCAGGGTTATTGTATTGAGTAGCTAGACAAATAGGAAAAAGTTATTTTGCTATCCAGAAACTTCCCGAACTTTTTATTGCTTCCTGCTTCCAGCAAAATAATAAAATCCCACCAGTGAGAATGGTATCTTTTAGAAAATAAATGTGACTTGTTTATATGACATTTATCTTCATAAAGTAGAGGAAACGATCAGTTTTTTGTTAAACAATTTATGAAGGCCTTTCATGTAGAGAGACTTAGTGCAGTCTTTGCTGTGTCATGGCTGCATATTCAGTAATTTCTTCTAGTGCAACAAAGTCTGACTCTACTAAAACCTCAAAAGATTTCCTTGCTCAAAAAGAGGCCTTCTGCCAAGAAGAACTTGGAGGTGATGGTGGATGAGAAGCTGTACAGGAGCCATCAAGCAGTTCAGAACACCAGTTGTGTCCTGGGCTGAATCCAAAGCAGTGTGGACAGCAGGGCAGGGGAGGGGATTGTGCCCCTCTGCTCTGCTCTGGTGAGATCCACCTGGAGCACTGCATCCAGCTCTGGGGTTCTCAGCACAGGAAGGACAGGGACCTGTTGGAGCCAGTGCAGAGGAGGAGCACAAAGATGATTAGAGGGATTGAACACTTCTATTGAGAGAATTGGAATTTTTCACCCAGAGAAGAGAAGTCTCCAGGAAGACACTTTTGCAGCCTTTCAGTACTTGCAGGGGGTCTGTAAGAAAGCTGGGGACAAACTTTTTAGCAGGACTTGTTGTGATGGGACAAGGGGTAATGGTTTTCAGCTGAAAAAGGGTAGGTTTAGAATAGACAGAAGTTAGAATTTTTTACAATGAGACTGGTGAAACAGTAGAACAGGTTGCCCAGGGAGGTGATGGATGCCCCATACCTGGAAACATTCAAGTTCAGATTGGATGGGGCTCTGAGCATCTTCATCTGATTGAAGATGCCCCTGCTCATTGCAGAAGGACAAACTGACATGAAAATGGTCCTTTGCAATTCACACCATTCTGTGATTCTGTGCTGCAGAAAGAGGCATATTCCAGTGGGCTCTTATGTTATTTCTGGAAATATTGCTTATCTGAAACCTGAGGTTGTGAGAAGGCAACAGTAATACTTTAACACTTGGGATCTCAAAGTAGGTAGTTATGTATTAGTTTTTGTAATGACCTACTCAATGCTGCCCTGTAAAAAATACCCAGACTTTAATTTTTCTTGCTTGCAGTTATATAGGAGAAAAAATAAAACTGTTTGACTTATTTTTTTTTTCAATGAAGAGGAATTCCTCATATTACTATGGAAGACTTGCAGTTTTTCAATATGCAAGTTTAACTTTAGGAAAACTAATGAGCTTTATTTCATAAGTTTGCTTTTTTCCTAAGTTTAGACTTGTGATTGTGATTGATTGAATGTGATAGATTCTGAGTTTTTTTTAGCATGTATTATACAAGGTGTTGTAATAGGTTTCTCTTCTGAAGATTTTTGCTGTCAAATTTTTTTGTGATGCCTGAAAAAATTAGTTGTTTCTCACTTTTAATTCGTGCCAATGAAACTGCTTACTACATTTATTTCAAGTATCTTTGTAGTAACAAATTATGACTTAATCCATTCTTTTTTGTGTTTTTAACAGATTTCTACGTAAAATAAGTTGGATCAACATGTAACCTATTTTTTTTTATAATTTTTCCTTCCCTTCACTTTTCTAGGGAAAATGCCAAATAAGAAAACGACTGGAAAAAGAGCCCCTGCAAAAAGAAAACTTGCTGAAGTGTTTGGTCTGGGGGAGGTTCTGGCAGATACATCAAGAAAAGAATGGAAATTAGGTGTCCCTATAGGGCAGGGAGGCTTTGGACGCCTCTACCTTGGTAAGTGTAGCTATCTTTGATAAGTCTTTAAAATTGAGAGTAAATAATTATTCCTATTCAAAACAATGAAAAGTTGATCCTAAGTTAAAAATGTGAAGTGTCTTTTCTACTAGAACCTTGGCTTGGGTCATGGTGTTGGAAAACAATGACAGAAATAGACAAATGGTCATTTTAAGCTCTAGTTTTAGAAATTTCCAGTGGTAGTTCATTCTTTTTAAAAATCAAAGTTTTTATTAAAAAAATTTGAATTTTGGTCTGGCTGAAAGACTGGATTTTTCATGAGTGTCTTTATAGTGATGAATTCTGAACTGAAACTGTCAGTGCATATT
Source organism: Trochalopteron elliotii (assembly GCA_024734555.1). Lineage (NCBI taxonomy): Eukaryota > Metazoa > Chordata > Aves > Passeriformes > Leiothrichidae > Trochalopteron > Trochalopteron elliotii. Next base: position 67,935 of record JANPWX010000050.1, read on the forward strand.
ATCTGGAGGCTACTGGTCAGCCAGTACTTGGACTGATTTTGACTTTGGTATTGCTTTTATTTTTTCATTGCTTTGTGAACTTATGGCATGCCATGTACTTTTTTTTTCAATGTAACCAATGCTAAAAACAAATCAAAGTGTTGAACTTCAGGTTTAAAGCCTCAGTTGAGGTCTTGTTTTGCAATTCTGTTACAAGGAAAGCTTAAAGTGAAATAGTGTTCCATACTTAGTGTCTTTTTTACTTGGACAGATGAACAGATAAGAGAGGTCTTGAGACTTCTCTACTTCATTGCCCCTAGTCATTTTTCAAACAATTCTGAAGGGGTGAAAGCTAATGTGATCATTATAATATAGTCTTCCTCATCTTGGGGAAAAGGTTTTGCTGGATTCATACTGAGTTGGAAAACAGGAAAAAAAATCTGTCCTGCTTTTAAAATGAACAGACTGCAGCATAAGTGGGTTAAGGAGAAAAACAGGACCAATAGGTGGCTTTTTGCCAAAGAGGCTTTCAACTTCTTACTCAGCCTCACTCAATGAGCTACTAAATTTACTGGAGTTCCAACTCACTCAAATTCCTGCTTTGTTCAAGCCAAAGCTTGCTCTCTGCTTCCCCATCATTTGCACAAAGCTGTGATCCTGACTCTTCCTGTACTTTGTACTTGCCTCACTTGATGTTCTTCATATCTCTATCTTCTGTCACAAATACCAACAACTTAGTAGCAACAGAAGGTCACTTTTGGATATGTGACATGGCAGCATGGAATTTATTTTTCTTCTTAATGTCTACAAATGTGTATGTTTATAATAGTCCTGGAAAACCAAAGAAACACTATTGAATAGGAAAAAGTTACTGGATAAAAGAAAATGCCTCCATTTAGTAAACTGCCTGTACTCCTCAATCAGAAGGGAGAATGCAAGAACACAATATCTGTGTACAGTAGCCTTCACTTACAGGGTGATTCTCTTACCAAAGGCTAAGATACTGGTCCATGTTGGTGTCTGCACCTAGTTACTTTGTTGTATGTTTGTCCATCCTGCATAACAAGTGCGTTTATGCTGTGTGAGTTTCCTCTCCTGCTACTGATAAAAGCTTTCTTTTTTAACAGCTGATGTTAATTCTTCAAAGTCGGTTGGCAGTGATGCCCCTTACGTTGCCAAAGTGGTAAGAGAGCATTTGAATCTTTTACTTCACAACTTAAAAATATCTGTTCTAGAATAGAATGTGCAATTTAAAACATCTTCTGAAAATAATGCAATTGCAAAGTGCTGTTTGAAATGAAAGCGTGGGGATACAGAGGAATGCTGCTGAGAATTGGGGCTCCTGTGTATGAGGAACATCATAATGAAACATCAGTGGAGTTGAAAAAGATCCATGAAATGGATCAGATTCTGTTTCATTTGCTTCCTATAAGCAGCACAGATATGACCAAATGAATGAAATCTGTCTAGCTTTTTGGAGAATTTATGTGATTCAGCTGTGAGTCTCTGTGAACTGTTGCTCACCCACTGGATGTTGACAAACTGACAGCTCATGACTAGAAACAGCAAAACTTTAATTCCTGAGGTCTCCACAAAGTTCTTTAAATGATTTTTTTTTAAACCACATACATGTTCTAATTTCTGTTGAACTAAAATAGCATTGACCTATTTTTTTTACCTAATGATTAGAGAGAAGAAAAAGCATTGTTGATAGCTCATTTTTAGCCCATTGCAGCAAATCAGCAAATTCTTCTTATTACTTGAAATTTTCTTACTGTTTTAGTCTAAAAAAAGAGTTATTTACTTGGATTTGGCTATTTCTCTTCCTAAGGTATAAAGTTTTTCTTAAATTTTGCCAGAGTGTTTTGTATAGATCTGGTAAGATCTTACAAAGTTTTAGTAAAAAAACAGGGAATATGGGAATAGTCATAGTAGAGCCAGACCCTTCATTTTCTTGGTGGCACTTCAGTTCCTGCAATAAAAGTAAATACCAGAAAACTGTACAAGAACTTCACAGTGTAAAAGGTTAGTTTTTCAGTGCAGTTCAGAACTGTACTGTTTTAACATTTTATTTATTAAACTATATGATGATGCTGAAATACCTTGCTGCAGTAGCCAACCACTTTGTGTATATGTTACTGCTTTTAACATTTGTCCCTGAAACTATAAGGTTAGGTTAAATTAGAGTAAAATACATTTTGGTTAGTATGTGCCTTTAATCTTGGTATTTACATCTGCTGACTAAAGGGAAATTCTAGAATACTGGTTTTGATACTGTTCAGACACCCCAAGGTACAGTTTGTGATGACCCTCCCTCCTAAATGTTGTCCCTTGCTGAAAAAAGCAGTGCTTGCTAAGCAAATGTCAGACTGCCACACTTTCAACATCAACCTGCTGCTGCTGTCTTAGGTGTTGTGGGCAGGAATTACAGACAGAGCAGGAGCCCCAGCCTGCAGTTGTGTGCTGGCAACCTGTGTTACTGTGTTCAGCCTGTCCTCTTGAGGGTGGGGGTGTTCACTGTGCATCTGTTTTAGAGGCAGATAACAGCAGTGGCTTCTAATTACTGGCTCCTGCTGAGTTTGGACTGAGCAGGAAGCAGAGCACCATTTAACTTTCATGGAAGAATCTGGTTTGACTTGCTGGGAAAACCATCAGATATGCATTACTTTATGCTGTGTGTAATTGCTGTCACCCTCTTTGCCTGAGTTTGAAACGTGTCTTCTCCACTTTGGGCTCTTAATATAAGAGTTGCCCCAACTTTTGGGTTGCTCCTGTGCTAGATTCACTTTGTTGCAGCATTTTGTAAATACCTCCATTGCTAATATCCCAGATGACTACTCACTTTTAATTTGACTTCCATAATTTTGTCTTTATGGCAATAAAGAGTAGCCCCAGTCTTTTGCTAGCCTCACAAATGACCCATAACATATTATGCCTCTACAGTCTGGTATAACACAACTATGGATAAGAGCCCATTTTCTGATGCCTGGGTGGATTGTAGTTTTTCCATCAGCTGAAGCAAAGTGGTTAACAGCTTTGAACAATTATTAGTGTTTAACAAAATATGTGCTTCTATAGTAATGTTCTTCAAATTAAGCTATTAAAGCAGGATGGAAATTGGCTTAGTTTTTGACATATCCTCATAGTATTGATGTCTGAGCAGTCTGAAATGAATCACAGTTTTTATTAAAAAAAGAAATGCTTTTTAACGTGTGGACCTTTCAGATGTCAGTGTTCAGGAGTGGATGTAGGGTTTAATTACACTTCATTACATTGCTGACTGAAAAAGATCAGAATTCTTAAAACGTTACTTGAAGTTTGTCGCGTTTTGACATGTACTCTATAATCTTTCATTATGTTATCTTTTTGAATAAGACTTTAATTTCAGTTTTATAAATCATGTATTTGGAATGACCCTGAGCATAAAGTTGTAGAAATGTGTGTTTGCACTCCTTCTGGACCCTTATGGTAGATATTGGATGCTGTGTAAACTTTTTTAACATCATATATGCACTTATTTATCTGTAGGTAGAATTAATGGTATTGTGGGAAAACACCTTTATAGTCAACATTAAGATCTGGTTTATAGTTAAATCATTTATCCATTCTCTAACTGAAAAGATAGCAGATTTTTCTTTCTGACTAGAGAAAGATACACCTTTTCAGCACTGAGACATAAATTTTTGTGGAATAATTTATTTATGGATAAATACTGCAAGAATTTTTAACACCTACTTTTTTGCTGTATTTTAGTAGGAAAACAACATTGTTCAAATCTATATAAATTAAATGAAAATTATATATGAGAATTCATAATCTAATAAGGTAGGATATTAATAGATAATGTTACACAGGATCAAGTGAATAGGTCAAGTAATGTGTGTTTGAGGTAACTGCAATACAAGAATTAATCTATTTAACCCTTCTCCTCTACATGTATAATCTCTGTATTGCTAATTTGTTGTCCATTGTGAATAAATAAACTAACTGTGAAAGCAAATATGCAGGTACCAAAGTCTGTGTGTGTTGATCAGTTGGTCTGTCTTTGGTTTTGGTTTTTTTTCTGGCCCAGAAGGAGAGGCCCGAAAGCTGTCTTGGCTCCATTGTTCATCAGGGCAGTGCTGCTGGAGAGGGTGAGGTGGAGAGAGGCAGTAGGTTTGTAACCAAGTGCCCAGGCCTAGGAGTGGTGCCCATGCTGGGGCTGTCTGTCCCCTGCACGCCCCGTGTCCAGCCCGGCCTCGGAGCCCGCAGCTCAGAGCACGGCAGAGCCGCGGTCTGGGGCGCTCTGGGCTCTGCATTGCCCCGGTGAGACTGGGCAGCACTGAGCCTCCCTTAGCTCAGGGCTGCCCTCTGGCCTGCAGCAACTGCTGCATCACTACATCTGCATTTAAAAGTTGACATTAAACCCCTTCATGATTGATGTGTATCTAATGGCATGTGATTGTATTATTCTTGAGTTCCTTGCAGTAATTCTGTATGTTTTGTTATTTTTTAAGTGTAGGATCTTCCAAAATAGGTATTTTCAGAGAGATAGAATGGATTTGGATATATATGAGTAACTAGACCAAAATATATTGCTTAAGCTCATCTCAAAATCAATTACTCAGAATTTACAAGAATTGAGATAGGGTTTTTTTTCTTTTTTCTTTACCAAGTTCTAGAAATGTAAAATCAAGATACTTGCCCTTCTGGTGTTCTCGCAGTATTTCAAATCTTTGCATAGGAATTTCCTTCTTGAAGTTTATTTTTAATATATGGTTCCAATAGATTTACCCCTTGAAAGTGGAACTGAAATGTATTAAATACAAGGTAGACTCTGAAATTGAAATAAGTGTAATTCTTATAATTTTGAGAAATTTTGAAGTATTCTGTTATTTTTATCTTGGTCAACTAATGTATGAAGGGAACAAAATGTCTTATGTTCAATAAGAATTTAACTTTTGTTAAGATTTTTTCATTGAATCATTTCAGGTGTTATTTTAGAATCACTAAAGGCTGCTACAACTGATGCAATCCAGCTGTAATGTGGAGAATCTGAGAATGTTGTTTAATGTTCTCTGCTAAATTCTGCCAATAATTGTTAATATTTCTATACATTTCAGTTAATTTCTTATTCTTTAGTCTTCTGTTGTGGAACAGTATTTTTTGATACCCTTAATGTCAAGCCATTTATACTAAAAATAGCTTTTACTGCTCAATTTCTTTTATAATATGAATATATTCTATTGAGTTTATCGGCATCAGGTAGAGCATTTGAGGGAGAATATGTTTTTAAAGGGTAAATGTTTCAGCTTTTAATAATTATTAGGCATTAACACAGCAGTTTGTAATGAATTTTAAATTGTCTTAAAGGAACCCAGCCAGAATGGACCTCTTTTTACTGAGTTAAAGTTCTACATGCGAGCTGCTAAACCAGATGAAAGTAAGCAGTCTATTAAAATGTTTTTAATGAACTACAAGCATTTATGAAAATAGAGCCTGTAGAAGTAAAGTAAGGTTGAACTTGGAGTAATTTTCAAAATTATTTTTCAATTATTGAAATTGAATTCAGATATATAGTAAATTAGAGGGTTTTGGTAAGAAGTGGTTCTTAGATCTGTTGGTAGTATTACCTAAATTTAAACTTTAGTTGCATCTCTGTCCCTGCAATGGATATGTGATTAACTATCCTGTATACTTTGCATATGCATTTCCATGAAATAAGCAGCTCACAGGTACACAGAAACTGTAAACGATATGACTACTCCCTTTTTATGTAAGTCTCTACTCATGCAAATTCATGAACTTAACTTTATTTGTATTTTCAGTTCAGAAGTGGACTAAGTCCCATAAACTGAAATATTTAGGTGTACCAAGATATTGGGGTTCTGGCTTGCATGAAAGAAATGGAAACAGGTGAATATATCTTTTGTTGACATATATTGGAATTTATTTCATCCACAACCATTATCTCTTTTAGCCTCTGTTAGTTTATAAGGTGTATTTTCTGCTTATCCTCATGTTGTTCACTTCTGCTATGTGCATGGCAAGGGTGTGTTTAGGGACTACATAAATAGATACATTTTGTCTGTATTCTGTTTGTTACTCCTATTTGTGTTTGTTACCGTCTTTATAATTGAGATTTGATTTGTTGTGAACATTGCTGTAAAACGATGCTGTTTATGTATATGTGGTTTACAAGCTTTTTATATTTTAATTAAAGAAAGTCAATTTCTAATGTACAAGTCCTGGAATATTATGACTAAAGTTTTTCTTGTTGTGTGCACTAAAAGAGTATTTTCACTCACAAATATTAGGGACTTAGTGCTCTCTCAAGTCTGTTCTGTTTTCCCTAGGGATGGGGCTGTTCCTGGCTTAATCTGTGAGCTAGAACAATTGCTAGTCTCACGTTAAATTTGTTTCAAGTTTAGGGATAGTTTTTAGTATTGTTCCATGCTAGGAAAGGTTTTTCTGACTTGGTCTTTAATGTTAATGCCTGCTTATGTAATTGTCCTTGTCTCCTCGTGGCCATTCCCTAAACAACTGTGCTGCCAAGGAGTTTTAGTAGTTCTCTGGCAGCTTACAGTAGGTCGGGCTTCTTTGTGTGGCTCACTGCATGGGGCAGTGTAGACATCTTAGTATGTCAGAAATATCAGTGTTTCAGAAGGTCCTCGACTGTAAAACTAACCTAATGTAAAAACAGCATTCATTTTGAGAGCAAAAGTAAATGTAAAGAAATTTTTTTATCCTGCAAATAAAAGTGACTTTGCATTCAGCATTTAGTGCATGAATTTCTTTAATATAGCCACTATGAACTCTTATAGTTCTAGAACCAGTTTAGCTATAGCAATGAATATCAGAACACCTCTGGCAAGTGAAAGGTTTTTGTTTTTAACAGTAGATCAAAAAAAGTTTGCAACAGATTTCAGTAAAGGAACATTGTAAGTGAACACATTCAATCACTTAGTGATTTTTAAAAACTAAGAAATGTATTTTTGTAAGTAGATGATGCTTAGTTTTGCCTATAGTGAGTTACAATAGGGATGTTTTCCTCTGTGAATACTTGTTATTTTGTTGCATAACTAGAATAAAGAGCAGGTTTTTTTTTGATGGATGAACATTTGAGTAGCTGATGTAAAAAAGGTAGGAATTGATGTACAACATTAAAGAAACACTGTATTTCAAGTATTTCCCATAGTTTCTTTTGAGAGAGATGTATTCAATCACTAGTTAGTACAGTTAACATGCAGATAAAATACTTTCCCTAGGTATGATTCAGTAACTGTTGGTTTTTTGGCTTCGTTTTTTTCTTTTTTTTTGTCCTTGAATTTAGCTATCGATTTATGATAATGGACCGATTTGGCAGAGATCTTCAGAAGATGTATGAAGAGAATGCAAAGCAATTTCCCCATAAAACTGTACTACAATTAGGCCTGAGAATAGTAAGTTTAAAAAATGCATTTTATTTTCTCAATCTGTCTTCCCTGTGTGAATGTCTCAGCTCAGTCCCACTTTTGTGCCGAGTCCAGGTCCTCTGGTGGGCAGACCTGGGTACTGCATTTACATGACTTTTGTTTTGTTAGCTTGATATTCTGGAATATGTCCATGAGCATGAATATGTGCATGGGGACATCAAGGCCGCAAACCTCCTTCTGAGTTACAAGAACCCTAATCAGGTATTTATAATGCATTTTACTCCTCATGTTTTAAACCTTCTATTTGACAGCAATGAAAGTGCTTTGAACCTGTGAAATCTAGCAGAAGCTCATTTTTAAGCATGTATACGGTAACATTATTTCTGCTTGACATTTATATCTAGTTAATATTCTGTGATTTTTTTAATGCATTTTGCTGGACAGTTATCAATTGACTATTTGGCCTAAATAGTATTCTAGAGAAATTTTTGAGATTAAAAAAAAAATGACTTACAAATAGATATTTGCAGGTGGAAGTCTAAAATTATATAGCACACTGCTAAATTATTTTTGCCTGTCTGCATTGTTACCTCTTTGCTTTGTTCAAGAAGTCCATCAGATAAGTGTTCTGTTACTTGGAAAAATTGGTCTTTAAAGTATTGATTGTTCCACTTGATTTATGGAAGTTTTTAATTTTTCTGCATTTTTAACTCTCTTTACTATTCAAACAGTGCATATTAGAGTTTCAAATTATGTATTTGTTCTTGACCAAACGTTTAGCTTGTGAAATATGTAAAATAATAAGTAATTTCAATTCTCTTAAAGTAACTGTGTTGTTAGTGAGAAGTAGTAGTATGTAGTGTTGTTCAAATGGGTAAACTGACTTTAAAGAAGATAGCACAGTGAGTGTTATTTATAATTCTATGGATATTACTTCTTGTTTTGCTTGTTACTTGGGTTTTTGGTTTTTTTCCTTAATCTAGTTTTACTGGTAATAATTATTGTACTGTACTTGCCTTTTGTAGCAGCAAGAAATGACTTCCAGATCAGACTTTATGGAAAACAGTAAAACCTAACTGACATATTATTTTCAAATCATATGTGTTAAGATTAATAAAGTACTGAGAATCATTCAGAGTTGAACAACTCACTGTTCTTAATACTTTCAAAGAAGTTATGAGAAGGGTTGGGAGTTTTTATTATTTGTGTATGTTTTGCATTTATAGTATTTAACCTTAGAATGCTTTGTGGAATTACTAGGTGTACTTGGTGGATTATGGACTTGCCTACCGATACTGTCCTGAAGGAGTTCACAAAGTATATAAAGAAGATCCTAAAAGGTGCCACGATGGAACTATTGAATATACCAGTATTGATGCACACAAGGGTGTGGGTAAGGATGTAAAACTCAGCAATAGACATTTGTATATCCTATTTTATAAATAAAAGACTTAACAAAACTCAGTGCAGCAAATAAACAAACCAGGTTTCTGATTCTAAATTTTTTTTTTTCTTTATGTGCTGTGCTGGCATTTTTCTTTTTTTCTATATACTAACTTCTACTAATTGTATTTTTAATGTAACTTTCTTAAGTGCTTCTTAATTTATAAAGATAAGAGGTTTAGTGTATCGCTTTTTATTAACCAAGGAGAAATTGAATAGTGCTTGTGAGATCTTGATAGAAAAATTGGTCCTGGTTTCAGGAGAAAAATAGTTGCAGTTATCAATGTGAAAATATTTTTTAGTTTAACTCAAAAAACTTCAATTATTATGCCTATAGTCACTGAACATCAAAAAGCAAGAAGTGAGAGAAAAGGTTGAATATGTAAAGGACAGGTTTATGTCTGATTAATCATTGAGGATTATAGGGAATATCAACTTCATTTTTTTTAATTCTTAAATTTTGCTTTATTAGCATAAGAGTGTTTTCTGCAAAAATAGCAGTTGTTGAAAATGATTATTTACTTGAGGATTCTTAAAGCTGAACATAACCAAAGACAACCTGATCTGCCAATTTATACTTCTAATGTAGTTTGTGGTCACTGTACATGTGAATTGTTTTCGTGCTTTTTTGTGGTTGCTTATTTCTTGGTGGGGTTTTGTTGTGAAGGCTTAGGGATCTGATCTCATACTGTCCTTTGTTCAGTTTTCAGGCCACATAAAATAATTCAGCATGTAGAATATTTTTTGGGGGAGGTGGGGTTTCAGCACTTTTATCTTTTTATAGATGAAGGGAAGTAAAAACTATTTTGAACGGAAAGTCAATCACTTCACTAACTTGTTCTATTTTTTCCACAACCTGAGTACTTAAAAAGCTTCCCAAATTGGGATAACTGCAGCATGTCATGTCTTTGAATAGGAGAGATTGATAAAGGACTTGAAAATGAAGTGATCCTTCCAGATGTAGGAACAATATTTTTTCCTTTCTAGCTTTCATGCTAAAATAAAGACATAAGTAACAAATACAGTAGTGTTACATTGTTACCATTGTCTTAACAGATTTACAAATTTTTATTGTTGTTAAACTGTGTGTGCTTTATTAGCTGATGTTATGGTTGGTTTTTTTGTGTGTGCATATATATTTAGCACCATCGAGACGTGGTGATCTGGAGATCTTGGGTTACTGTATGATTCATTGGCTTAGTGGCCACCTACCATGGGAAGATAATCTGAAAGATCCAAATTTTGTCAGAGACTCAAAAATCAGGTGAGAATATTTGTTTTCATTCTCTTTTGAAAATGAAAATGTCTTTTTGTAGAAATGCTTTGTACTTTCAGTATGTTCTCTTTTGGTGAGTAGCTATTGTTTTGTATACCCCCCATTTTCCTTCTATGTCTCATGTATCCTTGACTTGTAGTTAAACTTCACTCGTACTGTTCTGCTGTCTCTTTTGCATATGTGAGATGTTTATTTTTCCACCACAGTATTGGCACTTTAGGATTGCCATGGTGAATCCAAAAGCACTCTTAGCAGCGTGCAGGTAACCATCAGTCATGCTTTGCAGGAAGAGAGAAGTGTGGAGTGTGAGTCCCTTGAACATCATGCTCTGATGCATGTGGCAGAAATGAAGGCTAAAGGGGAATCAAATGTCTTTGAGCATCATTCCAGCTAGAGCACTACTGTTATGGGATTTTAAAATTATTTTTCATTTTGTCCCTCAGCCTCAATGTCAACATGCCTTCATCTTCCCCTCAGCCCAAATCAACCTTCTCTTGTCACATATTTAATGTGAAGAGAGCTGTTCCAGCGAAGCAGTTTCTGTCTCATTAACAAGTATTTGTTATTTGGCTTCCTTAGCATTGGAATGTGAGGGTTGAAAATGGACCAGTTCTTTTCTTCAGTCTTTTACTTGCTTTTAAGAATCAAAAACTGTTTCAGATGGCCCATCTGGCATTCATCAGGTTCTCAAATGTGCTGCACACCCACAAATGGCTATACTAAGTCATATCAGAGGTTTAGGCAGTCATGTTTCTTGTATCTGACAGTGGCCCAAATTGGCTGCTTAAGTAGTTTATCAGAACAGGACAAGATTAAAAAATCAAACAGTAATTTTGACTAATTTTGTTTTTCAGATGTAGAGATAATATTTCCATTTTGATGGACAAATGCTTTCCTGGGAAAAATAAACCAGGTAAGAGGAGCTATTTTAAAATACTTGTTTACTGAACGTTTTACCTATTTTAATTCTTCCTTTCATTCAGGAACAGCAAAGTGGCATGAATTAGGTTGTTGCTTAAGAGAAGTGTAGACTCTTCATTTTGGCTGCAGTTACATACACTACAGACACTCTTGTTGCTTCTGGTTAAACACAGTATTATATTTCAAACATGAGATGTGTAAATTGATTTTTCTCAACTGGATTTTAGATATGGAAATTTAAGAAGTAATGCAAACTTGAAGTATAGGTTGTTCCTATTTGGCAGAGGTGATTTGCTGAGTACATTATTTGCTATGATAAATTGTAAGCTCTATTAGAAATACACTTCTTTGAGATCTTAATATTTAGTTATTTCCAGCTGTTCCTGGTGATCAGAAGAGTTTTCTCATTCAAGTGTGACTTGTTTGTTTTTTCAGTGGTTTAATGTTTCATGTATTATTTAGTATATGTTTCATCAGTCTTGAACTGATGGGGTTCTGAGATAACATTGAATTTCCTTTCCCATATTTTTAAATGTAGACTTATGAAATACCATGTAAATAAGCATTCATTGGTGAAGATTTGCCTATTAGGTTTTTTTACAACTGTTTTCTTCATTGCAATAAACATGTAAAAAACAGTGATGCTGTCATCACTGGGTAATGAACCTTGGTATATTTTTTTTCTAAAATGTGTAGTAGTAAAGACATTATTATTACGAGTTTATAAATAACCATTTCAAAAATAGCATAAGTAGTGCATGCATAATCTCTGTCTCTTTTGTAGTAAAAGTGAATGATTAAAAGGTTTTCAAATAGAAATTAATTGGAGGTGCCATTTCTTTAGATGAAATAGCCAAGTATATGGAAAAGGTGAAGCTACTCAGCTATGAGGAGAAACCTGTGTATCAGCAATTCCGAGAAGTCCTTCTGCAAGGTCTCAAGGCCATTGGACAGAAAGATGATGGTGTGCTTGACTTTGGCTTGGCAGAGAATGGAGACTTTCAAAGAAATCCCGTGCAAAAGGTTTCACTCTAAAAATTCATGTCATCTTTTATTGCATTTTGTGGAGCTAAGTAAGAGTTAGTGGTGTTGGAAGTAGGTGTCATAATTTAATCCAGAAGTAAATAATTAAGTAGTGAAATGTTGAAGTCCTAGTTGCACACATTATTTCTCTAATTCAACTTAACTAGTTGTTAATGAAACTCAATATAAAATGATGTTTATAGAACTACTTTCACAGTAGACAGTACCTTGGATAACAAAATTTGTATACCTAGATATAATGACGTTTGGACAGATGACTGTTTGGTTAATTTACTTATTTACTTAGGTTGGTAAAACTCCAGATGGATCAAAGTGCGTGTAAGATTAGTCTAGTTTTTGTTTCGTATTAGTTTCCTTTCCATGATTAGTTCAAAGCTTAATTTTAAGTATACACCTTTATGCCAAGTGTTTGATTCTGGAATTCACATATTGATTTCACTGTGATCTAATATGTTATTTTTGAGTCTTAACTGTATTGGTAGGCTGGGGGTGTTTTCTTCCTTGTATTTAAGAAGCCTTAAACTCTGGACTTGAATTCCAATTTGAATACGGCATTAAGGACTCTTTAAGCTTTAGGGAAAGTGTATGTTAAAACAGCTTATATCCATTAAAAAGTGGTCACATAATGGGACAGTAATTATCATCTTCTACTTTAAACTGCATTTATTACTTCTTTATTTACATTTGTTAGTAGCAGGTGGGCTGTTTATTGGTTCCTTTAGCAGGAACCGGTGAACTGAGAATTATAATACAATACAGTAGTACAAGTACGTTGCCTGCTTACTGACATGATCAGTATGTTAAAGATGGGGAAAAAGCAGGAAAAACCACAAAACCGTAGGATTCTGAAGTCTTCTGAAGATCTGTGTTTAGCTTTTCTTAGATTTTTTTAATCCAGTAAATAGTATTTTTGGCTAAAATCATACAGCTGTGGTCTCGGTAATAATATTTTCTGCTGAACTAAATGTAAAGGTCCCTCCAAAAGGAGAGTTTGATAGCATAAGTTCTCTTCCCCCTGTGGTTTGATATGGCTTGACACCTATATTTTGGGGAAAAAATAATCTGTCTTTAATGGTTGGCTGGTTTCTTTGCTGACTTAGTTGGCCTGCTGCAGAGCCAACATCTGTGACCTTTAATGTCCTTGTCCAGCGGAGATGTCTGGTGCACGTTTTCAATGGAATAAAAACTTCAAAAATATTGTTTTTTTCAACCTGTATCAGTCAAGACCATTCCCAAAGGTTGGGCTTATCCTTTTCCATAAGTTCTTACCTACTGACATCAAATAGAAGTAAGCCTTTTCACTGGGTTTCTTTTTTTTTTTTAATATTCTTTGAGAACCATATGCATGGTCAGCTTACTCAGTTTTCGCAAATATGAAGCACTTAGATAAAACAGGGAGTGCTACTGGCCCACTTGATTAAGTGTTTTCAGCTGCCTGCTTCATATTTCAGTGGACTTGATGCTACTTCATGCCAGACACTGCTAAAGTGTCTGGGCAGAATAAGATTGATGGACATCATAACCTTCTTGCTTTTGACCAAACACCAGGATAGATGACTCTTTCTTCTGCATTGAGTTTTTTAGGCCTTGTAGCAGCTGCAGTATAGGCTAGGGTAAAAGATGACTTAGTGTTTTCAAGATAAGCTCCAAATTCCAAACTTCATTCAAAACTACTCTCCATAAAGATAATTTGTCATTGATCAGTAGCATTTTTCCTCTGAAAGCCAGGATCTTGTATCACGTGCTGAATTCTGTTTGGCATGCTTAATGCCTAATTTGAAAAAGAAAAAAGCAGTCTGGCATCCATCCTTGAGAAGACTGTGACCTCTAACACAAAATATCTGTGACATTTTGGCTCTACTGATCTTTTAATCACAGCAGGTCTTAACACACCTATTCTTCATTTCCTTTGGTGCAATCTACTGTAATTTCTTAAAACAGTGTTATTTGATGTTCTGAAGCTATGCTGTTTCATAGCTAGGAGATAATACTTCTAGCTTCTGTGTAAATACATTCTTAGAATGCAGGATTCTCCTGTGCTATCAGCTAATTGAGCCATGGTGGGCATTACATGTTACATATAAGCATGATGGTTCTAGAATCTCAGTCATTCTCCAGTATTGGCATCTGGATAGAAGTCACAGATGTTTGCTGTATTAAAAGTTAGCATTTTATTTTCTGTAGCATGGCTCAAGTTTCCCCAGATGTATAAGTAAATGAAGCATAGTCCACACCTATCCTCGAGGTTTTTCCTTTTTTTTTTTTTCTGTCTAATAAACCCACTAGTTTGTGACTGTGATAATAGTTCTAGACAAACAAGAAGCTAGCAGTACCATGTATTGAAGGAAGTATTTCAAGCTCTTGACTAAATTATTTAGAGCAAGGACCAAGGTTTACTGTTGTTCAGTGCTGAAGAGTGCTGGGAAATACTGTGAGTAAAGTAGCCTGAAAAAATGCAGATCTTAGTGATTTGTGGTTCCTTCTAATGTTCAGGTTCAGATGTGCAGGTGTTGCTTTTGTCAGATGAATGCTGCCTGATTTATACTGCTATGTAATTCACCTGCATCAAGATTAAGAAACCACTTTTTATTAAATAAGCTTGGAAACAAGATAAATGTATTTTGCTTTTGTGTAATATGTGTATCTGTTATGTGTATGGATATATGTATATGAATATCTGTTTTTCTGATGAGCATTTAAAATGTTTCCTAATACAATTGGGAGGAAAGCATTATCTCTCATATAAAAGCAGTACAGTGCTGAAATAGTCCTCCTTAATTTTGGTCAGAATGAACAAAAGTGTCTGTGTTTATTCCTGCCTAATGCATCACAAATCTGCTGACATGCTAACCTTGGAGTCTTGGCTGGCGGTAATCAGGCCTGTGCACCGGCAGGAAAGATGTACCTAATGCACTCCATCAGTGCAGTTTGCATATGGAAGTTCTCACAGGGGAGCTGCCCTGTGCCAGCTGAGGGTTACCTGCCCACTGCAGTTATTGTATGTAATTATCGAACCAATCTGTTCAGCCCAGCAGGGTTTAGATGGTAATCATGAAGCAACACTTTGGAAAGGAAAGATGTAATGCACTCTCCCCTTCTCCCGTGAGCTGTGTGAAGTTGGAGCCACTTTTAAAGCTGTATTAGTAAAGCTCTAGTCTGGCACTATTAATAAATAAATAAATAAAAAAGAGAAAAGGTAAACCTCCTCCAGTGTTCAGTGCTTTTCATGTGTGCCTGATGTAGGTCAGTTCATCTTTTGCAAAAATCATGGCTTTAAACAATAATTTTTCGTAATTACTTCAGGAGTACTTTGTAATAGTAAGTTTAATTGTAATACACAGATAATAAGAGTTACATTAGAGGTTTTAAGGTAATGTATCTTGAATAGAGTTCAGATTTTCCAAATACCTCTCTCTGGAGCAGAACCCCTATTTGCTATTTAAAAAAAAAAAGTACTATCAGTGAGTATTAGCTGCTTTTAAGCTGTGCAAAGAAAGTCTTAAAAAGCAAGGATCCAGGTAAACTTGAATTTAATGTGGTGTAATTTTTATAGAAAAAACCAGTTAATATGAACTTGGGCTAAAATGTTTTTATGTGTTCTTTAAGTTCTTCAGATTGTTCCTTTTGTAACATTTATTCAGAGTAAGTTAAAAAAAACCCCAGGTTATGGTCATGATACCTCATGATTTCCTACATCAAAATTTCCACTACTGAAGTCATCTGTAGATTGGGGAACTGTTGTTTTACATTGTGTATGGCTTAGTACCAGGATTGTGTTAATACAGGAATAAATTTTCTGCATGACTGGAGAAATTTTATAATATATAATATAAAATAAAGGAATGCCTTGTGAGGATGTTGTCTGGTTTACAGTCTTTCCTGCTCTTGAGTTCAACTGCTATTTTTTGTTAATTTTTTTTTCCAGAAAAGAAGAAAGGCAGCAGCTGCAGCCAGTGAGAGCACTGAGGCAGAAATGGAAGATACAGGAAGTCCAAAAAAAAAGAAAGCTGCTACTTCTAGTAAGTCAAAAGATTGTTCTGACAGTCACATGTACTGATGTGGCAGGATACTTTGGCTAAAGTCCAGACCCCCACACAGCCACTCTCTCCCCTCCTCAGTGGGACACAAGGAGAAAATAGGATGAAAAAACCCATGAATAAAACAAAGATGAGGAAAATTACTACTGTTTACTGTTTTGGGCAAACCAGACTCAGCTTGGGGAAAATAAATATAATACATTGCAAATTTAAAATAAATTTGGATAGTGATAAACATGAAAACAACACCTTTCCTTCCTCTTCCTTCCTCCAGCCTCAACCTAACTATGTCACCCTAAACTCTACCACTCTTCTTGTTCAGTGCAGGGTCCTGGAGGGGAAGTGTGCTTTGGTCTATGCTGCTCCTTCATCCTTACATTTTCCCCCTGCTCCAGTGTGGGTTCTCTCTTTTGGGTTGCAGTTTTTCAGGGAAAAGAAAAAGCAAAAGTGGCCCATTTTTTTCAGGAAATACCCATTTTTTCCAGGTTGGGCTTTCGCATGAGTTGCAGGGATTATCTCCTCCATTCTGGGTCCTTCCTGAGCTACAAGGAATATGTGCTCTGGTGCAATAGAATACCACTTCCACCTCTGACTTTGGTGTTCTGTCTACCATTTCCCACTCTTCTCCCTGCACTACTACTCCCTTTTTACCTGGCCAGTGGTTTTTTTGGCCTTTCTTAAATCTTTCCACAGTGGTGCCACAAACAAATTTGGCTCAGCCTTGGCCTGCAATGGGTTTTGAAGCTTTGGCCTACAGTGGGTTTGTACTGGGGCCAGCTGGAAAGGGCTGTCAGGCACAGGAGAGCAGCTGGCCTCTCCCCACAGAGGCTAGCCCTGAAGCTGACCTCAGCTTACCAAAACCCAGCCACATGGCCATAAAATACCCAGTAGAACCTTCAGCATTTCACGTGCTTTTGTTCTTTTGCAATTTGTTATTAGATTAACTTTATTTTAAAAAGTTAAAGTGTTTCAACTTTCTATGTAAAGAAAGGATTATGCTCCAATTAAGGAGTGCCCAGAGCTGGTGGAATTGCTAGATGATAAAAATTGGTGGCTGAAGCCTGTTATTTGGCCATGGTTCATTCTCTGCTCATTCTCGTTTTTGTTCTCCTGTCTTGTCCGGTTTGGTGTTAGAACATGCTGACTCCTCAGGATTCCTCTTCACAGAGTGTTAAAGCCAAGGGCTAACAGCAGCAGCTTCCAAAAGCAAGCATGTTTAAAGTCAAGGAAAGGATTAGCTTTAAGGATAGAAAATGCTGAAGCTATTACTTCAGCATAATTTGGCAAAGTTTCAGTGCAGTGCGGAAAAAAGTCATGGACAGATAAAGTAGGATTATTGAAAATCCAGTGTGAGAAATCTTCAGTAGATCTGTATAGGGTAAGCTGATGGTGAGGGTCCTGTCAAACTGCTTTATGGATCTGACCTTGTAATGCCTTTATTATTATTATATCAGTAAATGTGAACTGAATTCAAGTACTAGCAAATTTATTTTTCCTAAAGATTTTTTTATTTATAATTTTAAATAAAAATACCAGATGTTGTCTGTGGTCAAATAGTCTGAAAATAATAAAGCAGTAGGACTAAAGTCTACCCCAAAACAAATCTCCTTGTTTGAAAATGGTTTGATGAAGGAATATTGCAGGATGGGAAACTGTAACCTTTCAAAGACAGTAATAATATTGGTGAGTTTTGGATTTACCCTGGTATACTTGCTCAATCTGTATGGCACAAAGTACAAGGAATGAAGCTAATGTTATTCCAGGAGGCAACTCTGCTTTGGTCATTTTCAGCTGTTCGTATTATAGAATTTTAAGCATTAAGACCAGTGATGATTTCTCTTTTTTGAATGCCTGTTTACTTATTGACTCCAATTTATTATAAATTCTCTAGTCTGTCTAGTGGCTGAAAAGGTGTTAATTGGATTATACTTTCTTTCATAGCAATAGAATTATTTTATATGACGCTGACACAGTTTTAGCATTTTAGATATAATTTAAGACTTTTTAACAAAATACTTAGTACAGTTGACTGTTTTCTGGTTGTGATTTGATACACATGCACAGAACATACTTTCTCATCTTATAATATATTATAGTACTTTTTCCTGGGATTGTAGATTGAAATTCGTATAGAAGGAGATGGAAAAGAACTTGAAGAATTGCAATCCAAGTGGTAACATCAGCTTTTTGTAAACAATGAATTTTTTTCAGACTAAATAAAGGTATTTGGGAGGCTGTATAGATTTTCAACATATGCTTAAATGAGAAAAACTTCCTCTTGCTAGTTCAATAGAGTTACAGATGAAACGGCTTTAATTTCACCATTTTACACTACTCAATTTAATGAATACCAAGTAGAGGGAGTATATAAAATGCTTTCAGGTGAAATGTGATACATGTACTTACTCATTTGGTTCTCTCCCAATTTGGAATTAAAAACTTTACCAACTATTATGTGATTCATAAACCTGTGTTGAAGGAAAGGGCAACTGTTTCATAATCTTTTCTGATTTTGATGCTTTTATAGTTTGAAAAGGGCTGACTATTATAGAAATACTTAAAACTATGTTTCTAAGTGTAACTAGTTTTGTGTTACCATGGACTTGTTTCTCCATTAAATGATTTTTCCTGTGACTAAAAAAAAAAAAATCATGAAGTTCAGTAAAGTGAATATTTTCTTGATACCTCTTAGTTTTACAATTTGAAGTTGAGTCATACAGGAATGCTTTAAAAGCTGTTGCAATTCTATTTTATTGGTTTTTAAAGGGCATAAATGTGGTGGAATGGTGGTTGCTCTTCAGTACTCAAGCAACATCTCATAAATGTTTGAACAGAAAGCAATGGCAAGAAGAGCTCTGCAGCCTCTTGCTGTTTAGCTTGTCAGCATTAACCACATCTGACTGTGCAGTTTGTCTTGTCCAGTCCAAAAGATTAGTTGTCCCCTAAAGATCCTGATCAGCTGTGTGGCATTTTGAATACCATAAGGTGCTCAGTGGCTGTAGGAAGTCTGCCAGTATTGAAATCTACTGGAGCTGGGAAGCCCCCAGACATGGAGGAGGAGGAAGAAAGAATGGCACTGCGAAAGGACAGTCATCTGGAAATTCTTGCTTCTGCTCTCAGCTGCCCTTGGTTGTTCTCAATGTAAGAGTGGCCACATCAGATGAGGTCATTAAAGGCCTCCTCTTCCAATCCTGTCAGCCATCAGTGTTTCTAGAGCAGTCAAGTGACTCTTTGGAAACAGAATTTCAGAAAGCCCTTGAGAAACAAGCTATGTTGGACTTTCAAAATAACTTGCATGAAATTTGGTGAAATTTTAAAATTGTTTGTTATTTCTATTAGCATGTTATCAGCTTTTTCTTTTTCCTGACATAACAAACCCATAGACTTTCCTGAAAAGGGAAATTTTGCAAGGTATCCTTTCTAAAGTAATATGGATGACGTTGAAGTATTACATTAGGCAATCTATCTCCACCAGGAAAAATGCTGTCAGAAGAGATGATTTCTATTTAAATGAGAAGCTTTTCCCCCCTCTGTTGCAGCTGCATTTTCAGTGTTAGCTGCCTTCATGTGCAGTATATCTGCCATATATACATATGTGTACAGTAGTAAAATATAGAGGTTTATAAATGATGATACTGTTAAAACAGAATACCAAACTTTGGCATACAGTGAACATATCCACCAACGCTCATGCAGGGGTGTTGTGCATAATACGATAGGACTAATATGCTTATTTTTGATCAGTTTGGTGGAATAGGCAGATAGTACAGGCATCCTCAGTGAAAATCTCATAAATGCTGGAAAAAACAAGAGCTTCATGGGAATTTGTGAATAATCCTAGGTTCAAAGCTACAATAGAAATAAAAGAACTACCTCAGCAGATATTTTTAAATCTCGGGGTTGATGAAGATTAGATTAGAGTAAACCAGAATTTTTTTAGAATAGCCTTTTTTATTTTCTCTTCTGAATTTTTTAAGACAGTTTTCGGGTTTATTGATTAGAACATATAAAGAAAAATACTTAAGTAGATATGACAAAGAAAGTACTGTATTTTTTAATATACTTTTAAAATAGTCAATATTACTAAGGCTAGGAATTCTGCAGGTCTGTATTGCTGGATGTCATCTACCATGTTAAGGCCTTAACTGGGGTCTTTGGTTACTCTTGCAATATAAATAAAGAATGATGTGAACAGCTCCAATATGGAAACAATCATACTGATGGATTGCTTAGAAGAACATTCCAAAAGGGTAGTTCAATATTATTTCTCAATTAATAGGTACTTAGCTTTATGTTTATTTACCTTGCGTGGCTTTGCGTAAATCAGTATCTGGGTTATTGTCTTAAATATTTTTTTTCTTTATTCAAGGCAGATTTATTACTTATTGTCCACTGAGGTGCATTTTTGCATTTAGAGAATTATTGGCTTGTCACCAAGCTTTAGGAGAAAACAAGTAATATCTTTTTTGAGCTTCTTTATGGTGCAACTTATTATTTGTCTTTGTACTAATGCTCACATTACAGGTGGCTTTTTTTTTTTTTTTAATCTCTTAATCTTGTACCCTAAAAAACTTATTTTCTGTGAAACTTGTACTGCACAATAGTTCTAATTGCATGGTACATCTCTTCCATCTTGTGAAGGATTTGGTATTGACTGTTATCTGTTACAGATTCCAGGAAGAAGTAGACACAAGTTTTAAAACTGTGTATCCATCTCTGTGCTTGGTGTCTGAAAGATCTGTCCCTTTCAGTGTCCTTCTTAGCCTTCCCTTACCTGTCTCAGGAATGTTGCAAGTTAAATATTCTAGTACAAGAGTTATGTGGTCTGGTTTTAGAAGTTAAAAGCATGTGCTGCAATGTTGTATCTGGAAATTACCAGAAAGATCTGGATTTTAAGCAGAGAAATACTGTTTTCGGTTGCCTGACATACTGACAAACTCACTTCTATATTTAGCATTAAGTATATTCAAACACAATATGAAATGATCTGACTCTTTATGCCTGCCCTGAGATGGTTTGAGAATGTTCAAAAGCTATTAGAAATTAAATTAGAAAAGGTGTGGTAGGCTTTTAGTTTTAAAGATTTTAAATATTGTGGATAGGAAGGTTAAAATAGATTTGCTTTACATATAATTTATCTTTGTGGTTCTTCACGAATAGTAGGGGTTTTTTGACAATTTGCAAGTGACAAATTCAGTGAGAATTACTTTGAACCTGTACGACTAATCATAATAAAGAGAAAAAATTAGTGTCCAACATGTAAAATATGGGAGTGTTACCGTGTACTTCTGTGTGTGCTTGGAACACAGTTCTTTATTTAATCCTTTATTTAAGCCTTTATATTTTAGGCTTATTTCTGTACAGTGTTTTCAAATCATTTCTAGCACTTGAACATTTAAAATGCAAGTAATTTAGGTTCCCTTTTTACATTTCATGGGATTTTCTTGTGGTTTCTACTAATATAAAGCATTAAATTAAAGGACCTTGTAACAAAAATTTTCTGTGTGTAAAGTTTTGTATAATGACTTTACATGTAGAACTAAGTAATTTAAGAAAAAAAAGTTGTGTCTACTTTTTTGGTTGTTTTTCTGTGACCTGAAGATGAATTGCAGTATGTTGAACAAGTATTGCAATTCAAACTCAGATATAAAATTTGCAAGTGAAATTTTTCTACAGGAAAGAAAAATTGTACTGCAGTGACTCAGATTTTTACAGGGAACTAACCTTTTCCAAGATTGCAAGTAATGTCTTGAATTAAACTGCCTGCTTCCTGCAAATTGCTCTGTGGTGAAGAGGAAGGTTAATTTCAGACACATGCTGCATGGGACGAATGATTTCTGTTTATGTACAATTGTGTTTTGAAATATCTTCAGTGCAGCAATTTTTGCAAATAGAAGTAAACCAGTTTCAGTTTCATCTGGAACAATTTTATATTAAAATTTTTAAAAGAACACTCATATATTTGTTGTTATCTGTAAGAAATACATAAGCATAACATCATAAATAATAGATTCTTGTGTTCTGATGTTTTTCCTTATGAGAATATTAAAAGTATTTGCTTTATTTGTTGCAGGAAAGGGAGTACTTGGCAGAACAGAGTAGCTAAAGCTAAGCCCCATCCCACAGCTTCACTGACTTGTCTCTCATCTCTACCCCACAGTCATATATTTACTGGAATTCAAGTCCATATTTGCATTCTTCTGGTCTCTCTTTTTTTTTTCTGAGTTGTATTTCTGAATTCCTGTAGAAAAAGACCTGCTGTGAAAACAGAAAAAGCCAACTAATCACAACTACTATTTGTTGCCCTTGCAATTTCTTCAACAGCTTCAGCGTACTGAGAAATGCTTGTCTGGGAAGTGTTATTCACCAGGTTTTCTTCAGTTATGCAGGGGTTCCATGGCTGAACTGGGAAAGAACTTGTCAGAGCACTCTTAAGACAAAGAGTCTTCTTAAAAGAAGACTTCATCATCTTGCAATCTTCTTAAAAGATTTCGTCTTTTGTCTTTTTCAAAAGTATCTCTTCATTGACACCATATTCAAACTGCCCAAAGTGATTGGAGAATGTTGATGTTTAACTCATTAAATGCTGCAGCCTGGCCTAAGTTCCTAGTTGATGTTTGCAGCTGGTTGCTGAATGTAGTTTTCATCTTCCAACACTATTTTTTTATTCCTTCCATATGTAAATAGGAAATGTATGGGTTCCATTTTCTTGTTTCCTTTTTCAAGTGGATGATTTTAGAACCCTTTTAAGGGACAGTTGAAGGAAAAAAGTCTCCCTGAGAACCATCTAGCAAAATGGCTTTGTTATTTGGTACCAACAAAGACAGCTGAAATATACCTGAAACACATTTAACAAGACAAAAGGTATACTGTGATCAGGAAGAATTTGGAAGAACTGGCAGTTCTAAATTTAGCTGCTTTGGAAACCACAAGTATGTATTAATTACTTAAATTAGTAACAAAATTATTATTGGAATATTTTTTTGCACTGAGATCTGTAGTAGCATGTGCAAGATCGTAGATTAGGGAGAGTCTCATTCCTGCCTTATCACTTCTCAGGTTAACTGTGGCAATATCACATATTTATGTGTGGACTAATTCAGTACAGGCATGTACTTGCCTCTATTAAAGCAATGTCAGTCCTAACACTGTCCTGCTGTGGCACAGGGGGTGTCTACACAGAGATGATGATTAAGCTTCATTTGTGTGGATGCCGGTTGAGAACATCTCTTCCAGGGAACTCCATCACATCATCCACCACTCCAGATTTACTGACCTTTGTTTCTTAAAGAGGTGAACGTAGAGCAAAATGTGTGTGTAAGATTGTGCACACATAGGCATGGGCATTAGGTTTGGGGTTCTTTTTGGGAAAGGAAACCTTGTAGTGTCTGATCAATATACTCCACCACTTTTTTTGATGTTAAGTGTTGTATTCAATGATGATGACTACAAGTTTGGTTTTAGAGCTATGATTGCTGGAACTCTTCAGCCCATTAGCTGGAGACTGGCATGTATTAGCCTTTGTCAGGTATAGATTCAGCATACGGAAGTGATGCAGTTGGCTCACTTCTAGCAGGTCTGCTATTAGATATTTTTCACTTACCTGATGTTTGCTGACAGTCTAACATCTCTATGTAGCTCTGTTTTCAGATATTTTAACCTATGATGTAACTTAACTAAATCCTACCTGATTTTATCTGCTCAGTTGCTGTGTTTTCATGTTTCCAAATCTCTCACTGTCATCTTTTTCATCAAAGAAGGCAATTTAAACAAAAAGGTTGTGACTTTTTTTACCAAAAGAACTTCTGTAATTTTATAGAAACTAATTTTTTGATTTGAGCACAGTTTTATTTCTTAATCATAAGACTTGTGTGTTTCTGAAACAGTGTACATAGAATTGGAAGATAGGGGACATCAAGAAGAGATCTGCTCTATACAGCAGTCTAATTAATTTATGTTGGTGTTAATCTTGATACATGCTAATATTTAATCTTAAAACCTGTATGATTATTCTAAAACTTCCCTGGTGAACACCACTTGTAATACTTAACTATCCTTACTATTACAAAGGATTTAGTAAGGGGGCGTATTTTAATATTTTTATTACCTAATATGAATTTGCCTTAAGTTTAGTAGTTGTCTTAGCTGCTATGGACATGAAAATCACACTCATTCTATGAAGCAACCTTTTGCACATCATATGTCTCCCATTTTTCCTTTTTCTACTCTCTTCAGAATAACTAGTTAAATTCAATGTTTTCTTGTTGTTGTTTTTGTTAGAGAGGTGGAAACCATTTCTTCTGCCTGTTTTTCTCAGACCTTTATTGTAGAATAGAGCCCAGAACTATAAGCAGTACTGCTGGATTTCTTTTGTAAAGCTTTGTTTTGCATTGTTCCATGTCTCCTTGATTCACCCAGGTTTACTCACTGAATTTGAATGATCAGTGACTCTCACTGCTCTAAGGCTGTTGTCTTAAGCAAGCAGCTTCTTTCTTAAGGACTTCATGAAATTCGGTTTTACTTTTCTTTACCTGTACACTTGACAAGGATTGTGGAATTATATACAGTTTTACAAGTAAGAACTGGAGTAATTAGGCATGATATCTTCAAGGAGGAATTTAGGATTAAGAAAAAAATTTAAAAATTATATAACTAGGAAATGAAAAATATTTCATTGTTACTGTATATGCAAAAAGGTAGAAATTTTTATTATGTGTAATATTTTTTTGTCAAAGTGACTGCAGTTGAATGCAATTCACAGAAATGAGCAGTGGTGTTTTGTTTTCTTCCTTTTCCCTGGTAGTAGGCAGGCAAGAATCAAAGTGCAGGGAGGTTTTTTTTATTGTTTTTAGGTATGGTCTCTTTGAACAACCTGCCTGCCAGGTTTACTAAGAATCTTATTTAGATGGGATTATTCCTTACCTTTGTTAATAAAATAATTGTCAAGTGATAGCTTTAATCTGTAGGCACAGTTACACTGATAGCTGAACTGATTTAACAGCTGACATTGCCAAACAGAAATCTTCCTTTCTTTTTCACCTGTGTGCCTTCCACCTCCCCTTGTATAAACTCCATTCAGAATGCTCTAAGATGCCACATTTCACTAAACTGTGAGAATACCAGACCAAAATTTCTTTGCTAAGTGTCCTAGTTTCAGCTGGGATAGAGTTAATTTTCTTCCTAGTAGCTGGTGCAGAGCTGTGTTTTAGATTCAGTATGAGAATGATGTGGATAACACAGATGTTTTGGCTGCTGCTGAGCAGTGCTTACCTTAAGGACTTTCCAGTTTCCTGTGCTCTGTCAATGAGGAGCTTCACAAAAAGCCAGGAGGGAGCACACCCAGGACAGCTGATCCAAACTGGCCAAAGGGATATTCCATACTATGGAATGTCATGCCCAGTATATAAAATGGGGGAGTTGGCTGGGAGGGACCAGTTACTACATCGGTCAGTGAGTGATGAGCTCTTACATTGTGGATCACTTGTGGGTTGGGGTTTTTTTACATGTATGATAATTCATCCCTTTCTTTTTACTTTTGTTATTACTGTTTTTTATTTTTTTGTAATTATTAAACTGTTCCTATTTCAACCCGTGGGGTTTTTTTCCTTTTTCCAATTCTCCTCCACTTCCCAGTGGGAGTGGATGGAGAGTGAGTGAATAAACTCTGCATGGTAGGTAGTTACTGTCTGGTGTTAAACTGTGATCCCAGAGCTGGATGAGCTTAGCACAAGGTCCAAAAAATGGCTTAATACTGGAAAGCATTATAAAACTAAAAGTTGGCATATGGAGAGGAAGGAGGGGTGTAGATTTTGCAGAAGAACTAATTCTGTTGGTGAAGATGAGCTAATAAAATGACTCAACTGCATGTGATGATACTCTTGGAGAAGTTGAACTGTACGTGTTTTTTGGAAGGTCAGTGCCCAGAAATAGTTGTAGATTCTCCTCTGTCCATGGCACATTCCCCATCCCCACGTAAAGCTCAATGAATGATTTAAGTTGAGCTATCCTTTTAAAAACTAAAAGTATTTTCTTGTGATCTGTTTTTGTTATTTTATTTAACACAAAGTGTGTTGTTTTGTTTGAACTGCAGATGCAATTGCTACCAGAACCCAGAAGATGACCTCACCAAAACCCAGGAAAAGCACAGCAACCAGAAAGAGAGTCCAGAAGTAAATAATACATGGAGCAACAAATTAAGTTGCTCTGTGGCTCATTTCTGGATTTTTTTTTTGTTGGTTTTTTTTCTGTAGCACTGGAATCTTTTTCTTTCCTTTTTAAATGATGAATCCTATAAAAACATGGACTGCTGTTTGTACCTGTTTTTGAAGAATAAATGTTTTATTAAAATATTTGCATAATTTATGTATACTTAAATACTAATGCAAAATTTTGCCAACTTTTGAAGTGGGAATGCATTTTTATTTTTTATATACATGAATTCATGTCTTAAAGGCAAACTAAAGAGAGTGCTTTTTTTTCCTGCTTTGTAAAGTAGAGATAAAGCCTTATTTAATAGTTTCATTATGGATACTGTATAAGAAACAGTGTTGCATCTGATTTCTCATAGTTTTGAGTAAATTCATATTGGTGGTCAAATGCACACAGAAATGAAGTTTGAAAAAGCAGAAATAGTTTTTAAATATGTTTCAAGTGTTTGAATTAAAAACAGATCATAAGGCAAAAATCATGTCCTTCCATTCTAGTTTGTATAAAATGCATTTAAACAATTCTTTGGAAGACAGGTACTGAATTTTAGCCATTTTTTTGCATAGTATTTGTGTTTGTATCATTTTTCCAATTATTCAGAGTTTCTCTGGAAAGAAAGAGACCAAAATTTCAGATGAAGGGTCCAGGGCAAAGAAAAGAACCAAACAAAAACCAATGCCTATTCTCAACCACCCCTCAGGTTTTCTTTTTATATTAGTGAAGAGACTAGAATATAATTTTGAGTAACTTTGTGCAGGATCTAGTTCCAGTGAAATATTGTCTTGCATCTGCTTCTCACAGTAATAATGGTTTACCTTTGAGAAGCATGTAATCTTCCAAATCCTTTTGTAAAAATAGTTTCGTGGTTAGCTTTGAATCCTCTCTTCAGGGTTGTAAGTCAAAAAATAGAGTGTTGAATTCCAGTGTGAAACACTGCTGCTTTTCATGTATCTACTGCAACATGCACATAATAAGGCATGAACCTCATTCTTATCAGGGCAACTGAAAGTTTGGCAAACTAAAAGGAGTCCATATGAGCCAGTGGGAGTGTATTTGTATGGATGTCCAAGCTTGCTTCATTGTATGATGTCTGAGTAGCAACTCATGAGATAAAATAAATATGTTGTGGCATGAAATGTTATGAATGAATGAATGATGAGGTTATGTTTTGTAACAAGGGAATCCGTTGTTTTGAAATAAAACTGGAATACCATATTTAAGAGGTGTTTTCTCATTTCTGTTGACTGTTAGACTAATTTTCCTGAGTATTAGCAAAGTGTGGCTGACAACGTTAAGTGTAGTATGCTGTTCATTTCAGCTGTAAAAATAGGATTGCTAAAGCCTCTCTCAAGTTTAAAACTCCTCAAATCAAACTATCATTTTAATGATTTTGTTTAATCATTTTGTTCAGAAAGTATGTTACAATGTTCTGAACAGCTATTGTCAGGAAGGCATACTATATTCTCTTCCTTGTCACATACTCAAAGCTAATGTCATTCTTTTGTACTTCAGTTGTTCGACATTTTATTTTTTTAGTAACTTATTTACTAGTAAACTTCCTTTGATTGCTTCCCAAGTTTTCAAGCGGTGCGTTTCCTTTTGACACCACCAAAGCCAAATGGGACAAACAGTAATTTCCACATATTTGAAAAGAATGTTTTGAGGTGCGAATTTCATAAGCCACCCCTACCTCCTCCTACCCCAAAAATGTCCTGGAAAAAGATGTCCTGGCAAGTGTTCTGTGAAGGGAAAGGATGCTTTTTATTCAAGGTGAATGCTGTTTCAAGGCTTGTCTCTGCTCACAAGGCACTGTAAAACCCAGGCTCCAGCTCGCTGTAACTGCAGTAGTGTTTAAAGCGTGGGACGGCCAGGAGGAGCGGAGGGGAAGGCTGTGATCATCCCCGCAGCGCTACCGTATGGATCACATACAGTGTGTGCTTGCACACACGTGTTCCCTCTGCTTTGCAAAGCACTGAGGGGGAAATGCAGCACTTCCAGAGAGGCAGAGGGTGCAGTTGGATTTTGTTGACATTCCCCGTTTGAAAGTAAAGCCCCTAACACAAAAGAAGCAAGCTGCCTTTAGACTGCATTTACTGCTCTTGATGACTCCAGTTGTGTGTAAATATTAGAAAACAGCAGGGTCCTGCATTCCAAGAATCACTTGAGCAGTGCCATGAAGACAAGTGTCCTTACTAGTATTGTAGTCATACTCCCAAGCTCTCCTGCTGTTTCTAATCTGTGCGTGCAGCCGTGAAAAAACTGGACTGACATTTACAGGCACAGCAGGGAGACACTTGAGTAGGGAATGTTAAAGACTCCACTACCTATGTTTCAAAGTGGCCACCATACAAGATAAATCTTCACAGGAGAACTAGTCAGCACTTCAGCTGATGGTGTAATGAGGATATTGATAATGAAGCACAGAATGCTTCTTTTACTGCTTGAACATTTTGCAGACAGATTGTTTATATTTTCCCCTAATCTAAAATATCTGGAGCGACAGTCAAATTCAGGATGGATATAATCTATTTTTTAGATGGTGCTGGTTTGATAATTTTTACAGGATTATTTTCTAATTACTTAATATAAAATAATAATTCCCAATATTTGCTGCAGCTAGCATTAAGAAGGGGGTCAGTTGCTTTCCTGAGTAGTTTGACAGACTTTTCTCACTGTTTTGTCCCAGTGAGCTGCCAGATTTGGGATGCCATAATACCAGTAATGCAATTAGGTTTTCTGCACGTTGTCTGGTTGACTTCTCAGTTAAGAGTTTCTTTCCCTTTGGGAATAAGACTAGACAGACTGTCATTTGCTATTACTAATTCTGCTTAGCATTATCACTGGAGCTTTTTTGTAATTAGCTATCTTAGTTGGCTCTTAAATTTTAATAGCCAATTGAAGCTACATTTTAGCCAAGTTCCATATCTAAATTGCATTCAGTCCATTAACAAAGTTGGTTAAAAGGCTATTAAAACAAAAGCCAATATATGGTGGTTAGCACTTACATCTTTGCAGCAGTAGTAGTACCAGCCTCCAATGAATATTCTCAAGAAATGGCACTTCCTTCTAGAAAGGAAGTGAACGAAGAATGACCAAAGTTTGTTTTGGGAACAAAGGCTGAATATGCAGAATACTTGTAGAAAAAGTAAATCAATTGAAGTGCGTCTTTTCTGGAAGAAGGTGGGAAAGATGGCAGGGGGAGATGTAGAAGGGGGCAATTAATTGTTCTGCTCAGATTTGACAGGTTCTGGAAAAGCCAAATAAATGAAGTGATGTTTTTCTCCATTTCAGCTGATCAAAATTATTAGCAAAACCATCTGAAGCACCTTCTGGTGGAATTGTCATCGTGCTGAGTTTAGTTTGTAAAACATCCTGCCAGACATTAAAAAAAACTGTAAGCATGCCAGCACATAGGCTCAGAGCACCACTTCTGTAATTGATAGACCCTATAATTTTCTTTTTTACTGAAGACCATGGCTGGATACCTCAGCCTCCCATGTAATTTAATGTAGCATCAGTCTGAATTTTTTTATCCCTAGTAGCATTTGTTTAAATTAGCTTTTTCTCCTCTTTTCTTTCTTAAGGTGCAGACAGGAGATTAACTGCCTTTGGTTCATCCTGTGACTAATAATGCCTTTCCCAGACTTTTCTGCTTAAAAAAAAAAAAAACAACAAAAAACACTTTATTTTTGGGAAGACATCAGATATTAATGCTGCTTTGGATTTAATAGAGTGTCTACCAGTTGCTGATGAGCTGTTTCAAGGATGGTTTGCAGTGCCCTGTATAGGTGATGATAGGTGAGTGTAAGTAGCTTCATTGTAGGAGGTGTGAGGCAGACTCCAGATTGTGTCTTAATAATCAATATATATCTGCTTTTACCAACATACGCAGTGGGACATCTAAATTAGTTTCCATAGTGTACCAGTTCTGTTGTAAAACAGAACACAGAGCTGGTGCTTTTTGAACAAGAGTCAGATTCTGTTGCCTATAGTGACACTGCAACATCAAACTGACTGGAAAAGCTCCCTGAGAGTAAATACAATTCTTTTACCTCCCATGTTGTTTTGGGGATGCTGGACTCTTTGTGATGATGAGGTATTCAAAGGGAGAAGGAATCTGTTCTTTGTGAGAAGTGATTTTCATTATATCCTTTCTCAGAGGCAGAGAGAAAGCAGATGTGTTGGGAGCAACTTTTCAAAAAAGTCCTAGAGTCCTTGTTAGGATCTCAGATAGCTTTTTGCAAATGCATGCTAACTCAGGAATTTCAGTTCTCTTCACTGATATTATCAAGATTCAGCAGCTGAAGATTTAGAAAGTTGATTCTGTGAATTTGATACTTCATGTAAGTTCTTTATCTCCATGAATGGTACCTCTATAGCACCAGTTTGGGGTTCAGAAAAATGCAACAGCTCTAACTGGCTGCTACAATTTGACTACTTTTCTCTACATGTATGTGCCATGTTTTTAAATGTTAAACCACAAACAGTATTGCACTTGTACTTCTTTCTGGAGTCTGTGTTTCATCTTATCCTACCAAAACCTGTCTTCTTCCATACTGATGCATATCCTGCCCATGTAGTCTTTCATGCCAGATTTTAATGCTCTTGCATTTAGTCCTGCATACAAATACCTGAAATTGTCAAATGGCCCTCAAGTTTCACAACTTCCTAAGTTGCTATAAGTGAAGCTTTTTTCTTCCTCATTGAGAATGCTGGAAGAAATCATAATTGAGGTTTTGCATTTTCTTAGAGGAGTACTCCAAAGAGTAAAAGAGTTGTGGAGGAACTGTCATTTGATAGGAGAAAGATTGGCTCCCATATTTCTACCCCTTGTCTTGGAAGGTCAGCTTTCCAGCCCTGCAGACCATAGCTGCTGTGATGGGCTTTCATAAGTATACTCGAAAGAACACAGACAGCGGTGAAGTATAGTATAAAGTGAAAAGAAAATATACATTTTAATGAACTTTCCTGAACTAATTCCTTCTGCCAGACCACTCCAGACAGGAAGAAGCTGGCACAGTGGGGATCTGCATCTGCAGCTTCTGAGAGAAGAAAAATTCGTCCTTGGCAAATGGAGCTATAAACCCAGAAAATTAAGGATTAATATGTTCATTTATACAGAGCAGTGAGAACACAATAACATGAAATACAACCAAGGAGGATGCATTTAAAAGACAAAAGAGCCCTGGAAGGGACGGTACTTAGCTTTGTTCAGAATGCAAACTCTAACATGCAGTTCTGGGAATTGGTGAATTGCACAGCTTAATGTTAAAAGAAATTACTTCATACCACAAGAAATACATGTTCTATGCCTTGAAAACCTGAAGGTACTTTTCTTTCTCTTTCTGCCAGGAGAGGAGTGGAACACTGGATCTACTTGAAAGTAAGTAACCCTCCAGCTAATTTTGTCTATCTGCTCCTAAACCTGAACAGAAATAATAAATTGAATTCCTTTCTGAAAAAAGATATATCTATAAAAAAATAATAATGGCTTTATTCTTACATTCTCACTAATCTCTCATTGTGGAGCTGTTTCCTTTGGATTGGTGAGGGTGGATCTGCAGTAGCAAATATGCAGTCCCTGACTCACATCTAACAATACTTGGTGATAGCCACAGCAAAAAATATACAGCAAAGACCACCACATTTAGAAGACAATGTAGTGCTGAAAACATCTGGGTGTGGTTTAACAACTGGTTTCCTCTGTCACTGATAGAGCTGATCATCAGTAATTTGTCAGCTTTGGGCTTTTTTAATCAGTGTGGTAAATGAGGAATTTGAAATTTATCTCTTATTCAGACCAGGTATCACCTGACAAATCTCTTTGGAGACTGACAACAGTTTTTGCCTTTATTATTCTCATATGTGAGATGGTTTATGTGAGTTGTGTCATGGATTTCTTGTTTTCCTTCCTCATGACAAAGCCCTCCTAAAAATAATTTTGAAATTTGTCATCCATTTCTGGTGAAAGCACTGCCCAAGATTTTCTCTAAAAAATAGAATATTTTTCTTTAAGTGCATGGAAACTATTCTGTTTTGGGGGTGAATGCCAGTTGTTTATATTGAGAACCTGACCTTTTGAAGGTAGTAGCACCCAAAATATTTTTTGAAGCCAGTAAGGGCTGCAGGTAACCACTATCTCTGAAAATCAAGTTTATGTTCCTTTAAAAGTGTATCCCTTGCATGCTAGGAAGATAATGATATTTTTTGCTGTCAAGCACACTGCTGAATTATCTTTAAAGGTTAGGGGGAGAAGCAAAATTGCAAGAGAGACCCTAACAAGGAACAAGTAATTCAGAAGTGAAATTGTATGCTGCAAACCAGTAACTTGAGCTGAACCACAGAGCTTGTGCTTGAACTTAACATTCCTTGATTAACTAAGGGTACTGTGTCCAAGGTAATGAGGAACTGAAGGAGTGAGAAAAAATGTATGTAAATGTGTATGTGTTTTTGCTGCATTCTTCACAGGTTTTTTTCATAATGTCTGTTACAAGCTCTTTCAAGATGTGGTTATCTTCTTACCCCTCTGCATAATACCTGCTATACTAGAATGTGAGAAGTTGAGTGCCTGTGATAAAATGAATTTCCTTTTATCAGTTATTTTGTTTATTTCATGCCAATATGCTTCTTCCTTCTGTCTTTCAAGGAGGAATTTTGATTATTCAACAAGTATTTTAGCTTTATTAGACTAATTATTTAGCCTCATTAGATTAATTATTAGCCTTAATGAAATTCATGTTGCCCTGAAGAGCACAGAAAATGAGGGGAGATATGGGAGACTTGGGGCACTGGCAGGCCCTGAAGTAGGCCAGGGCATTGTGCTTATAGCTGAGGAAATGGAATGGCTGTTCTGGACATGCTGCCTTGCCCAAGGCTGATGATTCAAGGTGTGGACATTTCTTACAATTGTGGCTGCTGTACTGCTTCCTCTTCATCACATCTACCTGGTAAAAGCAAGACAGTGCCATCAGCCTTGGGTCTTTCCTTCATCTGTCTCTTTCAATCCAATGCATCTGATTTCTTCCCCACGTCAGCACAGACAATGCCATTTGCTGCACTGTTCTAATCAATCACTCTTGCAATGTTCAGAGCCCTGGAACCGGAAGTCTGACTCCTGCACAGGTTCTAGGGGACCCACTAGATCACTGAGGGTCACCTGAGTTTCACAGATTGGCAGGGGCTGTAATATTGCATGGAGCTTTTAAGGAGACACAAATAGTGCATGAGAGTTTCCTCTCTGTTCTCTTCTTTTATCTCTTTTTTTCCACAGTATCATCTCCTCAGATCTTTATAGGTTCTACAGATGTTGTTCTCTTCCTTCCATCCATTTTCACTCTACTTCTCTCCTACAGAAACCTCTGACGACTCATCAGAGAAGGCTACACTTACTATGTTTCCACATTATCATTTTGCCTTTGACAATCCTATTAGTTTTTCTGAAAGACCATCAAACTGGGAATGAAGTGTACCAAGGAAACAATTTTTTCTAGAAAACTGTTTTATTCAATTGTATGATATTCAGCCACCAGACTATTCCTTTACTTCATAGGCATGATAGTTTTCTGTGTATATGGTTCATCTAGGTATGGCTTCTCAGGAGTGCTTGAGTTTCTTAATATTTTAGTAGTCCCCAAGGGAGAGGCCTTACTTATCTCTTGAAGTCTCAAGTATCTAGATTGAAAGATGGACAAAGAATTTTGTAAATCATATCACATTCCACTGGGAGTGTTTTTTCCCTGAAGAAACCTGCCTGAATGCATGGATAGTCCATACAAGTCAGCAGCAAGCAATAGAGTGTTGAACTAAAAATTGCAAGTTATATTTCTAACTGCAAGACTTCTTCAGACAAGTGCCAGGGGATATTATGTGCCCAACAGCTGATCATTCTAGTAGAACAGCAGTCAAACAGGGGTCCAAACCTCTGGTGGCAAAGGGAATGGCATAATTTTCTGTCTTAGGAATGTCTGCCTGTTCAAAAAGTGGAACTTTAACTGGAACAGCATTTGTTAAATAAACGTCCATAATTAAAAAAAAATAACGTCTACTAAGAGATTTCCATTATTTTGTTTCCTTTGTTGGAACCTGAAGATGATATCTTTGCTTCAACTGGTAAATTTCAAACCCTACCCCGGCAGCTGCATTCCAGTAATGGGCAAGAACACACCTGCTCTTGTATCACAAGCAGTGACACGTTTCTAGTGTATGATCTGCTGGCAAGTTATTTAAGCCATCAGCCCACAAAAGGCTATCAAACTTGCATAACTACACACCTTATAACAGAATTTGTGAACACTGCCAGTTGACTATGTTTATACAAGCTGTGGTGCAGTTGTGGTCTGTTCTTCCCCTTCTGCTGGTGACATCCCAATGTCTGAAGGAGACATTCATCAAGAGAAAGGGTAGGGAAAATCTGATGGGTGGATGGGAAAGAGGAATTTTAGCAAAGCTGGTGCAGAGGCACTTGTCTGCAGGAAGTCATAAGTCCCAGTTCCATGTATACTTGATAATCATCACTTCTGCCTTTGATACCATGGTGTATTACCCAATTTGCTGTCATTTATTGTCATAGGGTGGTCTAGAAAGCTTTTTCATTCTGTCATAAATTCTTCCAGGTGTTATTCCAAGATCTGGATTTCTTGCATTGTGTTTCTCTGAAGGAATCAATCAAACATACATGATGACTGCTGATTTTTTTGCATTAAATTTTAGTGGTAGGTTAATCCTGATAATTAATGCAGCACTATCAAATGCAGTCAGGGAGACTTTTATAAAAGTCCAACAAGAAGGTTGTAAAAGTTAGAAAAGAAGATTGGAAAGAATTAATGTCTCTCTGAATGGAGCACTTCCTTCCTTTATGAAAGCCTGGGGTGTTTTTTTGTCTTTGTGGAGTATCAGCCCAGTCTAAACACTGAAACAAGGTGGGTGAATAAAACTTCAACACATCTTTGATCATTCAGACTCTGCAGAAATTCAGGGCAAGTCATTGCTGCCTAGTTCTGTTTTCAGAACAAAGGTTTTTAGAGCAGTGAAGTTCAGCAATTACTATTTTTGAAATTTTAACGGATCACTAAGATACATTAATCTTTTTTTGCTTCCTCCTCATCAAAGTATTTGATTACCATTTGATGGTTGGAGGACATCACAGTCAGAAACTCTTTAGCTCTCACTGCTGCATCCTTTGCAAAGCAGCAGCTGAGTTCAAGACCTGCCCCAGAATTCATGCCTGGTTTCTACCTCCTTTTGAGAGGTTGAGTGGTGTTAAGAGTTGTACATAGCTTACAGAGGGCATACACATAAGTGATACTAAATGGAATTGAACTATTTCTGAAATGTTGAGGAGTACCTCTGATGCAGAGCACAGTTCTTTTAAGAATTAGGGCATGCTATTCCTCTGCAGTACTTTGCTGTGCCAAAAGATGACCAGTCAGTGAATTATTTATATAAAACTTGTATTAAGTTTTTCTTCTACTAATGATGAGGATAGCATGTGTAGAAATTTATTTTTACTTTCAGGATTTCTTACAGTTGGTCTATTTTACCAAGGTTAAGATTCAGTCTATTCTCCATTAGACTTTTTTGTTCTTATCAATGATCCTGACATTATATTGATGAGATAAAAATATGAAAGGGAAGAATCTACAAGCTCAAACTCAGAAAAAGAACTTTTTCCCCCCCTTAAGCTATTTTGTCCTTCCTACCCTGCAAAACATAGGAAAGCATTAGAAGAGAAAAATTAATCAACAGCAAACCAAATTACATAAAGAGACCATGAGAAAACCAGTTATTTTTCACCTATCCTTTTTAGAAGGGTAATTGAAAGAGACAGAAGTCAACTAAATTTAGCACACTAAAACAATGTACAGTACTGTGAGTACTCCAACCTAATGGATCAAATATAGTTCTTTAAATCCTTCCCATTGCAAATCCAAGGGGAGAGAATTAAAGAGGCTTTATTTTCAGAGTTGTTAGTCAGTTAACTGTAAAATAATTTCCAAAGATAAAAAGATGTCCTTAATGCTTTATACTGTGTGGATTCAGGTTGGAATATTTTTGTTCTGCAAAGTTTCCATCAGCAGAATCTCTTTCCTTCCTTGTTCAGGCATTTAAAATCCACATTCAGACCTGTCAAGTCTTATACTCAGAGAATGAGACTCATTTGATTCATTCCTGTCTCACATGTTTCTGTAGATGGGCTTGATATCAATCAGAGAATAGATTCACATTTCAACTAAGGCAATCCAGTGGGCACCTGGGGTCAGTAGCACAGTCCCATTTTCTTTTGCTGCTGCCTGCTTATGTGTTCCTGCCCCCTTTGCAGTGCTAATATTGTTGCTCATTGCAGTGAACTATCTAAACCTGCTGGGTGTACAACCCTTTGTTAAAATAAGGCTTGGGACTTTTCTTTGTTTGTTTTCTGAAGTAAAGTTTAAAGCCCCATTTTAACTAAGAAATATTTCTATTTCCCTGGCTCATAATACTTTAATATCATCCATTTCTGGGCTGTATGTAAATCATTCAGATACCAGACAAAAGTAGTTGCTCAACAGCTCTAAATATCTGTATTGTCCCAAGAGTTCCATGTGCCTTTCTAAGAAATTCCCTTCTACCTTTGAACAGTGAAGAATTAGCCAGGTATCCAATCAAGCTGCATCTTTATGCCTCATCACCGATATTTTCTTACTGAGAATAAGATATAATATTCTTATTGAATATTTATATCATGCATTAAGTCACATTAAGTAACACATTAAGTCACACATGAAAGTCAATTATGAAAAACAAATTTTGGAGGCCAAAAGAAGAAATCAAAACCCTACAATTACCTCCACTTTCCAGCATTGCTTCTAGTAGTGAAGCCTCAGGCATCACCAGGCATTGTCACTCAGCCTGGTGCATGTGTCACATTTTACTGTCTCCTTGTCTCCAATCTAGCAGGTCACAGGGTTAATTCTAGAATGTCCATTTCAAGCTATTAACTTTGTAATCAGAATAAGTGTTGGTTTGGAATGTGATGAAGTGGTTTAGAGTAATTTCCAGGGCTGTCAAGATGCACATGCTAGCTCTGTGACTGCAAGAGACAAGCCGTGGAAGCTGAATGATTGGCAGGGACAAGTTGGAACCAGTTGTTGCTAGACTATCCTGTATGGGTTGTTGCATTATCATAAAGCCATACATATACAATAGGTGGATTTGATTTTTCACAAAATGGATTACCAGTAAGTCTATGACATTATACTTCACTGTAACATTGAGTGGAAACAAAACACACATCCTTCCTCACAAAAGCAGTGGCCCTCAGAAAGTCTCTTTGTGTTAGAAAGATAATGAGAGCCTTCAAAATTTTAGGCACTCACCTGAAATGTGCATGTCTGAAGCTTTGTGTGGTGTAATTATAAAGGGAAGGCATTCTTCCCAGTAGTATATTACCTGTTTGAGAGAAAGAGAAATTACAAAGAACATGGAGTGTAAAATGAGTCTTGATGTTTTAAATAGTATTGACTAGGGCCTCTAAAGAATTCCGTGGGCTGCTTGATAAAGCAGAAAGAGACAATAGAGAATTTTCTACATGCTGGGTTTACAGAAACATGTTCTATATTTGATTGTTTCATTGAGTGCAGTAAGAGAGTATGCAAAACATTTGGGATCAATAATGTTTTTGTACATCCTTTTTCTAAAGATGCTAAGTTATTCTACAAGAAGTGAGCATCAGTAGGAGAAGCTCATATCTAGGAACTAGGTACCCTCTTCCCTTTAAAGGGAAACGGGACCAGACACACTGTTCAGCTTGCTCAGCATCACATGCTAAGTCAGGTACTAAACTGCATATAAAATTCCCACACAGCACACGTCACTTCATCTCCTGGTCCTTCATACAAGCCCTGAAAAGTGTTTGTTCTTGATTAATTGTCAAGCTAAATTATTTAGGTCCAATGTGAATGTCCTGTGGAGGGAGGCCTTGTGAGGTAAGCCAGCCTCAGTCTATTCAGTCAAATTCAAGGAGCTATCTATCTGCAGTGGAAGCTATACAGGTTCTTCTCTAAACTTTATAAGTCACAAACGAGGAGTAGTGTATGATCTGGATTATTTCTCTTGTCCATATGCTTTTAAATAGGGAGGGTAGCACTGAACTAATCATCTGGCCAGTCCTGGGCTGGGAATAACATTAATCACCTTAAGATGGCAAATGTATGTGCTGCACCAACCAAGCATTCGTGTGGCTGCCGATTCCCAAAGCCCTTTAGCAGTTAAAATATGATTACCTGTGTGGACATGAGATGGTTGACTGCATAGGTTATATCATCAACATAATTATAATGCTAGTACTCTGTAGGTGCTATGAGGGGCAGAAGTTAGCACCTTTTTGCCGTTTTATCTGAGGGAAACTTCCTAATGCTTCCAGCAGGGAAGTCAACATGCTACTGGGTTCAGTGCCTGTCTCTGTTGCTGAGACTGGATTAGTTTTTGAGCCTTTCTCACCTCTCTGTGAAATGGTAAAATGCGTAGCCTGCTTCTGAGAAGTTCTTTGCATTTTATAAACAAAGAATCCTATGCAAAGGCAAATTCTGTTTGCTTAATTATTTACAACATCTTGTGTGAACTCTCCCACTACTTTCCTGAAACCTTCCACTTCATAAAAGTGGGCATGCTAAACAGGCATAACTTTCTTTGCATTTTAGGATCTGATCTTTTCAAAATGGTAGATACTATTTTTATAGGAAGCTTCTAGTACATCATTAGTAAAAGAACAGGTATATTTACCTTTTGAAATAATTATTTACAATTTCTCATTTTTCTAGTAATTCCATGATTGCAATCAGGTCATCACTTTGTAAGAAGAATTCTAAATATATATTCATAGAGGGCATTTTCTCAGAAAGGGAAATAACAATGCATAACCTAGTATATTAAAGCAGTAATATTCTTCCACTGTTTTTACAAGTTTGGGTTAAATGTAAGGTGTTTTGTAATGCTAGTAAAAATAGCTGTGCTTTACTGTCTGAGGATAATGAGGGAAGACAAAAGTGGTGCCTCCATCTTCTGAAATTTTGAAGGGGAAATCAGTTTGTTAGGAGATGGTTTGAAACAGGTGCTCAGGTAATGTAAGGAATGCACATGACAGAGTCCAGCATTCCTAGATCTGTTATTGTTGGACACAGCCTCTCCAAGATGACATTCCATACTTTTTTGTATTGAATCTAATTAGGTCATTACAGAAATGTGTTCTGTTTTCCTCTTCTCAGTGCTTGCTACAGCAGCCCAGAAGGAATTTGACACTTCACATTACCTCGTGTTTCAATAGCTTTATATGCAAAATCTCCACTGCTTGTTGGGTTGCCTGCTGGAAGCTGGCTGTGGCCTACCATCAAAAGCTATGTATCAGGTTTCAAGAGTGTGTCATAGTGGGGTGATAAAACCAGTAGAGCCACATATTACTGTGTGTGGTAGCCCATAGAAAGGGGCAATCATGTAAGCTGAGAATAATTTTTTTCGGGAATAGACTTCTAAGATCCAGCTGCCAGGTACTCACACACTGGGGTGTATCCCTCCCTGCCTATGGTTTTGCTCAAGGAGAGAGCAAAGCTGGGAGCAGGAGAACTCATGAGGAGAAACCCAGGGAAGTTTGGGGGTAGGATGTGGGACGAAAGACTGAAGCTAAGGATAAATTCTGCATCCAAAGGTAGTAGTGGACTTTCTGATACTCCATTCTCCAACTCCTTGGTGGGGTTTGCCACAATTCATGCAAATCAAGGCCAGAGTTAAGTCATGCAAGGGGCTCTTCTGCCTGGCAGAGGAAGACCATGGCCATGGCACAGAAGGCATGCTGGAAGTTGGAGGGTGAGCCAAGCCTGCAGCTCAGGTTTGTCATCATGTGGAAGGCAGTTCAGGCTGCCAGAAGGCCAGCGAGTTGTGAGACCTGGGTTGTGGCACTGAGGGATGACAGCCTGTGTGTCCAGTCAGACAGCTGTGGAACTCTGCAGGTCCCCAGGAGGAGTGTATTTCCTGGGATCTGGTAAGTTGAATGACTACAGTGCAGCTCAGTCAGGAATTTGTGGCTGGAGGAACACTTTGTTATTAATACAAAGAAGAAATCCTCTTCATGTGGGATATAACTTCTACTTACCTCCACCTGCAAGTCCATAAAGACACTTGAAACTTCCCAGCTTATGCTCCATAAACACATACTAGACCTACACCACAGCTCTGGCTGACAGTCTGCCAAAGCTTTTAAAACTTTATAAAGTTATAAACATATATAAACTATATATGTACACTGGAAACAATCCAGATTCAAGAAGCAT
Organism: Trochalopteron elliotii; assembly: GCA_024734555.1. Taxonomy (NCBI): domain Eukaryota; kingdom Metazoa; phylum Chordata; class Aves; order Passeriformes; family Leiothrichidae; genus Trochalopteron; species Trochalopteron elliotii. The sequence continues at coordinate 108,535 of JANPWX010000050.1, forward strand.
CTGAGAAGCATGTGGTAAACACAAAGTCAGTAACTTTTATATAACATGAGAGCTACTGGTTTGCTTCAGAACTGCAGAGCTCTGACCACAGTGGATTTGGAAAGCTGGCTAGTGTGGCTTAAGGAAGATCTATTTCTGTGCTTGAGAAGTGATTTCCCAGGGATTTGAGGGAGAGGTAGTATTCCCCTTTAGTTAAAAGTGTCTCTGTGCCTCTGACTGCCTTATGGACATTAAGTACACAAAATATGCAGTTGTCATCCAGGGTACAACTGGATCTGAGCAGAGTCAATGATTGTCATTTTCTCCTGCCATGCTAAATCTCTTCAATTTACAATTTCTTTATCCTTTTTTTTCTTTTCCTACTTTCATGTTCTGCGGCTGCTTGTAAACCTGTGAGCTGTACCCAGTTCAAGCTGCCTTCTCCACAAAGAGCAGTCATGAAAATGTAGCTGTGAGCTTTTGTCCACATAAACACATTTCAGCCATGGGTGCTTCTGTTGTTACTGAACTACTTGCTGAACTACTACTACTACTTTGAGCCTTCTGTGCCCCATTTCAGACAAGTGGTGTGTTTATTTAAAAAAATCTTTGCACATATTCAGGTTTTACAGCCAGTACTTGCAGCCACTTACAACCACAGCCATTTTCAGCTTCTCTGTGGCAACAAAGAAGTAAGTAGGAAAAAAAGGAGCTAGAAACTGTTTTCAAAAGAAAAACATCCTTCAAGGAAGGCAGGCCTCACTGTTCTTTCAGAAGAAGGAAGGCTCAGTGCCTGGCTTGCCCAAGGCCTGGGGTAGGGCTGCAGTCTCCCTGGATGTCACCACAGGAGCCTCTCACAGCCCTGTACTTGTCATTATTTGAAGGTTTGTTTTTAAAAGAATATTCATGCTCCTGGTTAGACTTCTCAGTTTCTTGCTTCTCTCTTGCATTACCTTGGAAAGAGGTAACACGAGAATGAGCTACAAAGCCAGGAGACTGATGAGAAAAAGGGACCTGAAGGCTGGGAAGGGCTGTGGACCATTATGTGGGGCTGGGCTGACTATGGGCACTGCCAGCTGGATCAGTCATCTGCAAATACAGTTTGAGGCCCCGAGCCCGAAAGAGTAACCAGTAGCTCATCACCCCTGCCCTGCTGTCGCCCTTTCGGTGGGGTCGGGGCCGCTGGAGCATTTGAGGGGCGTGGGTTCAGCAGTGAGCGGGCTGAGCAAGTGCCATGGGAGGGCAGCATTGCTCAGACACACAGCCCCGCGCCTTTCAGCCTTGTCCTGCACGCATCCATGGAAGGGCTTCTCCTCTGAGAGCCCCTGCACACTCCCGGTCCATGGGACCTGCTCCCCCGGCCGTCAGCCCGGGACACTGCAGAGAGCCAGCCTCATGGAGACCGCTGAGCCCATGGTCAGCCTTAGCTGCTCACCTGTCCCCGGCAAACTCGGCTGTTCTTGAACTAGTTTGGTGACTTTTTTTGCTTTTGTCTTCCGATGTCTTCAAAAGATAATTACAGGGAGCTGGGGCCATTTGCTGAAGTTACTTTTAATTCCCATGGTGGTTGTAATGAAGTGTGTACTGCACATCCATTTTACTAAAGTAGTGCATAAGGACGCACTTGACTTGGTTTTCCTCTGCAGTTGAGAAAGGACAGATCATTAAGAAAACAGGACCACTATGTTACTGGAGCCTTCAAACAGATCCCCTGCCTGACTCCTTTGGAAAAGATGCAGACTGAGCCTGAGACATACGGAGGCTTTGGTAAAGGACTTTAAAATGCTTCCTCCCCCCCAAGCTGGTGCTGCTCCCAGCATCATTGCAGGTTTTATCTCAAAACAGGTAGGCTTCCTAGTGAACAGGAGAAGTGTCCATTAGAGGAAACAAAGGAGAAACACCCTACACCAGTGAACAAAACCATTTCTGAAGATTTCCGCTTGGTAGTAATGCTGGCAGGTGCTCTTCCCACATGGTTCAGTTGGGGGTTGAGGATTTGTGTATTTAGGTGCTGGCTGGTCTGCCTCATGCTATGTGCCCAAGGTGGTGCTGGAAAACAGATATTTTCACATTCAAATCCTCCTTTTCCAGTTCTTGACTTCACAGAAATTGCAGCACATATACAGATGCATGTTCATTTATTATTTCCTGAAAAATTGTTTCCTTGGGGCTGCTCTCCATAGAAGTGCTATCCTATAGTCTCTCACAGAGGAACTGATGACAGGGATTTAAATCAAGCCCTTCCTGTATGTCAAAAGAGTACATAACTCCCCAGCCAGAGTGCATTTTGAAGCTGAGATTACATTGGATTTTTCAAGCTAGATATATTTTATATAAAGTAATTGCACAGTCTTGTGTTTAAGATATGCACTGAAGTTTCTGTCTTTGATCTAAGAAATGCTTATTTCCCAAAGTGGAACAGTGTCAATAGGAAATATTCATAATTCAAATATTGCTTCAGGGCTGGGGTGCTGTCCTGGGAGACTGAAAATAGGGCTGTTCTGTTCCAAGTGATCTCCCTAAACACTGAAATTTGTGAATAAAAGTCAGAGGTGAAAAAAGGGAAAGTTGATATCAGCAGCTTTGAAACTGTTTCGACTTGCATTTTCTCAAAAAAAAAAAATAGAAGTTACACAAATAATTATTTTCAATCCAAACAAAATACAAGGATTTTATCTTTTTAACAGAAAACACAAAAATATTTTTGGGCTGGATCAATTTTATTTTCTTCTTTTATTTTAGTGAAAAATATTCTTAAATTTGCTTGTAGGGGTCTATGCAGAGATTCACTGAGCAGAAACCTGTTTATACTTTTACAGTGCTTTGATCACTGGACTTGGCATTGTCTGTCAAAGCTTTGATTAACATGACAAGATTATGATGAATTTTTGTCCATGGTGAATAATCCAACATCCTTTGCTAGTACAAAAGGGGATTATATTGTTTTCTCATATCTACTGGCAGACACAGACACCAGAAAAGGATAGAGTAAAATTCCTAATACTTGTTAATAATTTGCCTTTGTATTATCCTGCCATTCTTCATTTTTTCTACCAAGTTTCCTAATGTCAGGACGTACTGGAATGAAAGTATTAATTTAGAGGTAACTGAGACTGGAGCTCTTGCTTCTAGGATCCAGAACATCACTTTAACATGATGGTGTCCCACCACTGATAAGGTTTTTTTCACTGTTCTGCAATTCAAGGGAACTTTGGGTTCCACTTATGTAAAGGACCAATGTAAACTCTGAATGACACTAATGACGATTTGCTATTTATTATTTTATAGCTGAATATTGGTAGCTACTTCAGAGTTGTGAAAAGAGAAGACATCCTTAGCTGTCTGTGCAGAGCATTTGCAGACTAAGGGGTCAGCAAGCATTGGTAGGATATTTATAATCATTCAGTGCTCTGCTACATTTTCATAGTAAGGAAAATATATTCTCCTGTAGGAATTACTGTGTTCAGTCCTGTGCCCTATGTTAAGCTGATAGTAGCTCAGATTTTAGGGGTCCTTCATCCCTTAAAAAATGTTAGCTAAAGCTACCATTTTGAGTTAAAAGATGCCATTTTTGTATTGAAGCATTGGACTGTTTCACAAAAACCCCAAACAACACCTTTTGAACTCTAGATTATAATAAAGAGATCATAAAGAAAAGAGTAAACCGTTAATTTTGCAGTGAGAGTAAAACATATTCTTTGAACTTCTCAAGGCAGGTTTTCCTCTGGTGAGGCCTCAGGAGGAATAGTAAGCAGAAAATGATTCCTGTGATTTTTAGGCTTGTGGTTTGCTGGTTTTCAATGTGACACATAAATTGGTGGACAAAAATGTTTATTTTCTATTAGGTGTTGCTAATGAAGCACCCATACTTCTTTGAGAACTTAAAGTGAGCTCCAATCCTGCATTGTTATGTACAGGAGTCAGTGCTGATTTTTTCTCTGCATTCCTCTATGGCAGCCTTAAGTGGCTTTATTTTGCCACGATGCAAGTTTGGTATCAGTCTATTTTCTTTCCTTTCTCACTGTATCTCAACTTGAATTGAGCTTTTGGTGGGCTCACCCCATGCTTCCCTTAGTATCACATTTAAGGCGTCCAGATGGGGTGACAGAATGGAATAAGACACCAGCCCTCCATCTGTTAAAAAAAAAAAAAAGAAAGAAAAAAAGAGAAATTAAATACAAGGTCTTATTGTTCTTTAAGTAAGAACAGATACAGTCTGTATGTCAAGGCCAAACTATATGCTATTAAATCTATCCTTTGAAGTCTTCCATTGGGCTGACCAAGGACAGATGGTAAGCTGTTATCAGTTGATATGGGATTAGGTCAAGTCGAAGTTCAAGATTGAGGGTAACAATGAGAGTCTCGGTTCAGTCGTGAAATGTATTAGTTTATTTAACAAATACCTCATAGTCAGCATCTTTGCTACCATTCTGATGGTTTAAAAATTGGGAGATTTATTTACCCAAAGATCTCCCCACTCTTTAGAAGTTTAATATGGCAAGTGTATCTGTTGTAACTTAGTAGATGAATAGCAATAAAATCTGTATTTTTTGGAGGAGAAAATAGTTCAGATTTAAGATGTGGAAGCCTAAAATATACTGTGATTCTTTTTGTTTTTTAGTTTTATTTTTACCTGGCTGATATATTTGCATAATTTGCCTTTGTGTTTCTATTTTCTTTGCATATGCACCAAACCCAAAATATTCTTATTGGAGAAACTGATTACTAGTATCAGATGTAGGGAAGACTGTAGCAGCATTTCATTTCTTACACTTTATTTTCACACCCAAATAATGAATGAAGACTATTGACCGTGAAGCTGAAATGCTGCATACATGTCAGGCTGTCTATTCTTCAAATTTGGCAGAGGAAATGAACTTGCTTTAAAAACAATCTAACCAAACATGTTTAGAAACAGCTTTTGCAGAACTGGCTGATGTTTGCCATATGACACATCCAATGGACATTCGACATAATTTGGAAGCAAGAAAAGCAGTTAAGCGTATGCCAGTGAACAAGCTGAGACAAAATGAACTTTCAAGATCTGGTCATAATCTTACATAGTAATTCTGTGTCACCCTCATGGTTTAATACTGGGCATAGTTTATATAAGTTAAGGGCTGATGGGATGAGCCTTTGGTAGCAAAGCTAGAGCTAAAAATGCTCAAAATAACTTCCTAAAGAACAGCTCTTCTTTATAGCTCTATTTTTTTTTTCTTCCCCGTATCTCCTTTAGAAATTTGGCGAAAAGGAAACTCTTCTCTATAAGGTGTGTTCAGGCAGAAAAGAGGAAAAATAGTCATGAACCCTGATAGTGCTAAGTTCTCTACAGTCACAAGAGGAAAGGTGGCTATTGCAGCATTGGAATTATTTTTCAGGTATATAAATCATGAAATTAATACAATCTAAGGTTTTCCTAATACTGCTCAGTATATTGTGGGTACACATTGACTTCTCCATATGACATTTGTTCTTTTATGTACTTATTACATATGTTAATGTGTCATGTGAATAAGTAAATATTGCCAGAGAAACAGGACTTTTGAAGTTGTGACACTTTGTGCTTCATCACTTGACATTCAACAGCTCTTCTTAATTTTTACAGTTGGGATGATGTGTAGCTGACTGTAGCGTTATACTGTGTTAGTAACACATCCAAACTAAAAAAAGAGACAACCCTAGAACTGTTTCTGGTTCACTCTCAGCTCAAAGAGGTTTCTGTCTCAAGGCTCAGGACTCAATTCCCATTTAAACAAAAATTTAAGCTTGGCTGGAGGTGCTGGGAAAATCACTTCATACCATTTTTCCTGTTCCCTGGACTTGGCCTGGCTGAAACTACTGTTGTAATAAGGCTTCAGGCTTCCTCTTGTCTGTCACAAGGAATGCTGTAGCTCCCTGAGTACTGCTCAACTTCAGGGCTCAGATGTGGCTGGTCTGCAGACTCCTTTGCTGTGCTTCTTTCTCCCCTTGCTGCCTGCTTTTCCATGCTGATATAGCAACCCTTGGGCAGAGTGATGGGCATGTTCCAGAAGCAGCAGATGGACAAGGCACAGCACAGCCCTACAGGCCTCCTTCTTCACAGATCCACAATGTTCTGCAGTGCAGTAGTACATAAATGTATTAGCTTCAAGCTTCAGCTACAAGACAGGTAAATCTGGAAAAATCATCTATGCAGACTGAACTTTTCCTTACCCACTCTCCCAGGTAGCTGTATCCAATTCAGGGAACAGGGATGGAGTGAGTGCAGAAAATAGCCTTAGAAACTTGTTGAGCATTTCTGTGAGCCTTTTCTCACCTCAGTGTAAGCTTTATACGTTTACCATAGACTACAAAAGTGGAGAACTATAACACCGAGTGGAAAAAGCCTCGGACCTACTTTACAGACATGTGTCAAAGTCACTCAGGAGAAGCAAAACATTTTCATTTCAGAATGTTGGTCTTTTCCACTTTCTTTTTGATTTGCCATTTGTAGCACTTACCTTAACTAATACCTGTGTCTATACTTGCTACTTGAACAGGAAAAAGCTTTCCTTATACTTGGCAACATAAAGGAATGTAAATAATCAAAACCAAATTTCAGTTGCTCAGTATATTTTGGTATCCAAATGTGTTCAAAATATGATAGTCTATACATGGGTAGAGGTTCTACATGCAGGTTCCTGCTGTAATGTCATTTTCCTTTTTTCCCTATGTTTTCCTCTCTGGTCATTCTTTTGAGAAGGGATTCACACCTTCCCTGGTTTCAAAATTCCCTGGCTACTGCAGCTTCATTTATTTGAGTTCAGTTAACTCCCCGAGGCTTTGGTTAGTATTGGGTTTTTTGAGGTAAATAGTGACCAGATTGGACTTCTAGAAGCACTTGGCCTCCTGCTTCTAGTGTTAATGTTTCTCCTTGAGGATCCACCAGGTCCTACACTCCTGAAACTGGAGAGTTCTCAGGAGATCTTACCCTTCACTTCTGAACCCAAGCTGACCAGCCCCCAGGTCTGCATGTAAACCTATTCAGGCATGTTTCCTATAGCCACTCTGCCTACAACATTTCTCTTGGACATTAATGTGTCTTCTCAAGGACCTGGACAATTCCTAGAGCCTGATGTACTTCCTGTGATGCAGAGGAAGATTTTGTTTCAGTAGGGAGAGAGGTGTGCAGGTTAGTAAGGTGTAACACCCAAGACTTGTGAGTGTCTTTGGGGCATGTCCCCATACCCTGTTGTACCCAACATGGACTGCTCCTTGTGTGTTTGCTCTGGGACAGGCCTCATGCAAACAACAATGTCAATATATTAAAGCAGATTAGAGTTCATGGGTGCTTATTGAAAATTAGGCTCATTGTAATTTTTCTCCATAAATAGCAGCAGCAATTGCATTATTTTGTATAAGGCTAGGATATAATAAGTATAAACGGCACACTCTAAAAAATACAAAAAAAAAATCTGTTCTGCAATATCCAGGGGCCATGGCTGTCAAGGGCCAACACAGCCATCAAGAAAGTCTAAAATTAAAACAGACAAGTTGCCAATGCATAAAACTGCCATCATAATGTTCACTTCCCACTTTGTTTCAATGACCATCCCATCTGTGAAACATATTTCTGTGGGACAGTTAAGGGTTGCAAGCATAAACCAGCCCATTCCAGTGAATGCTACAACCCAGGTGTCGCTCTTGTTTGAAAAATGCCTGGGTGGCCCTACTGCCAAGGATATAACCACAGATAATACAGTCCAGAAATCCCTTTCCAAAGCAGTGAGTAATTGAAATTTATGTACTTGCATAACTCATTTATTGCCGTGAGAGAACGAATCCAAGGTTGTTAGCTCCAGCCATAGGGGTTTTTCCCTGATCCAAGAGGCCTTGTGACTTCATTGTTTGAATGAGAGAGCTTAGGCTGGTGACTGGCACTGGTGTTTAGAGGCTGAAATGTATAGCTGGGGACATGCTGGATGAGAGGTAAGGGCACAAACTGCTCTCCTTGGCAGGAGGAAGAATACCTCAGCAGGAGTGATTTAAGTGGGTAGGGGTTTGAATCCAAGGCCTGAGGCCAATCTGATAGGCTGTTTTCTCAAATGGAACGTCTCTGATTTGCCTCATTCCCAGCAATGCAGCAGCACCCACAGATTCTCTTCTATTTGAAATCCAAACTTAAAGGCTTTCAAGGTCAGTTCTGGTTTTATGCATTTTTGTGACTGAGATCTGGGAAGCAAGTTTGGGATACCCAAAAGAATATCATGCTGGAAAATTTCCTTACATCAGGGAGATCTGTTTTCCCTCCCTTGCTGCTGTCATGGATTGAGCTGAGTTCATAAGTAGCCTAGAACTTCTAGAGGCATATCTGGCAACAAATGGAAAGAGTTTTTCTGTGATGGGTCTGTGAAGCTCTTAAGTGACTGATGCTAAAAAAGTACTAAGTATTACTGTGACTAATTAAATTATTTGACACAAAGGTTTGTTTTAACAAGCCTTTGCTCTTGTGTGAGGCATCCAAGCAGGGACACAATGTCAGTGCCTGGACTCCGGGGCTGATTGTGTTTTCTCTCTTCTAAAGCAGTCACCTTTTCTTCCATTTTACTATCTGTCATGATAGTTTTTCCTTTCTTTCAGAGAGATGAAGGAGTTCTGTTTAGAATAAGATGCTCCTAATGTTGCATAGATGGGACAAAAGGTACAACATACTATCGTCAACTTGCTTACTTCAGTGGTAAAATCTGAGTGTAACATTTCAGTTTTGTAAATATTGAGACATCTGACATGTATCCACAAAGTTGCTGATGTCTCTTCATTTTTTAAAACAAAATGAGACAACATAGTCTTTTTAGGGGAGAATAGGATGAGACTTTGTTTTTCACATTTAGACAAAAATTAGATTTTTTTTTTTTCCTCTTCAGTGGGAGAAAATCACTGACTGCTATTGCTTATGGTGACAAACTTCTCATACATACATTTGCAATCTGAACTGGGGCTATTCTTAGTCCCAAAAGCTCTATGTGTTCTACAGATGGTGGAGAAATTAAATTTCATGGCAGGTTTTTTAAATCAAGGAAAATGGGGCATGGAAAGGTCAGTCAACCTGCTCTTGACTGTGGGGGGACCATAAGTACTACACACTTCTTGTTATCTGACTTATTTATTTTTTTCTGCACAAACAATTGTCCTACATATTGCCCTGAATCCTGGGTCAAACAGATCTATAGTGTGAGGATTGCAATAAAGCCCATAACAACATCTTCTCATGTTCCTTCTCTGGTGGTGAGAGACACTGACTGAGCTCAATATATGACTTCCTATGTCCTTTTAACCACAGGCCTGACCTTCTTCATAAAAGTTTCTATGTTATGATAGTCTTGTCAGGATTTACTGGTTGTGCTTATTATTAATTAAGAGGTACTAAGTTTAAAAAGTCATTAGAAATCAAATCACAAAGGATAAGTTAAAAACCTTTCCATGAACTTTGACATGGCCCTGTATTACATCTAAACCCACACCAACAAAAAGAGACATTAATAAAATCATTATATATTTGAAGAGCAACACCTAGCCCATGTAAAGTTTATGGCTACAAATGAATGTGTGTCAGGGAGCGCCATCAAGTCCATTAGGCCAAAGATTTCACTGTTGCTATTCATTTAGAGGGGATGGAACTTGTATGTTGCCATGATGGACAGTAGCATAAAAAATTTAAAAGAGGGATAAAAGACCCTTTCTCCTTTTTCAACCCAGCCTTATAAACCATATACACTTCTACGGGAGTATGAATAATAACAAAACTTGCTGTCATGATTTACTCATTCATAATTTTTTTTTTCTTTTAATCACTGGAAATCTATTCCAGTGCATGTAAAGTCTTAATGAGACCTAGCAACATTATGAGTGCTGGGAGCAATCGCCCTTCAGCCTCATGCCTGCAAACGCTCTCAAGGCATGCATATATCTCATTATGGCCGAATGCCCTGTCATGTGTTATTCCTTTACTTAGTGACAATTTGTCATTGTCACCCTTGACATGTCACTCTGCTGCAGAAGGATTTGACTTCAGCGTAAAATGTGACAATCAGATGAGAGGATTTTGTAATCCAAACTGAAATATGGGGCTGAGAGAGACTAATTTTATTCAAAAACAATCCTAATATAACATAAATGGGAAGAAATGCTTGCATTTAAAGATTTAAGGTTAAGGTTTCCTTCCTTTGCCTTTTCCCAGCCCCTGCTCTCCCCCACTTCAATTATTCCTTAGAATAATGCTTTTATTTTTGAAGGATGGAGCCTTATGTTTTAATACTGTGCATTTTCAATTAAGTGCACTAAGATCTGTGGATATAACTATTACTTAAACTATAAGTAATGGTTACATGTAAAAATTAGGGAAACATATTGTGCTTTAGACAAATTACATTCAGATTACTTCTTATTATAAATGGGGTAGAAAATGGATTTTTAGCTCTGGCTGGCCAAAGAGCCAGCATTTGTATCTACTTCATTTGTTTAAATATATTTCAAGCCAGATTGAAATCCATATTGCCTGACATTAATTGAGTACTGAAGCATCAGTGTACTCAAGTTTCATAAACCACTGATGAGTGAGTTTCTACAGGCTTGATTTAAAAATATACTGTCCCTTTTATATGAAAATTATATTCCATTTATAGTGTAATTCTTAAAGCCCAGCATTAAATGGTATAAATCTTAATAAGATGAATGTAAATATGACACTTGTGCTGTTGAGTTGACATCTTGTTTGCTAAGAAAATTATATTCTGTACTTGGTATTTATTAACATCTTCTTCTGTATGATGTTGTAGGCAAACTGGTTTTCTTTTGAAAAGCAGAATGGAGATAAGAGCAGGGCGAGCTGTGAGATGGACTGTTCTTGAAGGTCACTTACAGGGTTTTGCTTAGGCACCTCATCCTGGACAGGATATTCCATTCCTGGGCATCTTTTGACAATCAATCCTATCAAGTTGCCCAGTAATTTACTGGCTTTGTGGCACTGAAAAATAGTCAATCATTCCAATGGTAGCCTATAGGAAGTAAGATTTGAGCTCATGTTTCCAGAGGTGAAAGTCTAGGGCAATTTAACCCATTTTTCACACTTGTAATTTTCAGAGAAGCAGACATTATTTGAACAAGATTCTGGATTCTGAATTTCACAAAGAAGGTGCAAGGCTATGATTTTTTCTTCAAGTTTCATCAGATTTTTCTGCATAAGATGAATGAATGAATGAATAAGTTACTAACTAACTAACTAAAGACACCCTCATCAAGCAGCTTTTACGGGCTGAACCAAGTGTCCTATGGCCCTCATCAAGCTGCGCTCTCTCTGAGGTAGGGAATGACTGCTTTTAAGTGAGCACATTATGAAGTGCCATCTGCAATGTGCCGTCCTCCTGGATATTTTTATCAGGACTAACATAGCTGTCAGGATGTCATGGAATGAATGTCGGATAATTTGTACACTTGATTTTTTTTTCATAAAGCTCTTCCATACTATTATTATAATGATAAAGGCAGCTTTCTACTTGAAGTGCATTTGCTGCTTTCTCAATGCGCTTAACTGAGGTTTTTTTCTTTAAAATCTTCAACATTATAAATTTTGTTTAATAATACAAACATGGTGAAAGAACACAGTATGCACTGAAAAAATCAAGGCTTCCGTAAGGAGCGTGGATTTTTGATGTAAGTTTTATCATTTATCTCTTTCATTTATTGCCTTCAGAACCAGGAGCAACTTGTCCTTATTTGTTAAAACCAGAGAACATGGTAGATCTTTATTTCACATTCCAGGAAGACCTGCATTTTTTATGTGAGTACTCTTTGTTTTGATTCACCATCTGCAAGACGTGGGAAATCTTAGCTACCTCACAGAGAAGTTAATGGAAATGCACTGAAGTGGCTGCAGGCATTCAGATAAGAGGTGGGTGAGCATGAAAGCACCAGGTGAATCTCGAAACCATGACCGGCAACTTTTGCTTTTTTTGTCACCTCTTTTTTTCATGCTGAGCTGTGCACTCTGGTCCTCTCCCATGGACTAGCTTGACAGTGATTCCATATTTTGTTGTGCTAAGTCATCTCTTTATGCTAGGTAAAACCATTTTTCTTGTCATGGTTTTTCCACTGTTGATTCATCAGTTTAGTTGGCTTAGTGGGACCTCCTCCTTTCTATAATTGTGAAGCATAACTTCACCAAAATTTTCACTGGAATTACCTTGAAGTCATTATAGTTTTCTGTGTCACAAGACACATCTTCAGGACAATCTGAGCCAAAATATTAGATCATCATGGTCAGGGAGTGAAGCTTAACTCTCCTGTACCCTAACTCCTAGTCTGGCTCAGAACTGCACATATGTCACTTAGTTTGGGATGGGTTTGGCTCGGGTGTTTGGGTGTTTGAGTTAGTCAGTTTAGCTCACTCAAATACAGAAACTAGGCCAGAAATGAAAACAACAACAAAAAGTAGGTATTTCTCTGCTGAATTGGTGCTCCTCTGGACTCACTCCAACAGGTCCACCTCCTTCTTATGTTGGGGCTCCAGAGATGGACACAGTACTGCAGAAGGAGCCTCAAAAGAGGAGTAGAGGGGGAGAATCAGCTGCCTCAACCTGCTGGTCATGCTTATGTTGCTGCAGCCCAGGATACAATTGGCTTTCTGGGCTCCAAGCACACTTTTCTGGGTTATGTCCAGCCTCTCATCCACCAGCACTATCAAGTCCTTCTACTCAGACCTGCTCTCAGTTCCCTGATGCCCAGACTGTATTTGTGGTTGAGATTGCCCTGACCCAGGTTCAAGACTTTGCACTTGGCCTTGTTGAACTTCATGAGGTTTGCACAGGCCCAGCTCTCAAAGCATGTCCAGGTCCCTCTGGATGGAATCTCTTCTCTCCATTGTACCAATGGCACCACACAGCTTGGTGTCACTGGCAAGCTTGCTAAAGGTGCATTTGATCCCACTGTCCATGTCACCAAGCAAGATGTTAAACAGCATGTCTCCTTGCCGGGTTGATGACTTAAATCAGGAGACTGTAAACATATAGAAAAATGCTAGGTTTCTTGTAGTAGAAGGAGTGGCAAAAGAGAAAGAGGGCAGTGTTTGTGGTTTTGGGCTGTTGTTTTTTGGTTGGGCTTATTTTGGGCAGTACTCAAACAACAGTTTAGGAACCAGAACAAAAGTGTTAAGAACCAGAGCAATGTATTAAGATCTTGGAGATGTTGATAACCTTTACCTGGTTAAAGGTTAAGGTTAAGGACTTCCCTTCTCACAAGGAGGCACTTTTCTGCCATTGGTGATGAGTAACATTCCATTCTCCATGGTCAGCCTATGTCTTTCCTTCTCTACAACAAATTGTACCTTTCTGTGCTCAGCTGGACCTTATTTTTGGAGAAGGACCTCAAATTAGCCTTATCATTTGTTATAGCTTTGGGATGATGAATCAGAACCTGAAAGCTATTGGCTGCAGGGAATTATTTAGTGGAATGAATTTCAGAGTTAATCTATTCATAGAAATGTACTAAATCACAGCCCAGAACTAATGTCATTTCTGCTCCCTCTCACCCCCTCCAATATCTGCTTCCCTTAGCATACTCCTTTAAACTTATACTTTGGTAACAAGAACTAAATTTAGATATTTAAGGAAATCAAAGTCTCTGATCCTCATATTCTTCCAGTAGCTGGTGTTTTTGACATTGGGCTCACACAAAAAACCTGTTGCTCTGAGCTGGTATCTCCAGAGACTTAATTCAGTGCCAAGAACGCTACGCCTGTTTCTCCCTTGGCAGGGTGCTTGGTAGTTGTTTTCCTTTTGCTAAAAGCTTTCTTTCTGGAAACAAATTGCACTCTCACAGAATAATTTTCACAGATTTTTTTTGGTTCTGTTGTTTTGGTTTGGTTTTTATTTAAACTTTCAGGTTTTAAAATTTTACTTTGATTTTTTGAAAGCTCGGGAGAAATTCTTCAGCAGAGGGTAGAGAGAAACCTCAGGTGCTGCTGAGTGATGGGGTTGTGGATGAGGAATGGACACACTGTTTGCTTTCATGTCTTTGTTTTGTTCTTTGTGGTTTTTTTCCTCTCCCACAGCTTTGCAAACATTGCTCTGTTCTGCTTTTTGCAGGAAACCAGATTCCCATTGATATGGTTTTCTAGGTGAAATAGGGAATCAGTCAGCAAGGAAGGCATCCTAGAACTGTACTAGGAGAGCATGTTAGGAGTCTAAATCTCAGAAATTCAGGTAAGCAACAAGGGAAAGCTTTTAATTTCCTGTATTAGGCATGAGCAAATATATATCTGTTGCTGAGCCATTTACTTTGAGCCTGTGCAGACTTTATGTATTTTATCTCTACTTGCTTCAGTAAATTCAAAGGATCAGCAGCTAAATACACTTATTTGTGGCTATGTCATCACACCTTTTTGAAACTGAAGTTGGAGCAAGTGTACTAGAAAGCTCAGAAAAAAATTTTTGAGCATGTCAAAATAATAACAGCTTGCATAAACTTCCTTAGTTAAAACCTAGTTTTACCTTGGGAAGTTGGTTTTTAAACACAGTTGTCTGTGTATTTTTTGTGATTAAATAATTGGTCTTTTGTAAGATTTGGCTTGTCACAGGTGTTTCAGAAAGTAGAATTCACTTTCCTGAGAAAGGAATCATTTCAACTCTGTCTTTTCACACTGCTGCTGAAATTAGTGAATCTATCATCTTCTTTTTTAAATCCACCCTCCCAAACTCTCAGAAAGAGCTGTTACACAATTCCTGTGGTGGCTTAAACTTCACAGGGACTTGTGGTTACTCTTTAAACCTGCAGCTGCTTTGAACTCTGAGATACAATCAAGGTTAATTTCAGTGTCCTAAAGCCTTGAAACTGATACTCATGGATACAGAAATTGGTTCTCCTGGTCACAACAGAGCACAAAGTTGACTATTAGTGTCTCATGCAAGCTGGTCTTTGCATATGGACAGAATTGCATTAGGGGAAAATTAAATGCTATCAGTTTAGACCAGGGGCTTTGCAAAGCAGATAGCCTTTAGAGCTATTGTGGTTTTTAAACGTCAGGTTAATTGAGAACTGCTGTATATTTAATAGGGGGGCCTTTGGGATATGACTACAAGGACTCTTTGTTGTTCAGCAGTACATTAGGCAGAAACTGCACTTCTGAAATGGTCATAAAAATCCCAGGAGGCATAACCATTAATGGGACACTAAGCTCCAATTAAGGGCATGGCCCAAAAGACCAAGGTGAAAAACACGGTCCTTAGCATCTGTCTCAGAGGATCTCTGATCCAGCTGCTTGCTTTCAGCTGCAGAAACAGAATCTCAAATAACGAAATATTTACTCTGATAAAACCCCCTCATTCTTGTTGCCTGGAATGCAAAAAGGAAAAAAAAAAAACCAAAAAACCAAACCAAACCAAAAAACCAAAAAACCCAAAAACAAACAAAAACAAACAAACAAACAAACAAACCAACAAAAAAACCCCCAAAAAACCCCAAAAAAACCACCCACCAAAACTGAAGGGTCTTCCAAATTTAATTCTCCAAATTCCCTAAAACAAAGCTAGAACTGCATATCACAGTTCTGATCCCTTTTATCTTCATAGGATTTCATAACAGTTGCAGTCTAACCCTCTAAACTTCATCTTACACATTTTTAATATTAATTTGAGCACCTGCACAAGTTTATATTCAGAGTTTCTGTTTAAGTTGTTTAAGCTTTGTTTCTGGGTTTTTTTTTGTCTGTTTGTTTTGTTTGTTTGTTTGTTTTTAATTCTCTGAGTTCCATGAAACACAGCTACCCAGTTTAGTCAGTCTGCTGGTAACTTTACAAATGAATTAGTGGGTCTTATGGTCTTCTGGTCAAAGACTGTGATTCTGCCTCAGATAGACATGGATTTTCTGAAATGTCATAAATATACATTTTCAGAAAACACGGGGTCCTTAGAGTCCAGCTGAAAATGACTGGCATCTTCTGGAAATTTTAACCTTGATCATTTCAATTACCTTGGCAATTACATTAGTAAGTAAATAATTTGTGTCTCTATGTGAATATCTTCCACTGTTTTATCCTGCTTATAATACAATTTTTTCACTGAAATTGCTCAGAGATAACCTAGTCATTTTCCATCTAGACAGACCATCTGAGTGGGATGTTAATTAATATGACACTATGGAATTCAGTTTAGTGAAGTACCACAAAAAAGGAAATTAATTTCAATCATTGACAAACCTGTCAATTTAGCTGTATTGATTTTTTGATACCTCTACAGCACATGGCAAAGTTCATACATTGTAAAATACATCATTATTATTGGCTCACTCTGCTGGATGTAAGTGGACTGCTATTTTATTTTTTTTTCAATAAATTGACATTCTTTAAGTGTATAAAAATGCAAAATTATGTAAGGAGCTTTTATTACTACTTTTGATATAATATCAACTTACTATCTTTAATGGTGAACTCTCAGTCAGAGAGTTATTTCCCAGTGCCTAAAGATATTTGGTCTCAAAGCAACCTGAAAACAACAGTTTTCTCGGCAAAGTTTAGCAGAAAAAAAGCTGATGAATCTGGTCATTAGCAGCTGTTGACCATGAGCTTCCTGGTGGGAGCTGGTATTCTTCAGAGGCTCTGGGTCCTCCTGAGGTTGGAGTGACTGTGGGCCCCTGGGATAAAAGGTGCTAAAGCAGAGGATGTGGATCCCTCTTCAGTTGTATCTCCCAGGGCTGTGGTGTCAAAGCCCTCTCTAAAAGAGGGCAGAATAAAAGAGATCAATTGCAGAATTCTCAGCCTCTACAGTGTTTTAGAAATCAGTGTCCAACACTGTATTTTCCTTTTGTCAGACTTCTGTAATGGAAAATCAGAAAAGCAATTGTTGTTCTGCTGGCTCCAGCTCTAGCAAAAATAAGTTGAAGGTGTTCTGATTAAGTTTCTGATTTTGGTGTGTCTCTTCAGAGCACATAGAACTGCAGAAAACCTATATTTGGCTTATGCTTGTAAGTTTCCTGGTTTTTAAATGCAATACTCTCATATTCCCACCTGAGGTCATTAGCCACAAGGTAGGTTAAAAAAAGTTTGAAGGATGCATGTAGCTGCATACAAACCCAGGCAATCTGCACTCCTATTTATGCTGATGTTTCTGAAATTCATCGTGTTACTCTGTTAAAACTCAGGTCTACAGAATGTAGTGCTTGTCTAAATTTTCAAATAGAATTTTTATACTGAGGACTGCCTGTAATAGAGGAGGGAAAGCATGCATTTCTGATGGAATGCAATTGCTTTACATTTCAGCCTATGACACAGATAGTAAAATCTGAGGTTTGTTTTGTTTTGGTGGGTGATTTTTTTGTTCCTTAGTGTCTCTAAACATTGCTTCACAGTCAGTAAAAGACACATGAACTTCTGAGACAGCAGCAACCTGTGGGACAGGAAGGAGAAATAATTAAAAAGGATAAATCCTAAACTCTTGAGGCTGAAAAGATTTTTTTCCAGCATTAAGTGTATAGTAGTGGAACCAATCTTCCCTATAGGAGAATGCATTTAGTTATTGTCAAGAACTATTTGGTCAATTTCAGTCCTTCAGGCAATTGCAATGTTTCTCCACACAACATAATGATTCAAAAAAAAATCAAAATACACATTTCTGTGGACTTTAATTTCAGAACTTTCTTATTTGGCCAAAATTTAAATTTGTTGACATTTGCCACAGAAATATTAGAGATTTTCCATTCATAAACTATGTATTTTTAGCTAAAAATATCAGCAAAGAAATAAACTCTGACAGAATCCCGAAATTAAAATCTGCTTATCTTAGCTGAAATTATTTAGACCAATTTTCACAGTAGTAAGTCTGAAGCATGATAGTTGAGTTCTCCTTTTCCCCCCCAAACATTTATTGACTTCAAGGCTGGAATTTCCAAGCTTCTCTGTGTGACCAGCTTCTCTGTGTTCAGTCCACCAACTCAGAATGGGGTTGAACATTTGTTTGCTCATTTAAGTCCTATTTTAACAATTCCTTCAATAAAGAGAGAAACTGAGGCAGAAATGGGCAGTGATTCATTCTATCTTCTTGCACATAATGAAAGTAACATATTATCCATTTTAGATCGCTTACAGTGTTTTTCCAAGATAATGTGCAATGCTATATTTTGTCCTTAATAAGGGAGAATATTTGCTGTCTCATTCCTTAGCAGGGGTGTTCAGACTTAGCTGTGATAGGAGTAGCAGCCGTTTCTTTAGTTGGCACAGTTAAATCTGACAGAGATCATGAATCAGAGCCCTGGGGTGACGTAATTTTCCAAGAGGGAAGGACTGCTGGGTGAACACTTCTTTGCCACTGTGTGAATCACTGCTTTTGTGTTAATACAATTAGGTGCCTACAATTAGTCAGTCTAAGGACATAATCTATTTATTGACCCAGATAGCAGATTGGGCTGCAGGTCCTCAGATGTTACTTCATTACAAGTCTCTAATTACCTCCCTTAGTTTTCCCTTCAGGACAATACAGGTAGAGATATATGTCAGGAATGTTGTGAGGAGTTTGCAAGGAGCCTTGAAGACAAAATGATGTGTGAGTACATGGGCCTGGACTGCTGGTGTCTTTGAGTGTCTGACTGCCACTGAAATGGCTGCTGAGCACATGCATGTCTCTGGAGCTCTCAGCATTAGCATTAGTCACCAGCTAAGGATGGAGAAAGAGGAGAATTGGTTCAGCCTGCTCTCGTGGGTCTCTTATATCAGACCTTCAGGCATGATGCAGTTTTCTGGAGGGGCTAGAAGACTAAGGCTTTGTTCCTTTTCTTCATGAACAGCAGAGGGAGGAGAGAAGAGGACAGCCAGCTGACTTCTCTTCTGTGGTTGCTGATGTGAGACCAGGGCAGAGCTTGGCCTGGAGGATTTAGAGACTGCTTTTAAAATCCGCCCAGCAATTTCATTAGCTAGTTCTGGGGCCATTGTGCTGCAGTGGATTCAAGCCTGAGAAGGCAACCTGGCAATCTTTCCAGCTGAAGTCCTCACTACTGCATTAGGGAGTCATGCAGAGCCAGGGTGAAATTTATTGTCAGGATCAGGGCCAAGATATGATTTAAAAAAAACAGGAAAAAAGAGTGTGTGTAAGGGTACAATCAGCTGTTCATGACTAAGATGTGTTTCATGGTGTGAAGCTGTACTCAGTACTAAGGCATATTTAAAGTGAATGCCAGGTACTGCATCTGGCCTTCCAGCTATTAAACATCACCACAAAACAGTCAGCAGAGCAATGTCATCTAGATCACTTCGACACAATTGCAATCCACAATTAACAGGCAATGAAGGACTCCCTAAAAGCACGTTTGACACCCTGCTTTGTCATGGGTTTTTGTACTGTAGCAGGGATTAAAAAAAATTAAATTAACTTTGTGCCAGTGCATATCATATTTGGACAAGGGACTAGATGAAATGATTAGAATAATAGCCTTAGAAAAGATCACATTTCCCTACTGTGCCAATGTATTTGACTGCATACGGCAACCCTTTTAGGCCACTGTTCACAGTGAATTGTAACAACTTCCTGCAAAGATCTAAGTTCTGCATCTTTTGAATGGCAAATTATTAGAACTAGGTCAGGTCTAAGAAGAAATAACCATCTTTATTAACCAGAAATAACCAGCTTTATTAATATGAACTTCACTTTTAGGGTAGTTCACATGAATAAAGCTCTGCAAATAAAACTACAAAATCACATGATTTTAATTACCATCCCTCAGCAAAGAAGGGATGCATCCTATATCATTGCTGAGGTAACAGGTAACAGGTAAACTGTCACCTGGCTTAAGGAAATCTCAGGGGCATTGTCTGTGAGGTTCATCACTAGTTCTCTACTTTTAAATCAACTGAGCAAAAAAAAATTTCCAGTATTTGCATAATTAACATTTTCCTAAAAAGGTATTTTGTAGAGTGAGAACTATCTTTATGAGATTCAGAAAAACTAAAACAGCCAGTAGTATACAAAACTTGTAGCTGCATTTGCTAACAAACCTCTCATTTGACTAAAGTATACCTGTATCTCTCCAATGTTTTTGTAATCTTAATAATAATATTTGTTATATTTTGTGTCAGAGCTGTTTCCTAGGGCAGGAGCTCAATGTAACATTCACATCAGACCATGGAGGTCTATGGCCATCTCATCCTTATTCCCTTTATTAGCCCCTTTGCCCCAGCAAATCTTTTCTTTATCTTCCTTTTCATTTGAGCTCTCTGTATGTGCATGTCTTTGTTGAGGCTTTTGTGTCATTTTACTTCTGCTGTACAATGTTTCTGAGTGCCTTGATTTATTAAAACAACACTCATTTGTTAAAACAGAATGAGTTCTTCAAAGGAACATGAGAAAAATTATAAATTTAGTCTTAGTTTTGTAGGATTAGACTTCCCTTAGACTTCATTAAAAATTTAGCCCATATAAGAACTAAACTCAGATGATTGGGTTGCTCTCTCTTAAACTCGGATGACTGTGACAGGCCACCCATCACAGACTGACTCCTAGTTAGAGCAATATTTTCTGGAACTACTATTCACTGTTAATTACCTATATGGTGCATTAGAAGCTCACAGCAGCTTTCCTCAGAAAGGTAAGGTAAAACACAGGGTACATACATAGGGTGTTTTGGGGAGGCAGCATCATATCATATTCCAAGACTGATCCAGCTAACCACTTCTGTTAAGGCTGCCCATTTCCCCAAGGTGTATGTTTGGAGCATTTCGTCAAAGCATCTGTATAGATAATCTGTATAGATATTTTCCAACCCTTATGATTCTATGATTTTTTAAAAGAAATAAATTTGCACTAAATATCAACTGAAACCAGCAGAATGATTAGAAAATACTGTTGTATTTGTATAGAATTTCCAGCTGAGGAGAATTTTGAGATTGTACTTGGGTCCAGTAAATGCACAGACACTCACAGGCACACACAACAAAAAAGATTTTTGTTTCAAAATAATCTTCATTACATAGGAATTATCATAATTGTCATTTCAATTGACTGATTTTAGTCTTTAAAAGAGGGTATAATAGTATTCACTGTCTGAGACTGAATTACTGTCATTATGTTAAAGGTGCACTTTATCACTTAGCTTTTCTCCATTATAAATGCTCACAGACACACTCCACTTTCTGCTTCTACAAAATCTTCAAAACATAATATGACTAAGTTTTGTATCCAGACACTTTGTTACTAAAACTTCAGAACAAAGGGTTACCAAAGGCAATCTGCCATTGTTAATACAACCACAGTACCAAAAGATAGAGAGGGTATTTAAGCAATAGCAAGTTTCTGAATTCCTGCGGAAGAATGAAAACTGTTCATTGAAACAAAAAGGCATTTTGTGTATCTTTTGCCAGGAGGGAAGATGCAGAGTTGCTCTTCTGCTGAGAGCAAACTTACTAAGGTAAAAGCAGATCAAGCAAATATCAGCCCAAATGAGAGAAATAGCCATGCCATACTATCCCAGACTTGTCAAACTTTTCTCGGTGATGTTTAGATGAAAATCCAGACATTGCCATGATATTAACCTGCCAGTGTATAGATGACATTTATCATCTCTGCAATCTCTTTTGATCTGATATCTTAAGATTCTTCATATGTAGAAGTTTTCAACACATTGCCCTGTCATCTTAATACATATGGGACATCTTTTACTTCTGCAGGCACAGAAGAACCAAGTCTGGATATGTCACTACGGCACAACACTTGGGCAGAGCTCTGTTGAAGTAAATGTCACTATGCCTGGAGTAAGAGGCTATAGAGAGGCATGAAGGTATTAACATCAGATCTAGAGAGATCAAGGGGAAGAATTTGCCTGAGGAGCAAAGCTTTTTCTTTAGGGGAAGAAGGTAGCCTCAATTCTGAGATGCTCAAAAAGGGACAATTTAAAAAATGTGATTTTCAGAGGCTGTGGTCAGTGTAAGACAGGCAAATTATACAGGGCTACTTGAACAATTAAGTTCCCAAAAATATTTTTAAAAGCTTGGGCTAAGTGCCAGAGCACTAAAGAATCTTGCAAATTTTCTTGTAAGTGGCAGCACTTCAACAGTTCCTCTGACCTGCCCTGGACTCAGTACAACTCAGTGTTCTGTTTGCTTTATTCAGGCACTAGAGCTTTGGGAACTACATGCCTTTCTGTTGAAAATCAGAATATTGGAGGGGCGGGGGGAGGTGGTTTGAAACTTGTCACCCTAATCACTTCTGAACATTTCAGCCTACATTCTCCCACCCCTTTATGGGATTTTTTCCTGTTGTAATGTTTTCTTCCTCCTTCAAAGTGATTATTAACAGATTTTTCTAAAATGCCCAGAGCAGCATACTTAGGTCAGAAAACAGAAGCTAGCATGTTTTTGTCTGCCAGCTTCCTCCCTTACTTATCTTATAACATTTCCCTTATGTATCCCCGGGTCATGCACAGGTCTGGTTCCAACATTGCTTTGTGAGGCAATGATTAGGTTCTTGCCTAGAAACAGATTTGCAGTACAAAGGTTTGAGAGATAGATATTCCCTTATTTAATTTTTTTTTAAATCAAAAGACCTATATAGAAAAAAATCATGGACATTTAGAAATATCTATGTGATAAGAAGAGTTTGTGGCACTATATGAAATATTCTCTAGTAATTTTTTAAAATGTTGAATAATGGCACTATAAAATATCAACAACAACAAAAAAAATGGATACCCTAATTTTATTTAAGACACTTAGAGAAATAATATTGGAGTGGATTGAGATGTTTTGTGCATATGAAGTTATTTTTCTTTAAATTGCATGAATGAAATGCACAAAAACAACAAAGAAACTACCCTTACTTTGTCGAGGTGTTCTATTGTGTGTCACATTTAGCTCAGCTTACATGGTGGCTAAATGAACATTGCATGGTTAGGGCTTTGAATGAAGTCAGAGAATAGTTCAGGTGTTGGCACACTGAACCACACTATGTTGTCTGAACCTGAAAATTTGGGCTGGAAACCTTTCAAGAGGGTTTTCCCAGTGAGAGATGCTGCTTGTAGACTTTTTTCACAACCTTTTCAGGTTCTGTGGGCTTTTAATTTATATATATATATACATATATATATATTTATTATTTTATTTTATTTTATTTTATTTTATTTTATTTTATTTTATTTTATTTTATTGGGGGTAGTGAGGGGATGCATTCCAGGAAATCAGTTACAAGACAGGCAGGTATGGCAAAACTCAGCTTAGACAAGGCTTGTAAGACTTCAGAAAGACACTAGAATCAAATGCAGTTGCAGGATTTCCAGAGGGAATTTTCCTTTTATTTAAATCATCTACCAAACTTCCAATTTTCTGACAACAAATGAATCTTTCTTTTCAGAGGAACAGCCAGACATTCTTCCTTCTGTTTTTCAGAAGTTACTTATTTCTATAATACTGGAACTGACCCTCAAATTTTCTGTAGTTAGCCAGGGAAAAATCACTTAATCTTCAATGACTAATGAGCTGGGACTTTTACTCTAAATGTAGATCTCAGTCTAGTAGGAAAAGTAAGGGAATGCAAAAGCACATCTGGTAATTGGAGGGATGAAAAAAGTAATAATAAAGTGCTCATTTTGAGGCAACAATGATGAAGATAATGGATGATAGCCAAGCAGGCCATATGCACTTGGCTAACAGAATTAATCATGGACTATGCAATGCAAAGCAAGAAAGACAAGTACAATGAAACACTTAAGACAAGAATGGATTTTAATTTTAGGAGCAGTATAAAACAATATGATAATAGTGATAGCCAAGTTAGTCCTGTGATTGTACAATCCAAATAGGACAAAAATTAAAGCTATAAATAATATTTAATCTGCTATACCAATATATGTTAAAAAGTAATAATGACTAAAAATTATTAGAATTAATCAAATGAGGAGTTCTGTTTCCAGTATATTCAGAAGGGCTAA
Organism: Trochalopteron elliotii; assembly: GCA_024734555.1. Classification (NCBI taxonomy): domain Eukaryota; kingdom Metazoa; phylum Chordata; class Aves; order Passeriformes; family Leiothrichidae; genus Trochalopteron; species Trochalopteron elliotii. The sequence goes on from JANPWX010000050.1 coordinate 132,424, forward strand.
GGCAATTCTAAAATTGTCAGATATGAAGTTGTGTTTGGAAATGAAAAAGGAATATTACAAGTTTCCAACACAGTTTAGCAAAAGCAATATCTGAAAATCCAAGCTACTGCTTAGATTTCTATTAGTAAGGGAAGACTTATTATTAGAGCCTTGTGATTAGCAGTGTAAAATTCTCATAAAGCAATTTTGTAAATATCTCATCTTGAAGCCATTTTGCAGCATCATCTGCCACTGAGCCTCCAGCTACGGCACCTAAGGGATCATGTTTTCTGTCGCTTGCTGTTACATTTTTCTGTTACATTTCTATATACTTGTATTTCAAATTGTCCAGACAGTTTGTGTATTACAAGACCTCACCCAAGTACAGGCACTGTTGGTTTAGAAATTTTAGGGGACAGTTCAAGGCTTTCTGGGGGCCAGAAGAGACTGTAATGAGAGGTGGCTGAGTACCCTCTCCTCCCACTGAATCACAATATCCTTTGGCCTTTACTGAGAAGAAACAATAGTCTTACTGATACTAATAAAAAGTATAACAAAATAACCAGTACTGTCTGTTGGTAACACTAAAATAAGAGACTGCTGTATGGTTTTTCTGAATTGCATGGTAAGATTTCTTACATCTTTAATACAAGCTGCAAATAATCCCCTTATGGTCACAAATTAGTGGTTATTAACTTGAGCAAAATCAGGTATGATTTTGTCTGTGCTCTAAGCAGTCAGATGAATTTAAAAAGGAGAATGAGTACCTGAATGTAGGAACAAAGAATAGAATAGAATAGAATAGAATAGAATAGAATAGAATAGAATAGAATAGAATAGAATAGAATAGAATAGAATAGAATAGAATAGAATAGGGTTGAATCATTTAGGTTGAACCCTTCACCAGCTCCATTGCCCTTCTCTGGACATTCTCCAGCACCTAGATTTCTTTCTTGTCCTGTCCTGAGGGGACTAGAACAGAACACAGGATTTGAGGTGTGGCCTCACCAGTGCCAAGTACAGCAGTATAATCCCTGCCCTGGTCCTGCTGGCCACACTATTGATGATCCAGGCCAGGATGCCATTGGCCTGCTTGGCCACCTGGGCACAGCTGGCTCATGTTCAGATGCTATTGACCAACCACTCCCAGGTCCTTTTCCATCAGGAAACTTTCCAGTCACTCTGCCCCCAGCCTGTAGAGGTGTAGGTGCTTGGTGTTGACCCATGGACAGGACGTGGCATTTGTCCTTGTTGAAAAGCACACCATCGGCTTTGGCCCATTGATCCAGCCTGTCCAGATCCCTCTGTAGAGCCTTCCTACCCTCCAGCAGAACAACATTCCAGCCCAACTTGGTGTCATCTTCCAACTGATTGAGGGTGCCCTCAATCTCCCTGTCCAAATCATCAGTAAAGATATGAAGCAGGACTGAGCCCTTGGGAACACCGGTGGTGACCAGGCACCAGCTGGATGTAGCACCAGTCACCACCACTCTCTGGGTGTGGTGATCCAATCAGTTTTTTGCCTAGCAAAGGCTATGCCATCCAAGCCATGAGCATCTGGCTTCTCCAGGAGAATGGTGTGGGAAAAGGGTGTCAAAGACTTTACTAAACTCCAGGAAGAAAACATGCACAGATTTTCCCACAGCCATTAAATAGGTCACCTTGTCATAGAAGGACATCAGCTTTATCAAGCAGGACCTGTCTTTCCTAAACTCATACTGGCTGGGCTTGATCCTCTGTTTGTCCTTGTGTGATGGCATCAAACATGATCTACTCTTGGCACCAACATCACATTGATAGGCCTGTAGTTTCCTGGATCCTCCTTCTGGGCTTTTGTGTAGATGGGTGTCACATTTGCTGATTTCCAGTCACCTTGGACCTCCAGAGTTCACCAGGACTGCTGGTAAGTAATGCAAAGTGGCTCAGCAAGAACTTCCACCAGCTCTGTCAGCAACCTTGGTAGGATCCCATCTGGTCCCATGGACTTGTGTGTGTCTAAGTGGTGTAGCAAGTCACTGACCACTTTTCCTTGAATTTAAGTGCTCCATTCTGCTCCCCATCCTTGTCTTCCAGGTCAGAGAGCTTGGTACCCTTGTAACTGGTCTTACTATTAAAGACCAAGGCAAAGAATTCATTAAGTACCTGAGCCTTTCCCTCATCTTCGCATTTCTCCCACATCCAATAAAGGATAGTGATTCTTCTTAGCCCTCCTTTTGTTGCTGAAGTATTTATAAAAACATTTTTCATTGTCTTTTATGGCACTAGCCAGACTAAGGTCTAGCTGGGCTTTAGTTCTTCTAATTTTCACTCTGTACAACTTCACAAAATGCCTGTAGTCCTCCTGAATGGCCTGCCCTTTCTAAAGGACATAAACTCTCCTCTTTTTCCTGAGCTCCAGCCATATCTCTCTCTGTTCATTCAGGCTGGTTTTCTCCCCTGCTAGCTGGTCTTTTGGCACATGAGGATGGTTTGATCCTGTACCTTTAGCATCTCCTTCTCAAAGAATGTATAACCTTTCTGGATCCTTTGCCCTTTAGGACTGACTCCTAAGGGACTCCCTCAACCAGCCTCCTAAACAGATCAAGGAAGTCCAAGGTAGCAGTTCTGCTGCTCCCCTTCCTTTCTTCTCCAAGGATGAAAAATTCTTTTAATTTTGTGATTGTGCTTCAACCACCACATCATCCACCAGCCCTTCTCTGTTCACAATCCACAGGTCCAGCCAGGAGCCTTCCCTAGCTGGCAAAGAAAGCACAAGAAGCCTGGAACTTGGGAGTAATTAAAGATTTGAATAAAAATAATAGAAAAAAAAATTATCGCAAACAATGAAAGGTGAGGTTGACAGTCAAGTTATATCAACATGTTTGCATGTCAGGCTAACACCATTTCAGATATAAATAAAAAGATGGAACACAAATGCTTCTAGAAATGTTGTTTATGTCTCTACAAACAGAAAAATTCTTTACTAAATAACATGGTGGAATCCAAGAGTACAAAAGGTACTTCTTGGGGCTTTTTATTTGTTTCCAGTGTTTTGTCTAATCATATTGTGCATACATTTCTCTAAGACCTAAAATTTTTAAGAGTATAAGTTTTGCAAACATGGAGGACCATGCTAAACACAAGTGAGTTCTTCTAACGTAAAGGATTATAATCTGAATTTTGTATGTGATGGTAACACTTTTCTTTAAGATGAGATTTAGGTTAGAGATATGTGTGTTCATGTTTATGCAAGTTTGTGCTTATTCAACTGGTCAAATTGCTTTTTACATCCCTGACTATCTCCTTTGCTTGCTGTGGGCTCTACGAATTATGGTGAGGACAAATATGATCAGCTGGAGACAGCTCATAGTTGAACTTGGGCAGGAAGCCAACCATGTTGTCAGCAGATGTTTTGCTGTATGTGGGTCACTAGGAATAATCTAAGTATATTTTTTCCCCCTTTTCATCACTGTGAAGACCCTCAAGCTGACAACTAGAAGCACAGCTCTTCTACCCTAAAATATTTGTTATTTAAATACAGTAAATTCTTAGTCTCCTTTGGGATTTGTGCAGCAAGCTGAACAACTGTTGTGTCAGAAAGGTGCACATGGTGTGTGTGCAGCTCTGCCACGGTAGCACACTGACCTGGGTTGACAACATTTACATTTTGTTGAGAGGCTTGGAGTTGTATAAACCTGAGTGGACCTGGAGTCTTTGCTTGCCTTTTCACAATGTCAGTCTCTTCTAGTGGAAGGTAATTTCTCTGATATTTTAGCCAGGTCCTGTTGTGATAGCTTGCAAAAAGCATTTTGAGAAACCCTCTTCTATCTTGCATGCCCTCCCTTCTTTATGCACCTATATCTGTCAGGAACATATATACATTCATATATATTTACATAAATACACACATATACAGATACACACACACCCATATATATATGTATATATGTATATATGTAGATCTTTTTCTGGGTGTGCTGTCTAGATGTGGTAATTATGGAAAAGAGGATGGGAATTCTCTGTAAATGGTGCCCCAGCCTCTGCAGAGGATATTTTATAGTCCTTTCCAGTTCACTAAGAGCAAAGACTGATTGTAAAGAATCTAAACTGTGCGTTTTTTGTCCACTGATGATGATGATAATAATAATAATAACAATTATTATTATTATTATTATTATTATTATTATTATTATTATTATTATTATTATTATTATTTCTATCTTTCACACTTCCCCATGCATGTGCATGAAGGTGGAGGAAAGACTCTGACTTGTACTGAAGTGTTCTGGTAAAACAACAAACCAGTCTTGAAGGAAATTTTATTTCTTGAAGGCTTTTTCAAAAGCTGATACCATATGGGATTATTACTCCTGAGGTTTCATCACCATGAAATGCTGAGACTTACACTGTGGCCATTAGCTGAGAAGAAGGTTTTAGTGTCAACCTGTGCATGATCCTGCTTATCCTATGATCTGAAATAGATGACAGTTACCTTCATAGCCCCACATCATCAGGTGGTGGGATCTGGGTCACTGCCCCAGGGGGCACCTGACTCAGCCCAGAGTGTTAACAGTCATCAAGGGGGCTGTGACACCCACTACTTGTAACTGAGGAATGCTTTGTAGGAACCTTGCCTGGGCACTAGCAGGACTGGAACATCAAACTCCCCCATCCCTAGGAAGACAAGGAAAGTTTTTATTGGTAAGAACTTTAGCAGCTGTCCTGCTTGCTGAGCAGCATGGAGGTAGGCAACCATGTCAGACACAATTACTGCTCCTTTTGTAATAACCCCTTTTTACAGAAAACCAGTGAAGTGAATTATCAGCCTGCTAAGCCAGATGTAACTTACTCAGACCTAGGCAACGCTTTGCTTTCTGGGTTCCCTCCAGCTCTGTTGCACTAGGGAGAAGCTGCTGGAGAAGTTAGCATTCCATGCTGATGTGCCAGTCACCCCTCTGGAGAGAGAGGCTGAGGAAGGAGACAGAAGGAATATGTGGGGAAAATTCATTTCTCTTGCCCACGGTAATGTGAAGGGTGACAGGATGGCAGAAGATATTGGAAGAACCTTTTTGTACTCTCTGCTCATGCCCCTCTTCTCACTCTGAAGTTCTATTCCTCC
>JANPWX010000050.1:147743-319015 GCA_024734555.1 Trochalopteron elliotii
CAGGGGTCTGTAATTGTATTCTTTCACCGGTTCTGCATTACCAACCATGAAAATGGAATCTTATCATCCTTGACCAATTTTTAATGTACAAAATGATTTGGCCGAGGTTCAAAGGGAGTCACAATTGAAATCAGGTGAATGATACATGTAGGGTTTTTTTTTTCAGTTTCTCCGTGCCTTGATTTGATTTTTCTCTTAGGCATACAGGGAGATGTAGCTTATTTTTATATGTGTGTGTGTGTGTGTGTGTGTACAAGCCATATAAATGCATGTATATACTCTGCACATATATTGAGGCACTATCCACCTATCTATATTTTGTGTACATATCACTCAAATTTACCTATTTGCAATGCAATGGATGACAATGAAGTTTGCTCTAATCCCTAAAAAGCAATCAAAGAATTGGAGCAGGGTTAAAGCCTGCTGATAGTGCACTGCGATTAATAGGACATTATTAAATAGCCCCCCCTCCTTCAGCTCCTCTTCCCTCCACCCCCCTCCCCCACCATCTTGCCAGATGAAAAGAGGCCTGGGAGACAAAATAAATAAATAAATGAGGTTACATTTACATTATAAAGAATAGGGAAGAAAACAATAGGGAATCCTCCTCACTGAAAAGCATACCATTTCCAAAGGGACAGAGTCCTCAAAGTATGAGGGGGCGAAGGGGAGTTCCTGCTCTCAAATATCATTAGAATGTTTTTTATTTTTTGGCAGTTTCATATTGTGAATAATACGGACATTTATAACTCAGTCAAGCTGCTTCTTTCAAGAGTACAGTTGCTTAAGATCAAGGAATCTATCAACTTACACAGCTCCCTTAGCTATCTTATCTAAGTGCCTCACAAACAGGAATGTATTTGTCCTCACAATCCCTGGGCAGAAGGAATATATTCTTGTCTCCATTTTATAGATTGAAGAGAATGACAAAGAGATTTGGGGCCTCAAAACTAGTTTTGGAGGGCCTGGCTTGAGGCACCCAGGACTTTTTACCTTTCCTCTTCTGTAGGAACTGTTCCCTGTTTTCCTGCCCAGATGGGAGACACCTGATCTGTATTGCTGAATTAAATGAATGGTTTCTGAAAACTATACTGAAGAAATACCAGATTTGACATTCCTGAGTCAATGGCCGGTTTTAGGACAAGTGACTTCCTTGAGGTCACTTGAGAGAGCAGGTGGCTATCCTGGGAACTGAATCTGGCTTTCTCCAATCACAGGATGCTGTTTCCTAAGACTTTTGGTAAGAGAGGGAATCTGTGCTTGGAATACTGAAATAATCAACAGGAGGGGCTTTTTGGTAAATGTTTAGGATGGACAAATGGTCTTCTAATTGGGTTATCCATAACAAGTCTGTTGTGAGAATAGGAAAGATCTAGTGTGTTGTCACTGAGATGTGTGTATAGCTTCCACACAGACAAATTTTTAATGACAATAGAGCCAAAGTGGTTCCAAGAGCTCTTAGGGTTAATATTTGGCAATGGGATAATGACATAACAGGTAAGAAAGTATGGCTTTGGTGGGGATTTGTACTGTTGAAGTTACTGGTAAAACATTCAGCTTTCCAGGTTGCTGGTCAACTGATGTCCAAGTCAAATGTCAGCTCTGGGAAAAAGATACAACCTGGAAGTGTGCTGTGTGCTATGAAATAATCCTCATGGCTGAATTCTCATAAGATTAAGTGTGCTGTGCACAATATCCATTTGTCTTAATTGGCAAGCTGAGTTATTTGATGTTCTTAAATAGATTTGCAATTTTAATCATATTTGGGTTCTAGAGAAACTCGTCCTGAAATATTTGACCACCATTAAAAAAAATGGTGCCTTTAAGCAATCATCAGTTTCTCTAATTTTTGGTTAAACTCCAGAACTGGGAAGATTTCTAAAGTCTCAGTCCTCATGCCCTTTTTTTTTTGCTATGGAATAAGAAGTGTAAAACCTGTGCTTCTAAAAGTAGCTTTGATTTAAACTGTGATCTTCTGATTAAAATGTTATGGGAAAAATAAAAAATTTCCCTGTAAACTGTGTGTCTGTTAATGGTGATTTTAAAGGCAAAATATAGACACCTCTAAAACACACTCATTGAAGTGCTTCTTGCTCTTTGCATACTCTATTTCTCATCTCACTTATGTAGCTGTGAGTTTATATTAAAGACTAGAGATTAGCCTGACCAGTACAAAATTATTGTTCATCTCCCAGATGTATTCAGATAGTGTTTTGATGTTTTATGGTGAACAGTGTTACTAAAAAGGATTTACATACTCCCTTTGGAGTTGTTCTGGCAGGGTGGTTTTCCAGTCTGGAAAACATTGCACACACAACAACTTGGAAAATGCAGCTATTTCTGTACTTCAGAAGTATCCAGTGACAGATCTAAAAATGTGGTGATGGTTAAGCACTGGCTCAAAGATGACAAAAATCAAAGAAAGCTCTTCTATGCAAAGCTTTGTTTCCATAGTCTGTGTTCTTGAAAAAGTGCATGTTAGTGACAGAAGTAGTAGGCTAAGCTACTCCTCTCATATATAAACCTTGTAATGAGAGAAATCAACAGAGCTGCAACTGTAAATAAGAGTTTCCTTGATGCAAAGAGAAAGGCAATGTTTTCTAAGGAATGGGAGACAAAATAACAAGTAATTCCTCCTTGGCACTCTGGACAATGCCTGACATGATTGGTGATTGTCCTGAGAAACATGTTTGGGAACAGCTCTCTATTTTCTAAGGAAAGCTTTGGATCTTGTTTATTTGTGGTGGTTGGGAAGGATATAGAAACATGATAGTGCAGCTATTTTAACGTAATTTTCATGAAACTAAAATAATGTAATTTCTGCCCAGCAAAAAGAGTACAAGCAAACAAAGATAGATACACTGAAATACTGTGAAGGTGAGAAGTGTTCATTTTCTGTATTCCTTAGCCTGGCACTATGTGTGCCTATCTGTGTGTGACCTCATGATGTCCATGTGTGCTGAAGTTTTGTTGGGCACGTTACAGACAAGAGACAAACTTTACACATCGGCAACCTGGCCGTGACTGACTTCAACAAAATCATTGCCAGTAACCTGGGAAACTGAAAAGGCAGTGCTGCTGGTGGCTGTCAGGATGATAATGGCTCTGATTCTGGCAAAGCTGAGGCAGGTTCCAGATTGCTGAGGTATTTGTAAAAATATTTAGTTAATTGGCTCTTAAATTCAGATATTTAATGATTGAACTAGGATTAAAGACTTTAGCTTTCTTTTGTCTTTGCTGTGGTACAATTCCTTGAAATGATATAAAAATATTAACACTGATTTCATTGTTTTAGGCATGATTTCAATATGATAACTTCTTCATTTAGCTTTACTGTAAAAATGATTATGTATATAGCATATCATAACTCAAGATGGTCTTCTGGTTTTGGTCACAGTGATATAGAGGATAGTAATATATAGCCTTTGTTAAATAAGAATGAGATGAAAATTTATAACAGGCCATAAGTATCGTAATGAATACAATAAAGTCTGCTTTTAGCTGTTGATTTTTATTATTGTAGGATCACCTGTATCACAGGAGCATTCCTGACATTTGCCAGAGTTAGAAAGATTTATCCTTGGGCTAAAAGGAAATGCCACAGGCAGAAAGTGTGATAAATTGTGAGAGTTTTTCACAGTAGATTATTTAGAATTAATACTAAAAGAAAGGGAACAGAACCACTACAGCCTCAAACAAATCAATTCTGGAACCAAAACATCGTGACTACTTACTTAACTACTTTTATTTTAGTTTGGAGAAGCTGTGACTGAAAAAGAAGAGCTTGTTAATGAAATCTCAAAAGAAAAAAAAAAGCAGAATTGCAGGTAATTAAATTATCTCTTTGGGATACTATAATTTCACAAGAGATGCGTTAATCTTTGGAGAAAAGGAAGCTTGAGAGTTATCTAGAAAGAAGTAATAAAACTCAAAGTAAAAGCTGGTGCAAACATTCTGATGCAGCTGGTGGAAAACAAACAATTTGACAAAAATTGTTCTGCATGTAAACTTAAATTTTTTGAATGCCATTCAGCAATTCAGCATGGGGAGATATCTAGAAACCAAAACTGATCAACAATTGAGTTTTGTTCTCACAAAAGGTGTATATGTAAGCATAAGAATAACAAAACATAAAAGCATTGGGGAAATAAAACTTTCAGAAATGTTGTCTTTGCAAAAGGTAAAGTGTTTGACTTTTATATTTTCAATTACGTCATCATTAAACTGCATCTGCTGAGAATCTTATTAGAACTCCAGTTTGGATATGAGATGGCTCAGTCAGCTCCATATATTGGGTTCACAGCTGAGTTTCAGTTTCTGTCGTGCAGCTGTACGTGGCTGTGCATACTTGCTGTAGGATTTTTGTGGAAGGGTGAAAACAAGGTGGTTCTAGTCCTGTTTCAGCTTCTTGCCTAAATCAGAATTGGTACATGGATTGACTGCAAAAGCATGAAGGCAAAGCAACCCAGCAAAATGAAATCATGGTAGGAAGTTAAATCTTACTTTTCTATTTCTACAATGGAAAAAATACCTACCCTTTTGAGAAAAAACATAGTAATTTTAAAGAAGATTTTGTGTATTCAAAAATTACAGACCATATGGGCAATGTCAGAAAACAAGAGCTGCAGTCAGAAATTCTGCTATTCTTATCCACGGTCAGGTATAAAGTGTGTGTCTCCACTCCTCTTCTTGAGATTGTTCTGGTTGTGTGTAGAAGCAGCCAGGACCTCAGGGAGGTTGTCCTTGTCACGCAGGCAGAACAGCTTTGGGCTGCATTCCTAGAGCAGCTGTATTTTATGCAGTGGAGTAGGGAATTTGTTGCTGAGTTGACCACACATGTTACTTGCTGTTGTCCATGAATAACTTTGGGAAAGATGTTGTAAGTGTATCCATTTCCTAATTCTTCCTTTTTCCTTCTTTCATTCTTTTTGCACTGAGACTGTATAGTGCTATCATATATAGAATTTTCTTTGCCTAGGCTTGCATGCCATATCTATTATTGGAATTTCTAGTATTTAGACAGATATATATTTGGGCAAATATTAGAATAATTTATAGTTTAAAATTTGGGATTTGGAAGTATTAATAAATAAACTGAGAAGCAGTTGAGTATGTGTGAAATGGGAAGCAATTATCTGGGACATGGAAGAGTTGTATCAAAGAAAGGCTGTGGGCTCACCCTCAAAACTCTTTACAGAAAAAATAATCTGATTGTAAATATGTTCTTGGATTTTGGCTTTCTATTGTCTCTCAAAGCCTTTTATCAAATAGGCACATTTCTTAAATTAAATTACTTGCCCATTGCCCAGAGCACTGGAGACCTGTCCCATTTCCTCTGAGACCCAAGCTAAGTTATTTTCTGGCCCTTGTAAGGTCTAAAATTTGCTGGCTTTAGTTACCTCTGTGCAAATCCTCTGCCACCAGAAATCAATGCAGAAGACACTGGATTTTTACCTCTGTGAAACAGAAATGACAGTAGCTACATGCAGTGAGTAGTGTGCACTTACTGGCTTTTCTGAGTAGAGCCATGTCTGAAACACCCCAAGAGGCCACAGTTATGTGAAAGGGAAGCACCTCTCTCTTTCCAGCTTCCACTCAAGCAAGGGTCTGCATGCCAAGAGTATAATCTTTTGCTGCTTTTTATATTTCACTCATTATGTGAGACACCGTCAAGTCGATCTAATATCAAACCACAGGTTTTGTAAATCAATGATGTATAAAGCCTGACAGCAGTAGAAAAACATCCATGACATTAAAAGAAGTTTGTAGGACTCTTAATTTTAAAGAAGCAGCATTGCTTTGCATTGTTTGTTACTCAGACATCACTGTATATTCATGTGTGAAAAAGAGGCAGGGAACCTGATTAGAAGGAGGCACAATCAATAAAAGTGAGATTGATCAGCCCTTCCTTCAGTCTTTGAGTTATATACAAAAATTAAATAGAATGGAGAGATGTGACTTTGTTTTGATAATCCTATGCCTTTTGAATAAAATGGAGATATTTCTTTTTTCCTTTATATAAAAATGAGATTACTAGTCTTTATGTTGTCATTGCTTCTTTTGCAAATATTTTCTACTCCTAGTGCATTTGCAAAATTCAAACCAATTTTTGGCCTCCAATTCTTTAGAATATTGAATGCACTATTTGGAAGGGGAGGGAACTGATTGCATCTTCTATCTAGGGCTGATCAGGAGGGTTTGGAGATCTTCCAGATGCATTTGCTCTTTGGTCTTCATAATGTTGCTGTTAAGTTAATCCTGAAACAGCTTGCAAGTCGAAGCAGTAGAATCCAGTAGATCAAGGTATGTGATGCTGGGGCCAAACTTCATGTCTACACATGACAAATACCTAGTTAAAGTAACAACTCTGTTAAGTATCCACTCTAGTGAGAACCTTAATGTACTTTAAAAGTGCTTGAAAGGAAGTGGAGTTCATGTCTCTCATGGATAGAGTTAATTACACCCTTGGTTTAAAGAACAAAGACTTTTAAGAACTCTTTCTCCTGACAGCTTCTTTCTAGTTATCAAGCTCTTCTATTCTACTTTTACCATCTCTTGCCTTCCACACCATTTTCCCAATCAAGTAGCATTTCTTTTCCTCTCACCCACTTTTTCTCTGATCTCTATTGCTTCCTTGAAGCTGCTCACTCTGCCTCCTTTAGAAAGGCCCAAGAACAAGTTGGATTTTTGTCTACTTTTAATCCCTTCAGGTGTATTAAAATAGTTGAGAACACAATGTTAAAATGGAAGGGAGGCCAACCAGAAAAGCCTCCATTTAATCAAAGCGTATGGAGACACGATCTTGGTTAAATGCAATGGTGACTGAATCTACTAGAGGCTAAAATACTTCTGATTATTTTGCTTCTCAAGATACCTACTGCTTCCAAGGAGATGCACAAGGCTATCTGCAATTTTATTAAATCCCACAAGTCAATTATTTTGATGACATGCAGTAAATTATCTGCATTTACCAAATGTTGGAAGAGTTTATAGACAGAACATAGTGATTTACGTTGTTCTCCCTGTTCCTGTCTCTATAAACTACTTCAGTGTTTATCCAGAAAATGCAGACCTATGTGGACAGCTCTTTGTTTGGAGTTTTAACACTCTTAAATAAACTCTTCCTATTAGTAGATGCCAGTGACATCAGACTGCTGTACCATGTTTAATTGAAAGTGGCAAGCAAACACTGTACAACTGCTTCTAAAATGCCTGGGAGCTATTTGAAAGCTTTAGCATGTTAGAGGGAGAAATGGCCTGGTTCTATCTCCCTTCTTGAGGGAGGGGAGTAGGTGTTGAGAGGGAGAGAAAATTAACCTTCCTGAGCTCCAGAACTGTTTTGTCTGTGTGTCCTTAGCCTTTGGTATACTACTAATTTTTGGAGTGATTGAATTTCTGTGGATACCCCTTCTGTAATGTGATTATCAAAACAACCAACTAATTGCTAACTGACAGTGAGTTTGATCAGGTTCTATTTATTTTTAATTGGTTTTAAGAGGGTTTGGCTGTGCTAGTGCACTTGTTTGTGCTATGAAATAATTTACTATGTGTGAGAGAGACCAAGAGACCAAGGTAATAGTCTTAGACACTTAAACAAATTTAGGAAAGGGCACTCCCTATTCTCTATACTGAGAACTAAATGGCAGCCTGGTGCCAGCAGTAAGGAGTGACATTTACAGCATCTAACAGTTAGAAAACCTTCAGATAAGCTACCCTTGATTTCCTGGTAGTAGTCCTTCTAGAAGGCAAGGAAGATCACCTTTTGTAGGTTAAAAAACTATTTTTTTTTCAATCTTTAATATAAAGGAAGCATGAGTTTTGTCACTTTACATTACTTTTAAATTATGTTTAAATGCTTTATTTAGAATAGTGTTGGGGGATGCATGTAGTAAATCAGTGGTTTTTTTTTTTAACCAAGAAAAAGGCTGTTGACTAGAATCATAGCCTGCTCAAATTCATTGATCTCTTTTTACATCACATCTATTACTTTCAGGGTTTACCCTACAGTTGATTAAATCTATTAGAGAGCTGCTCTTGCTTAGTTGCCTAAGTATTGTGGTTTTAGAATTTTGTGATGAGTCTGTAATTAATCCTGTGGTTCAACTTTGACAATTTTCCATGCACTATTCCAAATGGCAAAAGATAGCAAGTTTACTTTGTGGGACCATGGGTATTTAAGCACTTCTTAGCATCTTGATACTGCAGGACTTACAATGTCATTTCATACAGAAATGATGGACCTAAATATTCCTTTACCCTTACTGATATCAGATTAACTTTTTTTTTTCTGGGAGATAATGAGTTGATAACCCCAGTGAAGTTCTTTTGCAAGAGAAGCTATAATTGGACATTATTCCCACCCAATACCGAGCACAAGTGTGTTTCTTTTGTTCCAGCAGTAAATGCCTCTTCTCAAAGTAAGGTTACTCATATTGTACAGCAGCCTTTAATTTCTATTTAATATGTGGTTTTCTGTGGCCTGTGTGTGCACAGCACTCCTTCACAGTCCAGAGGTGAAGCCACAACTGCTACACCACAAACCATTCTGGGACTGCAGTGTATGACCTCAGAGGTCAGTAAGTGGAGAATAATAGAGATGGAAAGGGGAAGATGGAGGGAGTCACTTATAAAGAAAAAGGAGTAAAATAAATATCTAGAAGGATCTGGAGACTGTAGGCAATGAGACAAGAGAATAACTGTCAGGCATATTCCAAAGGGAGTATATTGGGTGTGTGGCCAGCTTCTGGTAGTGGGGGGCTCCAGGGCTGGCTTCTGTGGGAAGCTGCGAGCTGCTTCCCCCATGTCCAGGGCAGTCAATGCCAGCTGAACCCCCTGCCTGAGCCCATCAGTTGATGATGGCAGTGCCTCTCACATAACATATTTAAGAAAAGGAGGAACTGCAATTTCAGCTGTAGAGAGGAATGAGAATGTGTGAGAGGAAGAGCTTTGCAAACACTCAGGTCAGTGCAGAAGGAGAGGGAAGAGGTGCTCTGGACAAGGTGAAGACGAAGGTGAGGCAGCTTTTCCCCTGCAGCCCCTGGAGGACCACAGGGGAGCAGAGATCAACCAGCAGCCCTTGGAGGAGCCCACACTGGAGCAAGTGGGTGGCCAAAGGAGGCTGTGATCCTGTAGGAAGCCTGTGCTGGATCAGGGTCTCTGTCCGAATCTTGACCAAGGAAACTTCTATCCAGCTGAGGAGGGCAGTGAGAGACCAGTTTTGGTGGGCACCTGGCATCCAGCCAGGGTCAACCCACCGCAGAGAGATTAGCAGGAGTGATTGCAGTCTAACAAAGTTGTATCTACTGAAAAACATATTCCATTCTTGAACTCTATTGTGCTTATACCTCTTTATTCAGGTGAACTATCCCACTGGCAGCAGATGGACTACATCTTTGAAAAGATTTCTTTACATAGTGTTCTATGTAGGCCTCTTAGACTGCAAAATTCTCTGGCAAGAAAAGAAAATGAGGTTCCAGTAGGGAAAATATTTAGTAATGGTTTGGAAGAAGCCCTGAGTATTTAACTCTGGAAGCAGAATTAACTTCTGTCGAAGGCAGAAATCTTTTTCATGGGTCCCTTACTTAAACAGTAGATCTGAGGTTAGGACTAAGCTAAAGGAATTGAAATTGTCCTAATACTGTAAAACCTCAGCCATGTTCTGGCTCAGTATTATGGCAAGAAATAATTGTACCTTTTCTCCCCCCCTGCATTGCAGCTTCAATTGCCAAGGAAATGTGAACCACAGAGGAAAAGCATGCCCCAGCCAAGGTCTGGATCTGGATGTCAGGGGCAGTAAGGGCCTGGCATGGGGCACAGTTCACATAGCCCATAATACTACTGAGAAGGAATAGAAGTAGAGACATGCCTGATTCTCCTAATCAAATTACTGTGTGCTAGATATATATATTTCAATGAATGGTTTACTGACAGTGCAGTATTCTGGAGTTGTGAAATAAGGAGTGACAATTCCTAACAATAAAAATCTTTTGAAGACTTAAAGACTGAGTTAATTTGGGTTATTTTTTTTCTTCTTTCTTCCTCCCTCTTTTCCCACCCCAACCCCTTACTCCCCCTTAGTGGGCAAGAATCAAAACTTTTACTTTTCCCAGATTCACTTTGGAATAAATTCTTTAAAAAGGTAAGTTTTGTGAAAAGTAAAGTACAAAGAATACCCAGGTAACTGAGTTTTGGTTTGTTTTGGGTTTTTATAGATTAGATTTGAATGGGACACATGGTGTGTCTCATTCTGATTCTCTCAGTCATCTTGTCCACATCATTAACCTGTCCAAAGATTTGCTTTTATGTGCTATTGAAAAGCCATGGGCTTAAATATAGTTGCAGTTTTGTTTTGGGACTGGAAAGCATTATTGGAGCTATATTCAGAAACCTCTCTCTCTCTCTCTCTCTCTCTCTCCCTTTAGCCAGTACAATCATTCTCTCAGAGACCTGTGTCTGGGATTAATATTTTATGCATGAAATGTTTCATGTACAGTAGTGACATAATAAGAAGAGGCATTGTATTAGTTTGTGCATGAAGAAGAATTGATTACAGAAACAGGAAATGTGTAAGGACTTGCCTTAAGATGCCATTTTTATTAACACCTAAGTTCATAATTTTAAGGCAAACATGGTTCATGCTTATTAGTTTTTTATTTTAAATTTTCCAGGTCCTGTCTAAAGAGGTAGCACCCCATTTATTTGTGTTCTTCATGCATATCTTGCACAGAAAATAGCCCATGTGGAAAGACAGCAAACAGATAGCTGCAGCTGTTGCCACTTATGCTCCACAGCACAATTTTAGAAATTAATGGTTTCTAATCCCAAAAATAATATAGATACAAAATGATGTTACATTCCAAACTGCCAGGCTGAAGTCCCTTGCTCTTATTTCATAAATATGTTTATAAGAGTCTGGATTAATCTCTCAACTGCAAGAAAGTCTTTAGAAATCAGTTGGGTTTTAAAGCTAAAGTTATTGACCTTTGGCAAATCATTGGTAGCCAGGGAAATATGCTGAGGTATCTCTTTGTTGAAATATTTAAGACAATTGTAAGGCATCAGAGCTATTGTTAGATAAAGCTCCTTCTGCTCTTGCCATCTACTTCACTGGCTGAAGATAAATGCAAATGCTTTTGGCACTTTTGGGCTATTGTTAAAGTGCAGGAATAAAACATGTTTGTCTGACAATTGCAGGTTATTAAAGACTATTATATTGGTAATCCCTGGGAAATAGAGGTAAATCTCTCTTCAGTAGCAGCAACAGAATAACTTCTGTCTAATATTTTGATTATTATTATTACTTTGTGGTTTAGTAAAACAATCTGCAAATTGTTCCTGACCTCAGATTTTCAAAAATCATGAGTCAAATCTCTTTACTCCCAAGACATGAAGCAAAATATTGCTCTATCTGTTTCCAAAGGCTGTATTTTCAAACTTTTTTCCAACTAGAGAGTTTGTGCTTTCTGAAAAATGATAGCAGCCTTGTTAGCATGAGCTGTAATATAAGGATAGTACCTAAAAATATCAGTATAATGGTAGAATAACGCGAATAGGATATTTACTGCAGAAATATTTTATTTTAATAGATTCTAAAATTAATCTCAAATGGATAAAGTTTTTGACAACAAACATTTAAGTTATGGGGCAAAAAAAAGCAATAAATGACAACTTTTTTCAGCACTTCTGATCTCCCTCACTTCCAGATGAAAATGAAGAGACATGTTGGTGTGTGGTGTTTTTGAAAATCAGACTGCTGTTCATATTTCACCTTATTACCAAAGCAGGGTGACAGTGACGATGTATTGACAAATAAGATGCCTTCTATTCCATCCTTCTCTTCATGCTACATTAGTTTTACTCTCATCAGTAAATGTGTTATTAAAATAAGTGATATCCAAGATGACAGAGAAAGAGCTAATGTATAGCTTGACGTTGCCAGGGTCATACCAGTCCACTTGTTATTGAAGACATATATCCATCTTCCTAGTTTTACCTCTTTAGAGTCTTTTTTTTTGTTGTTAACCTTTAAAAGTAAATACGTTGCCTATTCTGTGTGCAGAAAGTTTGACTAAGCTTTTGTTACCTCAGCTGTCTTTTCTTTCTCATCACAGCTGCTGGCCATTGGCAGTATAAGTACTGTGTAACCCTTTTCCCCCTCCAACCCCTTAGTTCTCAACAGTACCCAAAGTCTTGCTCTGTACCATTCTGGGAACTGGGAAGGAGAGAATAAAGATGTATGAGAAAGCATCCTGGAGCTTGAGACATAGTGCTACAGTAAGGGATATTGCCCTGCAGGCAGCAGAGCACACAGAAGTTGTCTTGTTCATTCAATATGGGACTTGGAGAAGGCTTGGACTTCTGCTGCCTTCTAGTTCTCCTTGGATCATGTGAGGGAGTCTCATGGAGCACATGGAGCAGTCAGAGCAATGGGGCTTCAAACTTGTTTGAATTTTCATACAAAAAGCAAAAAATTAATGGGAACATGAGGGAAACATTACATGCTCCATTCACTTTGAATCCTGACATGATTATTCAGTTTTTTGTGGAAAGCTAGGGGATTGTTGTCTCCCAAATCAGGCTATGCAACACATGGAGTTTAAACATGTCCTATGTAATCTGGACGTAGCAGCATGGAGGGCTGAATGGAGTAGTGCAAACTGTCTTGAGATCTGTCAGTGTGCTCCTGCAATCTGTGATGCATTTCAAAATTGGGAAATGCTTTAAATTCATGGACATTTTTTTAGTTTTAGGGTGTTTTTTAATAAAGCACTTTGTGACTAAGAGAAGACGCAGATGGTAACTATTTGTGAAGGACATAGATAGACTTCAAGGAAAACTTTCGGTCTAAACATGTTGAAGGGTCTCAAGTATTATGCTATCCCATCAAAACAGATGTGAGAGAAACTTTAGAAAATGACCAGATTCATAGGCTGTAATGAAATTCTTTGTGTAGGCTCTTACATGCAGGTGAACCAGGAATTCAGATAACAGGAGTAAAGTCAGGTTTTTGTTCTGATTGGCTTGGACAAATTTAGTATAATCTTAAGGAGCTTGGCCAGTTTGCCAGGGGAAAAAACAAGGCTGCATAATATAAGATTTTTGAACACACCAGGCTGGAAAAGTAAAAAAAATATGTAGAAAACATCATAATGGTCCTAAAAAAAGGTGATGAAGGCAAAATCAGTTGTATCTACAATACAGAGCTGAAGTGCAAGAAAGAAAACCAGAAGGTTGGGAAATATAGTAACAAAATGGGGAGTGTGTGGCATCATGTGAAACAACAGAAGTATGGAGAAGTGAACTGCAGAGTACAAGAAAAAATCAATCCATGACTACAATGAAGTTCCTGGAAAAAAAATAGATCAGTATCTTTCAGATGGAGGGATGTAAATGATGTATGGGTGAGGAGAGCAGGAAGTCATAGCAGAGCACAGAATTTGCCTCAGAGAAGGGTGGAGAAAAGCCCAAAGGCTGGCTGGAATGCAGGCATGAAATGGTCCCACGGCATTCACTTGACATAGCGACAGAAGGTTTTTACAGATCGTCATCTTGTCTCTCACTTACTGTAGCTCTAGTGTTCAGCTCTGGGAGTGACTTAGGAAATTTGTTCTAGTGATGCTCTTGTCAGTGTTGCCTCCTCTTTGCAGAGCTTCTATTTGCCTGGTGTTCAATTGTTCATCTTTCAGCGTGATGAAAATGAATTGCATGAAGATGCAACTCGCCGAAGTTAATGCAAGTTCTTGGGAGGCACATCTCAACACATTATCAAAACACGGCTCAGCACTGATTTCTGCTCTTGTCCTTTGCTTTGTCCACCATGTGTTTCCCAGTTTGGATTGTTTTATGAGCATGACAGTTGCTTTACAACTTAATAACACGGATATACCTTGGCAGGGAGCTGTCAGGGCTTTTTAAGTATTATTAAAACCTTACCTGAAGAAATATTTTAAATCATATAATATTATAATTAGCATGCATATTGTGTTTGTGCACTAACTTCATATGCTCTTGCATTATTTCATCTGAAAATACTTTTTTTTAAACTTCTGTTTCACTCTGGAGGTCACTTTATCTGTCCAAATTTTGCCTTACCTCATGCCTTTTCACTGATTTTTGTGACTGGTCAATAGCTTTTGGAAACTCTCAGAAATAGGTTATGTCATTCTCCCACAGAATAACCATTAGGTGGAGAGAGGAGGATGGCTGCTGTGATAATTCCAAAGTCCTAAAGAATTTAAGTCTAGAAGGGACTGTTGTGACAACTTAGTCTAGCATCCTACTGGTCATACATAGTGTGAGTTGCAGAACTTTATTGGATGATTTCTGAGTCAAAGAATATCCTTCAGCAAAACTGTCTGGTTAAACTTGTTTCAAGAATTATCATGATGAGACCTTGTCATGAAGCAGGATGATTCAATATTTAATTGCTTACAAAATTTGCGTCCTATTTGTCTTCTGCATTTATCAGTGTATATACATATTCTGCCTGGTGTCTGATACCATTTTTTGTCTTCTGATTGATTTAGGCTACTTCTACAGTCAGGAGAAGTATTTTTCCTTTATGCATACCTGTAATTTGACTGAAGCCCTCTGTTATCCTTCTCCTTGCTAAACTCAGTACTCATATCTTTCAGCTCTGGCAGTAACACAGGATTCTTTTTCCAGCCTTTTAAACTATCAACTTTTTACATTTTGGCCACCAAGACATGTCATCAGAAATCTCTCTTGCATATTCTAAGTAGGAATTTTGTTCATTTAAAATTATTCTTTCTGTTGGTGTGAGGAACTCTCAAAGTTTTACTAGCAAGGTTTTTTGTTTCTTTGTTTGTTTGTGGTTTTGTTTGTTTTTGTTTTTGATTTAGGGTTGTTTTTTTCTCAACTTTGCGGAACTGGTCAAGGGAAAAAATCTAAGTAGTCATAGAGAATTGTTGTTCTTTTTGGAAAAGGAAAACCAAGCCTGTGGATAATATATAATCAGCTACAGTAAGTTGTATGCATTCTGCATGTGGCAACGACATTTCATATTTTGCAAAGAAAGAAGATACAATTAGAGAGCAATAAAACAACATCAATTATTACCTCAGAGGTCAGTGCTCTTCATAGCTGTAAAAGAGTGCTGCTCCAGCATAAGGTTTTGCACATTCCCCTAGCATCTAAGAACCTCTGTCAAATGAACTAAACCTGATTTGGGAAGAAAACATTAATTTTATTTGAGGGAGTAAATGTTTCAGTGACTGCAGGATCTATTGAGGACAACAGTATCCAAAGTACTTCTCAGGCCTGGACTGGAGTGTACAGATCAATAAAACATAGATTATGTTGCAATGTTATAGACAGCATTTATTATTTCTTCTACAAAATCCTTTTGGAAGCAAAGTAATGAAGCTGTTATTGAAAGAGGAACCACTGATGCTGTCTATGATGTTGATTTTGCCTATATAGTGTTTTAAAGAAGAAACTTGTCCCATGCCTTGGTGAGAGTATTGCTGAAGTTTGTTAATTGCCTTGTAATAAAATCAACTATTTTGGCAATGAAGGCAAGGGTGCAGTCTTTTATATCTTCCTAATTGCTAGAAGGAAGGGAGGTGAGGGAGTGTGTGGAACCCCTAGATTGCAGCCAAAGTTGCTTCCCAGTCATCAGAGATGCAGAAAGTATTTTTTCTGCTCTTGCAGAGGTAGCTATCTATTACAATTTCTAGTTTTCCTTTTTCATGGTACTGTTGATGTCTTTAAATAAAAAAATCATCTGCCTCAGGCCCATAAACTTCACTTTCTGTCATGGCATTAGTGTAATGCCAGAAACTGTACAGTCCCATTAAATTATAACTGCCAAATACAGAACTCCAGTCCTACTGTTATCTTCCTGTTGTCCTACCAGACATATTACAGCACATGGTGAGGTCTTAAACTTAGTGGGATTGTTAATTTTCCTACAATGACTTTTTAATGCCCAGAATGATATCTTCTGCCTGTGATGCTAAATAATAGCATAAGGAATTTGGGCAGGGAAACCTACTCTCAATTAAATTGGAAGGGGACGTGTCACAGGAGAGAAGAATAAGAAGAGGCCCTTGAAGTGTGTCACTGAGTTCCTTATAGTTGATCTGACAGAGTCAGAGTCTGTTGATCTAAAACTCACCCTTTTCCATACTGTGGAGGATGACAGATGTTCAGAGGGACCTAACATGATTATCTTTTTTGCTCTGGGAGGCAGAAGATGTTATGATTTACTTATATTGCTGATTCAGTGTGCTTTGTTCAGAAGTTTGTAGCAAATGCTGCAGTTGCTTTTCTGAACTAATGCCTGAATTTTATGTGCCTTTTCCCCACATCCCCCCCACAGTAGCAGTGGTTTATTTTGGCTGAGTCTGAAGGTTTCACACCTCTGCTCCAAGGCTTTGCCTCCAGATCATATTGCTACCATTGGGACTGCTTTTTTCACTGTCATTCATCTGTACTTCCGACAGTCATCTAGGACTGGCCTTATACTTAAAAAAGCTCTGACTTCTTGTTATTTTCTATAATGATGCACAAGGCAGAGAACTTTATGGGGGCCGTAGAAATATAAATATCTTACCAATACAGGGCAGTTAGGTCTTTTGGTTCCATAGTAATTGTCTGAGGAGCAACTTGAATTTCAAGTAGGTTTTGTATTTCATTGTGAATATTTCACATTCTTCTAAGAGACAGCCAGAATCCATAAAGGTCATGTACTGTTGCTGATTCTGTGTCATTTGTCACAAAACAGCCAGCTGCTAAGATCCCCCTATGACCAACATTACCCGGCAGCTCAGATAGTTTTGGGAGAGCCATGTAAAAAGCAGTGGAGGATCAAGACAGGGATGACACTGAGGCTGGCAGAGTGTCAAAAGACCTGTTCAGAGACATTGCCATTGTCTCTGCTCTCCACAGCTCCAGTCTGCAGCTCACATATAGGAAACCATTGCATGATAGGGAAATTCTTGTTCCACAGGTCTGCAGCCTGGGTACCCCTACTCCATCAACTCCAACCATCTGCTAAGCTAAAACCTCTACTTTTCTTTGTCTCCAGTGTAAATTTACTTTTTTCCTCCACTAGAAGTATTTTTAAGTCTGAAGCAGTCGAAAGAAAAAATTATCATCATACTCAACAACTTACAAACAAATGAAAACACTCAAGAAATGATGGAAAAATAAAAATAAATTGAAACAAATCCAGTAAGCTCTGCTTAAGGTAGAATATACTGCCAAAAATGCTCTCGACACTGTAATTCCTGTATATGTTACAATAAGAAGATGCTCTTTACCTTGGAGGCAACATAAATTCAGTGTGTTAATACACAGGCTGCCGAGGCTAACACTGCTTTTATTTCAATATTGTCCTGAACACAACATACAGCCACTGTAGGTTAATGGCATGTAAATCATTGCTGTGCCATAGCTGCCTCAACACATTTCTTACATTTCTTTTCTAACATTGTCAAACTTTTATTTCATTTCTCCTCTTCTCTTGAATAGATGCTGTTTCCAGTGCACAGCTCCAAGCTACCTCTTTATTGCCAGTTCCAGGCCTATGGTACCTGGAGTTAATCACCCTTCAGCTACATATTGTTAACTGTGATGTGCCTGGTACCTATAAAGAAAAAAAAAGACTTCTTTTTTACACTAGAAAATAAGATATATCCTACAGAATTGCTGGGGTGGGGGGAAGCCTTTGTTGAAAGAATGGGACTACAGCTATTTTTATTAGTATTATAAAGAAATCCATGCTCCATTGAGAGCACATGCTGCAATGTTAAATTGAGGGGAATGTAATATTTCCTGCACTATCAAGACATTATTTGCAGCTTGTTTAATGAACTCCATTTCATTTTTATCTCTACTTTGTATTTAGATAAA
This sequence comes from Trochalopteron elliotii, assembly GCA_024734555.1. Lineage (NCBI taxonomy): Eukaryota > Metazoa > Chordata > Aves > Passeriformes > Leiothrichidae > Trochalopteron > Trochalopteron elliotii. The sequence goes on from JANPWX010000050.1 coordinate 165,624, forward strand.
GAAACAAATAAAGGAACAAAAATAAGAGATTTCTCTGGCAACATTTTTTGGAAAGGGGAAAAATGATATAGCAGTCTCGACCACAGATATCTTGGTCACATTGTCAGGAGGGACAGCACAGTCTGTCATTCATTGCTCATGGCGGTGAATTGGGACACGAGCTGTTGATATGACACTAAACAGAGAATTACATTTTTCTACCCTGTATGGAAAACATAGATGTATTCTTGTTCTCTGTGCCTCTGAACAGGAGAACAATGCTGATAGGAGCCCACCACTTTAAATCGTTGTTGGCTATTCAAGGCATTGACAATAGAAGGCAGTTGTGAACTGGCAAAAAAAAAAAAAAAAAGAAAAGAATCCTACTGGAAATGACAGGAAACCATTTGGCATGCGGTTAACAGAAAGCAGACTGGTTTTATTCAAACGATGGTTGAATTCCTAAGGAGCTGTCAAGTTTGCTTTGGGGCTTGGAGTGTTTGCAGGGTGTCCTATTCTCTTTCCCCCCAGTTTGATTTCAGTTCTTTGGATAACAGAGCAATAAACTGAAAACTCCGAGTTATATTTAGAAAAACAATAATTGCTGAGTATTATCCTTCAAAGAGACAGAAACTCCTAACAAGGGTCCTGCCTCTGCACTAGGAATGGACTTCTAGAGATATGTGTGGGGAGGGAGAGAGAGGTGGTTTGTTTGGTTTTTGTTTCTTTGTTTCAAGTAAACCCCATAAAACAGTTAACACCTGAGATTTTTTCTATAAGGGTGTGTAACCTCCAGATGTGGAAAGAGGTGATGATCCCTTCCAGTTCAGAAAATCAGTGAAGTTTTTCTGTGTATACGGTGATAAAAATGAATTTTCAAAGTACTGTTATGCTTATTTAGAAATAATCATCTGGAAACTTAAAACCCTGGTATATTTAGCTTCAGCTCTCTGTCTTTGGACCATATAAGAGGATGTTCTACCTCTTTATTTAAGCCTTAGTTTCTTCAATCTGCTGTTATTTATTTGTTTATTTATTTATTTGTGCCCCCTTTAGCCTTTTTGACAATTTTCCCTCTCCCCACCTCAGTTTCCCTCTCAGTTGTCCAGTGGAGAAACCTTGTGGGGAGCTCAGGCATGTTGGAGCGAGCATTGTATTAATGTGGTTGCTGGCTGCAGTGAGGCTTTACACGACCAAGTGTTTATCCGTGTTTTTCTTGCTGTAATTCCACAAGTCCTGCAATATTCCATGACCTTAGGAGATGAGGAAGAAAACTGCAATGACTACAACAAGAAAAAGTTCTCCTTCTGATTTTAGAGGTGGGTGGGGGAAGAACCGGATCTTGTGACCCTTTGGCTACAGTTCTCTAGAGACATGTCTTAGGTGATGTGGAACATTCCATTTGGCTGGAGTTGTCTGCAGTTGTTGGAAGTAGCTTCCAGGTTGATATCCAGGACTTGGGTGGATTACCACAAAGTGTCCATCTTCCAAGGAAATTTACCACAGTCAGAGAAATGTGGTTTGACGTGCTGTTAGTGGCCATCTCCCCTCCACACTTAGCAATTTTTGTGTTGCACATGAATTTAACTTAAAGACATAGTGCCTATGTCAAAATTAGGGTGAAACAATATGAGGGACTTAATTTTGTTATTGGAGGGCTCTTTCACTTGGGAGTCCTGAGGCAGAACCTGTGGCCTCATGAGGGCCATGTGTGTTGAGGGTTCCCTTCCCTCAGAGACATTAAGTCTTTTTCTCCCTCACCTGAATTCTTGAGACAAGACCTGGTGTTTTTATCATCCTACCCTCATGCAACCACACTTGATCAAACCTAGGAGCTAAGTTTAGGTCTAGATGCTTTGGCCCCCTGGCAACGGAGGAACTACTTTGCTGACTTTTGTGCAGTAGAAAACTTGTGGAGGAGGCTGAGATGGGTGGCTGGGGATGCATTTTCTTGGAGAGAGGGAGTCAAAGGCAAGTATTGTTAGTGTTGTTATGTGTGCTGAGTTACCCTATGCTTATGGGATATAGGGGAGATCTATGTGTTCTGCCTGCACAGACAGTGCATGTCTTCCCAGCAGTGATTTACTGAAAACTGGGGGACAGACAGCTAGGAAAATGGATTATTCTACAATTGTCAAAAATATGGCAAAAGAAAGAGGAATCTCGAGTGATATCTCTGTAAAAGCCAGTAATGTGACCTTAAACAAAGAAAGCTACTATCTATTAAACCTGTCCTGTAAAGTCTTCCCTTGCAATACAGCCATGTTGCTCAGATTCTGGTCTGTATTATCCAGAAAGCTCCTGGAAAACATTGTGCCATCAGAGACTGAAATGTGTACATTTTCATTTCCTGCACTTCTAATAAGAAACTGACTTTTTGGTCTTTGAGGGTGCAGGAGTTCTACTGCTCATTTGCAAGGAAGAAGCAGAGCTCACTATCACATTTTTATCCACTCTTTCCTGGGTCAATGCTGGGTAGCAAAGCAGACCATGACATGCTCAGTCTGTTGTGTCTGTACTCCTGATGGCATTGAGAAGCTTTCAGCTGCCAATACATCATACCAAGGATTAAACAAATCATGAGATCTGGAATTGGGGGGGAGGGTCCTTTTTGAGCATGAGATTGGCAGATCTGTTGCACATTTCTTTTTCTAACTGATGTGGTCCTTTATGTATCAATCTTCTAATAGCTGTAGTGAAATCAGCTGAAGTAGGGATTTCTCTGGGATGGACCTGTGAGATTCATATTTCCAGGGTTCATTAGTATTGTCACAGTCATGACACAGCTTCAGACAATTTTTGTATTTCTTCAGCTGCAGTGGGAATACTTTGGAAAACTTGAAAGTTGTTGCAAGACATGAAACCTCTTTACTGTGCTGCTGTTACCCTATCTAGAGGTTCTTGAGTCTCATGAAAGTGTTAGGAACAGAAAGAACAAGCTACAGAGAATATGTGTGTAGTCCCATATGCACAGGAAGAAGTGTCTTAAATACTTTGAGTGTGAGTATATTTCTAGTCCTGGGGAAATGCTGAAAAAGGTTTTAATACAGAAATACAGATTATTTTCCTTAATTGGAAAAAAACCCCAGATTCTGAACAGCACTCCAAATATTTATTTGAGCAAAATGTATGAAATGTGGAAAAGGATTCTGAGGAACCTCTTCCAGACATTACATCTAGATATGAATCTATCACTCATGGTCCAGGTAGTATGAGATTTGAGACACCTAGGGTAGTTCTACAACTCCTTGTAAGTGGTATACATGTTAAATGAGTGGAGGTGATATCCTCCCTCAAGTTTGAATCAAGTTCAAATACTCCCCTGCTGATGAGAGGAGCAGTTGAACAGGCAAATTAGGAAGTCACAGCATCTGAATTTAGGAAGATTAATTTATTGCTTCTCTTTTTACAATAACAGTAAGTAGACATGGACAGAAATGACAAAAACATTTTGCAAAAGAAGATATCAAAAGATATTTTTCTGTTTCTCTGGAGGGAAGGGAAGGAAATAAACATTTTTGTTGGAATTCTTTTCCAGACCAGACTGTTTATTAGAAATGTTTCATGTTCAATAGTTTTGTGAATACTCCTGTAAATATAATTGCAGCTGGTTGTGTCAATTTGTTGTATTACTTGTGAGGAGAAAAGGAGTGTGGGAATAAACATCTTGAAGTTTAAATCATATCTTTTATTCAAATATACTTTGAAAAGGGGACACAGGTAACAATGGCCATATTCAATTACTAGTTTCATAAATTTGGGGATAATCCAAATTGGTTACAAATTTTGACTGCTTCCTTGACTTCTTCACAACTGCATTATTGGCATTAAGTAGAATTTACCAGTTCTTGTCAGTCCTTGGAAAAGCTCCTATGAAGGGGGTATAGCTGGAGATAACAGTGTAAAGTTATAATATTTTGAAGTCTGTTCATCAGGGCTTTGTTCTTTTCTTTGGTGGGGACTGGAGGATGCAAGTGTGTGTTTGGGTTTTTTTTTTTTATACAGTCTAATTGTGCCATGGTATTAAGACAGTACATCTTTAAATTTTCATATGAAAGTATGAGCTTTGGTATGACAGAATATCAAAGTGAAAATTAATGTCCGCCACTTGTATATTGCCTAGACGTTACTTTAGAGAGAAAACAACAGGAGCGAGACGAAGCCATACATATGTTAAATTCACATCAGTAATAAAGATTAAGTAGAAGTTAATAGCATCCCAGTCATGCTTGTGGAGGTAATCTCCTTTCTGAAAATTCAAAATTAGATTTGGAGGATCGAAGCAAACAGGGGGTGAGACTTTGGCGTAATATTTTAATCAAATTGTCATGAATGAGTGGATACAATTAAGAATTCTGTCAGTCACAGTGCTGAGCCCCTTTTGTTAGTCAGCTGTTGTGAGGGATGCACTAGGGCATCGTGGGTAGAGATTAAACTTGACCTTTCCCAGGATCTTCATTTTTGACCCTCTGGCTAGGCTTTGCTTGTCAGATGGCTATTTTTTCCACTTTTTAATTTAATTATTTATTTTAAAGAGATGGTAGTAAGGGCTGGGGACACACAAAGGTGGCCCCTCTGTTTCGGTTGGGTTTTTTCCCCTCTTTCGCTAAATGTAGCAGACAAGGCTCAATAACAGCTCCCTGTCAGCTGCAAAGTGCCCATCTAAGCCTCTTTCCTTCATTACTCCTCTGATGTGTACTGTATGTCATTCCTTGGACAAATTTGCAGCTGAAGAGTTTCTGCCAAAGGCAATACAACTTAACGTGCAGAGAAATGTTTTCTATTCAATAAGATGTGCTCTAACATTGCTCCAGCAGGGTTGCTTGGCTTTTCAAGTCCTTTAGATAACTTGGGCTTCTCTCTAGAAATTTTAACTATATTTCTCAAGGGGATTTCTAAGAGTGCTTTTGGACAATTTTCTGTTACCAAGGAATTTTGTTCTGTGCACAGTCCTCTTGTGATTAAGGCAGATTTAACTCTGAGATTAAAAATCAAATACTTTTCCTTTTCCAGTTAAATGAAATAATACGTATTTTAATTGCTGTTTATGTAAAAATATGCTGAGATATGAAACTTTATGCACTGATTCAGAATGGAAATATATTTTATTGGGACAGTTTCTGTGAATTCATATTCTGTAGGACCAGACTAATAGGTGTTTGTCTAGTGGCCTATTGTAACAATTTGTTTTGTGGAGTGCTTCGTGGCTCCAGCTGAGACCTGACTCTGCTGCATTAGTCATGTTAGGCATACCATTGGAGACAGTTTCTCTCCTCTGCTTTGGCATCTGGGCAACTGCTAGTCTTTAGTTGTTTTAGCCCCAAAACTTGCCTGAGAAGAGACTGTTTCAAACAAGCAAGCAAACAAACAAACAAAAACCCCAACATCAAATCAATAAAAATGTATATTCTGAATTTAGTCTGATTAGCCCTCTTGTTGCTGAAAACCTCTTATCACAATGTGACTTGGAAAAGATAAAGTGAGTGATTGAAAAGTCTCATTTAATGTCTCTTCCCAGTGGCTTTAACAGTGTTCAAACATTGAAATAGTCTGTATCTGCCATTGGAAAAACTGGGAAAAGAAAATAAAAATCGTGTTATTTCAACACCATGAATGGCTCCCCAAGGCATTAAAGTACATAAACACAACTACAAGAAATGCAAATATTAGAACCAGGGCTCACCACTCATTTATAAATGAAGATAAATCAGTTGTATGCAATAAACCGAGATTAACTTGATGCCTGAAGCATGTTCTCTATTAGAGATTTCCACATGCTCACACATAGGTGGGTTGTAATTTTTTCTTTTGTTTTCTTCTTTTGCTGTTACATAAAAAATGAATTTATTATTTTAAGCTGATCCCAGATGATTCTTTTATTTTTCTATCTTCTTTTTACTTTTCCTTCCCTGCATTTTTATACAGAGTGTTTAGTAAATAGAGAAGTGCTTCTGACATTGGGTGACAGTATGTAATCTACATTCCCTCTGTTTGTTTTACCTTTTGTTGCAGAAAGAATAAAGTCTGGGCAACTTGTGCTAGTACATCAGTTTCTTTGCACTCCTCTGTACTGTAAGACCTAATTATATTTTAACACTGCATTTTCTTCATTTGCCTGGAGAATTATTTCAAATATACTGACAGACCTATTGTGTTGCGACATCATAGCAACTATTTTTTGTTGTTGTTTTGGGTCTTTCTTTGTCCCTTTGTTGTTGGGTCTTTTTGAGGGTTGTTTTTTGAAAAAAAAAACAACAACCAAAACCACAGAAAACAAGCCCTTCTGTGAATTCAGCAATAGCACAAGAAATTGCATTAACAACATTTAAGCAAGGTGTTGAAAACAGACCGAAATAAACGCTAGAGCACTTCAGGGGTTGATAGGAATATGCATCAAAATGCTTGGCATTTAATTTTTTTTTCTTTCTTCGGGAATTTAGCCAGTGAAATATAGCTGCCAGTGTCTCAGGCCTGCGTGTGTTCTTCTGCAATATGCTCTCGATCAATCAGATTTGCATAACTAAACTGTCGGCAAGCCCGCTCGGCTGCCCAGGTGCAGGGCCATTTGCATATAGAACAGTGAGGAGGTCCCAAGAGTCACTTCAGACTCCAGTGACTGCTGAGCCCGCAGTCCACACCGCACTGGAAATGAAATTGGAATGACAAAAAAATGGTTGTGCTAGTCTGCAAGGGTGAAATATGCACTTGTGTTTCAAAGGTTATGTAGAGATCACAAGACAGCATTCAGGCACGAGAATATGCACAAGCCTCCAGGAAAGTAAATGCTGTTGTATGTGTTTTGTTTCCCTTCCCCCAGCCACAGTGATACATATTTATTTATTTTTATATATATGTGTGAGTAGATATATATGTATATACAAAAGTGTTTATTTTTTCCTTTAAAGTTGTATACTATATTTCACATATTGTGCAATGCTTAGGTATGGAGGAGGCAAAGAGTATGGGTGTGATTTAACTATATAGTTCATTCCAATTAAATCCCCTGGGGGACAAAATATAGATAAGAGACCTTTCCCTTGAGTTTATTTCTCTCTGGAATGTGCATCCACCTTTTCAAGGTGTTTGCCCAGAAGTCTATCTCCTGCTTCCTGTACTATTTATTACTCAATTAGAAGAGCTAAATGGTGAATAATTACCATAGTATCGATACAGCTGTAAATAGAATAAGAAAAAAAATGGATTACAATACTGATTACTGAAAGCTCTTTATCTGAGGCTTGCCATAAGTACAGCTATCCCCATTTTACATGCAGGAAACGGAAATGCAGAGTGCTGAAGTGATTTTCCTCTAGGAAGACAGTGATCTCTTAGTACTCTGAAAGGAACAGATTTAGTGGCACTGTGAAAGATCTGGTACTAGATTCTCTGTTCTAGCCATTAAGAAGGATGGCTTCCTCTTCCCCTTACCACGTTTCAGAAAGCACTGAAAGCAAAGGACACTCTTAGCTGTAGTGTCAGATGCTGTTTTACCAAGGCAGTTTTTGGGGTGCAGTGGTGTCATGTGGGACTGGAGCCAACTGCACCTCGTCCTCACAGCAGAACACATCCCAGCCCTGCCAAGGAAGAAACACTGCAGATTTGGCCCCTGCTGTAACACAGTGTTTTGGTGGGGGAGGGCCGGAGACAAGGTGTCCCTCCTGGTTTGAATGTCAGTTGTTGTCAAGTTGGCATCCTGAGCTGTTTCCATGACAACAGCTTTTTGTGCTGGGGGACGAGGTCATGCACCTGTGATCTCAATGAAAAGGACAATGAGAGAATGTACATTATTTAAAGCTTTTATCTTCCAGTACGTGTTTGAGTATAACCTTGAAATTGCGTGAATAAAGGGCAAAGTATATTTCTATGCATAGGAGTGAGGCAAACTAAATTGGTTAGAAAGAGGTGTGAGGATGATTGGGGGTGTTTTATAGCACAGAAGCTTCTCTAACTTTTCATGGATGGGTCCAGCTGTCTCATCAACTTCCCATCCTGTATATCAGAAAAGTTTCCCTGAAGTGAAAGGGGTCCATCATTTATGTGAGACTGAAAAGAAGGGCAAACAATAGGCTTTCACTTGACATTTTCCTAAAAGAGCCTTGGATTAAGTTAGCCATTATGACTCTGCTTTGGTTGCTCACCACAGCTCCTGTTGTGTGATGCTCTGGTTGAACACAATGAAAAAATATTTGTTGACCCAAAGAGCTTCCACTCAGAGTGATTATGTGTTACTCTGCACCTTCATTTGTTAAGAATGTCTAAAAACTTGCAAAGCTTCACTTAAGGCTTCAGTTAGAGGAGACCTGCTAGAAACACAAATTGTATTTTACAAAAAACAAGCTGGTTACTCCTTACATTTTTCAAAATTAAAAGGGAATTCTGCAAGACAAAATTACCACCAGCCAGAGGTAGCTGGATTTTTTGGTAAGAGATTTCTTATTCTGTCATTGTTCTTGGTGTTGTCAACTTAGTACAATCAAAATGAGTTTGGCTAGTTACAATTTGCTTCCCTTCAGAAATCCTGGAAAACATTGTTGAAGTATTTTCTCTCATGTAGAAAGAAATATATGGGTGGCTCATTGTGAATGAAAAAGAAACCAGAAAGGCAATTCTGTAACAGAATACTTAAATAATGAAATCAAATGAACTAACCCAAAATAAGGAAAAAATGAAAACTTCAGCTAACTCAAATAGAAACACAAATTTTATTATTACCAGTCATAAAACGTTTGTATTTTTATATGTGTGTATATTCTATATAGGTAAATCAACATGTTGACATTTTTACTTCAAATACTTGCATTTTTTTTTTTTCTGTGAGAGCCATTTCCTGCAAACATATTGAAAGAAAACCCACAGACCATCCCCAAAAAGCAGGTGGTGCAATGAGAACAATTGAACAAATTTTTCTTTGGCTATTAAATCATAAACTTCAGAGATGATTTGGATTAGAATTTTTGCAGCTCATATACATCAAGAATTTCTTTAAAATCAAAGCATTCAGGGTGGCTTTCAAATTTTTGCTGTTATAGGGATGAAAAGGACTGCACCAAGGGAGTAGAAATAAAACATCACAGAATGAGAAGAATCATTAGGACAGTAGATAGTCTGAGGAATGGTTACAATTGTTAGAAAAGGCCATTAAGGTTAGGTGGTGAAACAGGGATGACTGCAGCCCAGATCTATCTTTCCTTCCTTTGTGCTCTAGGAGAGCAAGTGATCCCTTCACTGCTATCCCAATGGATGACAGAGATTCCCTGCCCCTGGAACTGACTGCCTTTTTCCCCATATGGAGCTGCTAGAATCCATGGGATGTCAGGAGCAGGTTTGTGAGGCCGACATGAGAAGTGTACGCATACAGATGCACAGAGCATCACACTGATCCCCACTCACCAGGGCTATGAGGTGTGTCCTAGAGGACAAACCAACCTCTGCCAGGCTAAAAAAAAGACAGGCCAAAGTAGAGGTCTCTCAGTGCTTGCACCAGCACAGTGATGACTCCAGGCTTTGGTGGTTACACATTTAAACGCTCCTGTCTTCTCTTGATATGTGAGAGGAGACACTCCGTGGCTCCTTCCCTCCCACTTCGGTGTAAGTCAGCTGCTGTGCTTTGTGCCACTGGGCTCAGGGATAGCCAAACAGGGAAAACCACACACAGTCACTGTTACTGGTGATGTATGAGGAAGACAGAGATCACTGTCACAGTATATCTGCTATTTTCAATTTAATTAGTAGTCAGAACTTCATTTGTCAACTTAATCATTGCAGGCAGACACTGCAGAGGTGGGAAGTAGGGGAAAAAATTAAGAAAACAAACAAAAGGAGGCTTATTTGTGGCTCTGCACATATTTTATTTGTTTCTTAGCTCAGTTTATTTCAATATTTCATGTATGCCAAAGCTTAGATTAAAAAAAATGATAAATGTTTGTAGTCTTGTCATTAAGTATTGGTAGCAGAGAAACTGGTTTTGTCAAGTTCTTTCAATAAAATTGTGCCACAGCCTGCAAAACTGCTCAGCTTCTCAGTGTTTCCAGTTTCTTTATGTTTTAAGTAGATAAACATTTGTTCTTCTTTCAGATGAGGGAAACAGTAGATTTTGTCTATCTATTTTGTCTAGTAGATTTGGATGCTTCTAGCTATGGCCAAACTGAGGGAAATTTTGCACAAAATAACGAGAGAGACTGCTGGTTCATACAAGTCTGTCATGGATGTTGGTGTTTGGGAATCTGTCTCTGGATGATGTTGCCCCTCATCTCATGCAGTGGTAGTAAATGATGGTAGTGCAAATATCAGATGCTGGGAAGTTCCAGTACACCCTATGGGGTATGTAACCTGAATAGATTGCACGAACTCAAAGGCTGGGGAAGGAGGGGTGATTGTCATGAAATGCTGTGACCAAACTCATCAGAAAGGTGGTGGCAGAGCTGAGACTGGAGGTCCTTTCCTGTACTCTACTGCCTCAGTGAGAGAACTTCGGTGTAAGATCCTGACTGCATCTGTGATTCCTCCAGACAGTATAGTCTGCCTTGTCATCAGCTGCTGAACTCTGGCCTCAAAGGACAAGGCTTATCATGTGTTTATGTGGATTTGCTCTGTGAAAACGCAATGGTCCACGTGTTAATTCAGGTTTTACCAAACATGTGCTGATGATCTCTGGACTGTTCTTTTTTTCCCATAAATATATAGTTCATAACCTTTTTTTCTTTTGCTAGATATTTTTGGAACTGAACATTTGTTTTGTGAAAATGTAATGAAAAAGAATACAAGAGGGCATGCAACCATTGTCAGAGCACATTCTTAAAGAGGGTGTGAATGTGTGTGCATGACCTTCTAACCAGATGGGTTGGAAGACCAAACGGCCTGGCTTCTGCTGTGGTGTGATGATTCATGAGTCACACCAGCTCCCTCTGTGCCTCACCTCTTTCTTCCCTTTTGTCCATCTCAAATGTGGCTCTCCAGCAACATTTTCTTTACAGCCTTGTGTGGCCTGAATCATAGTTTCATGCCAAAGTGCTCTTGTAGCATAAACTATATGTACAATTTTGCATAAATATTATATTTAATTTATAACATGGTCTCTTATGCAGAATTCATGGAGCTTTTAGGTAATATTGTCCTGTTTTTTTAATTCAGCTTTACTGTCATTTGCGAAGCTTCTCTGATGCTTCTTTGTTTTGAATATTTCTGATGTGCCTGAAGTATTTTGGTACATGGTATTTAAATACAATAGGAATAATTAACAAAAATAGAATACGGATCCTGACAATGGCACTCTCTTTCTCATTCAGTCAGTTTTCTAGTCATTTTCCTAAGAATTTTCTGCTTTTATGTCTAAACCAAACCTGCTATCATGGAAAACTGTTGGTCAGAACTAATGAAAATGAGTTACTTAAATGAAATGTCACTTAAATGGAATGTTACTTAAATGAAAATGAATTACTTAATAATTTCCCACTATGAATTCTTTGTATCTAGAAGGAACACTTCATTAGAAGAGCTCACAGCTTTTGAAAGAGCAATGAATTTGCATGTCATTGCAACAGCCTGTTGAATTAAATGATTATGATGTCCATTTTACTGATGAGCAAACTGAGGGACAGAGAGAAGTAACTTGCCTGGGGCTATGTGGTAAATAAGGATTTAAACATGCTTGACTTCTGGCTTCATCCACATACAGTATGTTTTTTTTTTTCTACAGTATTTTTTTTCCTTTTTCTGTGTACATCTTACTTACTTAACATTTTTAGTTTTTTCACAAGTCCTTTTCCTTGAAAATTAGTGTAAATTGAGCAATCACTCTCATCATTAGTACTGACTAAGGTTCACGTTATATATATATATATATACGTATGTAAAAATTCACATTCTAAATTCTGGAGCTACAATGGGAATGTAAGGATTCAGCCCAAGCTGGTGTTTGGACTGAATTTTCTTGTTAGTTTGATGTTGTGACTCTAGGAAAAAGTGACTGTTTACTTGGCATGTTCCAGCAATCTAATTGGAAAAGTGGAATTACCACTTAGAAGACATGCAAGAATGATGGGGAGAGAGGATCTTTAACTCATGAAGCTAAAACGAACTGAAGTTATATGTTGGAAAGTGCTGCCGTTGCTGCTGTGGAGAGAAGCTTTATTTGAAATTACAAAATGAAAATCACCGATCAATGCAGCCAGAATGGAATGATTGATACCTCAATTGCGCTTCTAGAAAATGTAACATAGCATAAAGATACACTATTTACTTTCTTTTCAATTCCAAGTTTTTGCGCATTGTAATGACATATATAAGTGCACAAATGGGCATTTCCAGACGGTGCAGTTGGGAGCAGAGATGAAAAGAGCTACAGTATGTATCGAACTTCAGGCAGAGCTCAGCTGCAGCAATATTTACTTCTGGGAAAATGGTGAAAACAATGGTCTCCTATGGCTGCAGCTGTGTTTTCCTCCACTGTATGAGGCTATGGAACTAAGGGTCAGGAATGAACTGCACCTGATGCTGTGTTCATGTGCAATGACAAGGTGCAGAATGACTGCTCAGAGTGTAGGACACATTAACAGCTTTTCTACCCCTGTAGCACTTCCTGGGAAATACCTAAAAGTTCACAAGTTCACAGCCTAGTTCTTTCACCATTACAAACCTTAGTTCATCTGTCCTTATATCTCAGTAAGTTTGTGCAATTGCCAGAAGTGGAATTCCTACAATATATATTTTCTAACAATGACTTAAGGAAAAGAATACTTGCTCCCACCTTTTTGATGGATGTTTTGATGGACTGAAGTACAGAGTTTATGTTGTAGACATGAAGTACTTTTCCTCATTTTGCTTAGTATTTAAACCCAGGATATAAATAAATAACCATTCTAAATCTTGGGCCAGATCTCTGTCTTTGTATTATGTTTCTGCTTATTATTTATGATTTCCAGCTATAGCTAAGACTGAACACATGCTTAAGAAATGGGTAATACTTATTTGCTTAAAAATATCCAGCACAAAACTGCACAAAACTTAAAAAATCTATATAAAAGTCAAAAATTTATTTTGGCTTTTGGACAAACCTTGTTTGTATAATGTCTACACCTTTGGCTATATTTGACCTGCTGCTACTTCAAGGAAAGAAACTTCCTGAGAGAATGTGCAAAAATGTTATTTGAGAAACAGCCTGTTCATTTTTTTCAATTGCTGAATGTGTCTCTTTTTAGACAGGTTAAAATATTTATATAAATATTGTGATTTTCAGGAATGTTGAGCTCATTGTATTTTTGTATTCAAAAAAAAGGTCAAATCCTGTGTGTGCTTATGTAAGAGCAATAGCTCAATTCAGTTTTCTGGGACAGACTTCTAACAAATTTTCACTGCTGTAGTGTAGGATGGAGTTTGGCCTTTTAATATCATTATACCCTATTCATTGCCCTTCCCAGAAACTCCAATATTCTATGACATCATAAGTGGTTGCTATGGATATGATTGCTTTGACACAAACATGATTAGTGATTAGGACATCAGACAAAAAAATGATATGTGAAGATGAGGAGCTGTGGTCTGTTTTTATGCAAATGTCCCCAGTATAAAGTGGAGGATGAGGAATGCAGAAAATAGAATAAATAACTAGAATTGCCTCTAAATGAAATGTTTTACCAAGTTTTCCCTGAAGCGTCAGCAGCTCTTTAAACATGCTGGTGATGGCCCATCACAAAGCCAGATGTTACCATTTATCAAGTAAAGTAAAGAGCTCCTCCTGCTTCCACAAATACAAACTGAATATGAAATCAAATGAGAAACTGCTGCACTAGAACTGGAGAAGATATAATGTAACTCTTAAGCTATCCACAGGCTTGAGAATAAAAGAAGTGCCTGGAAGGAAAGTGTCGGCAGCATTACTTGATTCATCTTTCAAAGGCAGAAGTGCAGTCGTATATATAGACTGAAATCACTTGATGGGTGTCCTAAGGTTATGATTGCCTTCTCCCCTCTCCCTGTCACCTTCTCTTCCTGTTCCATACACACATCATGTGCTTCTTAGGGAAAAAGCCTAGGAAGCAAGCCTTTAGCAAGCTTCCAGAAGCCCGGACTAGTAAATGGGGACTCAGGACACAGAGGTAGCAGATGTGAACACTTTCTTGCAAGCATACTTTCTCTTCCGTGTCAGTCTTGAACCTGATGAGAAAAAAACCACTAACAGCATCAATCCTCATGTTTTGTGAAATGATGTAAAGCAGGGAAATTCTGCTCACCCCAACACTGGCTTATTTGGTCAGGAAACAGTGGCAGTAAAAGTATCCTTCTCTCATGGTGTTTTACCTAGAAATGTATCATTTCCACTCAGGTGAGGACTTGATAACATAGGATGGAGTAACTGTTGTAATGATGGACTGATATAACTCACTGACTTTAGAATTAAACATAGAGTCATTCAAAGGCTCCAGATCTTAAAAAAGGCATGCACAAAATGACAGAAGATTAGTGTATGTAGGTGTAACAGTCCTCCAAAATACCTCCAAATTGGTTTGGAGGGAGAAGTGTAGGAAAACTGATAAAGTTGGAAAAAACAGATATACTTTTGTGAATGTAGGTGCTTTTACAGGTCTGAAGGTTAAGCAGAAAACTTGAAAGTACATATTGAGGGTAATTTTTTGGCTTACTTAATTAAGTTAACTCCAGTTAAACAATTTAGAAGAAGGGCAGTTGGAAACTGTAGTGCACTAGGAGATATTAGCAAGAGAGAGGTCATCAGATTGTTGGGTGAATGGCTTTTTTTTTTTTTTTAATGTATTGAATTTTGAGGAGTTAGCTGGGATGGCAAATAAGAAAAATTATAAATGTTGGAAAACCAGTACTGCTTCCAAACTCATGATTTTTAGCACTGTATTGGATTATATTTTAAGTTTACAGGCTCTTTTCTTTAGAAGCAATTTGTAGTTTTCCTTTACATACAAAGCCTGAGAGATCAGGGTCTTAAAAGCTGGACTGTGAAAAATGTTATCTCACTGGAAATTATTGTTTCTATGCTTTGTGTGTTTCAGTGTTCGGTCTGGTGCATAGTGATGAAGTCTATTATATTCTGGGATGAATAAAGGAGAGTTTTGTTGTGAGTGTTAACTGTGGTGGCTGCAGTGGTACCTTTGTATTTCTGGCTGTGCTGTGGCATTAGCTGGCTCCTTTCAGCATTTGGCTTAATACCCTAGCACAGACTATAGGGGTAATTTTTGTAACTACACAGTACAGCTGGTTTGTGCCGAGTTAGGTGTGCTGGTGGATACACTGGTGAAGTGAGTGAAATGGGTTCCCAGTTTACCTCAGCTACACCAGAGTATAACTACTGTGAGGCGTAGACAGGAGCTGCTCTGTCCCAGTGCTGCCACTAGCAGTTCTTTCTCCTCTGGAAACAGGACTGGTGTCCAGCCCATCTGCAGCAGATCCTGTGCAAAATCTGCAAGACGTCCCATGTACAATTTCTGTCTCTCACAGCTTCCCCTCACTCTGGTGCCTGTTGTACAATTTGAGACCAACATGTTTCAGGAGGTTGTGGAAGTGGGGGAGGGGGTCGCTAAATTATGGTTGCTGTGGGAACCATAACTTTGAATTTCTTGACATCTGTCCAATGACAATCTCAACATTAACGTTGCATTAACATAGTTTTTTTGCATTTAATTAAAAAAGATGATGGCCTGGAATCTGTTAAGGAATTTAAAGCCAACATTTAAACTGTTTGCTGGGAGCAGATATGTCAAAGCCTCTGCTCTGGAAATGCTCACGAAACAGTCTGACAATGTACAATAGCCACAGAAATGAGAAATGAAAGCAAAATTTGTGACACCATTGCTTGTCTCCTTCTGGTGGCTTTGCCCATCATTCTTGTCTGCAGAAAACTGCTCTGACTGAGTTTAAAATAGCTTGGAAATGAAATAATTGTTTCCAGTTCCTCTGTATGCCATCCCTACTCCTGACCACTGACTCACTTGTGTGTGCAGGCTGAGTTTTCTGGGGGCTTTCTTCTCCAGCCTATGCTGCCATCCTGAAGCTTCTTAAGAGATTATAGCAGAAGCTCTTGCATATATCAAGATAGGGGCACAGGACAGTACTAAATGACTGCAGCATTCATCCCAATTTCTGAATTCTTAAGAATGTGTATGGGTTTCCCACATAAAATTCCAGTGCACTCACTAATTGGTTTTGATTTTGACAGTTATGCAAAAAAAAAGTGTTTACGACTGATGGGTGTCTCACCTTGAAAGGTTTGGGGACACTAAGATTTAGAACCCTCTTTTGTAACCTCATGTTATTTCAATAAGTTCAGCTATCAGACAAATAGACATATGGACTATGCTAAAGTTAGGTGCTGTAGATAGGAGAAAGATGTTCATATGGCACCAGTGTTATTTAGCCTTCTCTCATAACAGAATACCATACTGTTAAAAATTGTCTATTTTTATGTAATTCTTCCACTTATATTGAGATAAAAAAATTATTAGTCTTAGGTTGGCTCACATCATCAGAGCTTCTAAATGTTGGCAACTTCCCTACAGTCTGTTACAGGCAATAACTGCCAGGGAAGTTGCTTGAACACAAGCAAAAATAGGTCTTCCTGCTGAGCCACCAGCCCAGCAATGTAAGGAAGAATTTAATACCATGGCCTTAAGAAAGTTTCCGTGTTCTTCACAGACAGTCGTGCCTTCAGTAAGGTGACGGAGGGAGAATATAAAATCCCAGAGTTACTGCAAGCCTTGAAAAAGTTGTGAAAGAAGACTTGGCAGTTAGTATCTTTATGTAAAAGATTTTTGCATATAAATTGCATACGCATATGACATTTTAGCTCCAACTTTACATGTGTTTTGGAGGTTGGATGCAATCTTGTCCCTGCCTGTCTGTTTGCTTTTGCCATAGCTGCATCAATATTAATCCCGTTGGTTTTTCCCTCTGGCTTTTTTCTTAATTTCCCTCTCTTCCAGATTTGATTTAAAAACTAGTTGGTTCCTTTTATCCTAGGAAAAAACCTAGGCATTTCTTTTCTATTTTTTTAATAAATTATTGTATGTAAAACATGTATATTTCTTTTTTGCCTTTTCTAGTAGACACTCCAGTATTCATCTGGTGAAAAGAAATGGCTAGAGAGTTGATAGAATGAAGAGATATTCCTTTACAGGAGACATTTTCTCTTCTTTAAAGGTAAAGAAACATTCCTTAAGTATTATTACTATTCTATCTCCCTCTGCCCACCTTCTTTCCCCCTCCCTCCATTATCATCAGAGAATCACAGACTTTGCCTTACCAGCTGTCTGCACACTGTATTTAAAAAATATCACTATTCTGAGCTCAGATTTGGATGGACTGTTTAAAATGAGTCATAAATTAACTCCTTTTCTTGTTTGGAAATTGCCAGTGAACAGTCTAGTCTCTCACTATTTTTGTTTCTTTATTAATAGCCTCCTGGTGAATGTATTTCGTTTTTGGGGTTTCTTCTTAACTGTTTTGAAAAACATAACCGGCTTATCTTTGTAGGATGTGTTTATAAGATGCCATGACATGGGACAACTGCCCCTCATTGCCTGCATGACCGAAGTAGTTGTGGGCAGACACCTCTGAACAATCTATAATTCTTCAGCTTCATGAAACATAATCAGAGCTATGAAATCATCACACTCACCCCAAGCAGAAATTGCAGGTTTCCACAATATTAGCTGATGAAATAAGTAATCCCTCCATTGCTTCAGTTCTAACAGCAGTGACTCATTTCAGTCAAGTAACTTTGACTTACCTGGTTCCTACAGTGGCAGAATCAAGGCACTCTAGGAAATGGTAGTACATAAACTACATCTGTGGAATGGAGCTTTTATGCCAGAAGTCTATCAACAAATGATTTGCAGAACTGCACCTCATTGCAAAAGTACTTTCCCGCTATCTAATATTTTTTGATTATTTTAAATTGTTTGCATTTTTTTTTTGGTTGGATTTTTTTTCCACTAAAATTTCCCACACTACTGATTTGTTATGGCTGTTTTAATGAAATGAAATTTGAAGAATGAGAGCAAGGCATTATGCTTAAAATCTCATACTTTTTAGCACACAAAATAAATTTCTCTGAATGTTCTTAAGTCAAAAAATCTGATTTCTCACAATCATTCTCATTAATTTCCTGGGCTGGACACATGATATAATTAATAACATGCACCCGTGGTCCAAAATAAATGTAATTTACAACTCAGTGGTTCCAGTTAGCACAACATTTAATATGATTCCTAAGCATATAAAAGTTGCTTCCTATTGAATAAGAGAATGTAGTTGAACAGGGGTTGCAATGGTGCATCAAAAGCTATGACATCCCTGTTCAAATCATTTATAAACAGCAGAAGAATTTTAAGAACTGAATTACTATCTGAACTTCAAAAGAGACCATGTATTTCTATTAATATAAAGAACAATTGCGAGCTGTTAGCCGTTAAGTTATTTGAAATTGAAATTCATCAAAAGGGTGGTGGAGGAGGAATATATCTGCACTCTAATGTGGATAAAGGATCTTCTGTGTCAGGTAAAATTACTTCTGAAATAAGAGAAGTTTAAATAAACTTTAAAGAAGACATGCAACTTTATCTTGGGGGTGCCTGTCTGCCAGCTTCAGCTCAAACTCTCAGCTTTTTTCCAACCAGATCCTAAATCCAACTTCAGATAAAAAATTCTGTTTCTACAGCCTGGGTTCATTCCTGACAAAAAATTTTCTGAAAATCTTCAGCCGCTAAAAAGAAAAATAATTTTTATACACCATCCTGATGACTTTTTCTCTAAATTGAAAAATCTAACTCCATTAGAAATGCATAGTACATTTTCCTCCTTAACATAGGAATTATTTTGTGGAAAGAGGAGATGCCATACATGGGGGCTCTGTTACTCTTCACTGTAGAACTCCAGCCTGACTCTTTTTGAAGGTCTCATCTGCTGTGGAGCACAGGGCTGATGTTTTCCTCTGTAAACAGACATGCTCTAATATATTACTACTACAACAGAACTTTCTAACATTACCTTTTTACCTCTTTTTAGCAAGTTCAAAATATGAATAAGGGCCAATGCTAAAGAAATTCCAATTCTGAATTGGAATTTCTTTTGCAGTTTTGCTTTCATGGAGTTGTAGCAAGCAACGTGTAAATTTGCTTTGTGTGTGAGTGCCAGAAGCAGTGCTGGTATTTCAGAGCAACTGATGTCCCTGGGACCCAGGCAGTGATGTTGGGCTGAAAGGACAAATTGCTACATGCAATTTGGCAACCTATTTAAGGGGTAAAATAAGCAAGTTTTAGCATGATTATACACCAGCTCTGTTTTACTAATTGCTATTTGACTAAAAGCTGTTTTTTTCCAAAGCCCCTGGAGCCGTTATGCACAGCAAAGGAAAGTAATAATGAAAGAAAGCTTGATATTCTGCATATGAGCAGCAGATTGTGTAAATCCAGCCTTCCGATTCCGATATTAGCTAAACATGCTCCTAATATTGCCACGCTCATTCAGGATAAAATGCAGCAAAATGAGGCAGTTTGAAAAAGTCCCTCCTGTTCTATCTGGAGACATAACGAATTTAGCAATAGTGGCATGATTAGGATATTTTGAAACCAAATTAATTCAATTTATTTTACAGACCATTTCTCTTTACTTTCAAGTCCTGAAAGCTCAAAGGCTTATTCACTCTCTAAATTCTCTGTAGGATCAGCCTGTGATGGGGGAAAAGATTGTTATATAAAGGAGATTCAAGTGAATGGGTCTTCTTTCGGAAGGAGGGGAGAAAAAAAGACACAAACAAAGCAACTAAAATTCAGATCAGATTTCTTTATTCATTTAGATATCTTCCAGATTGGGAGCTCTGGATGCAGGGTGAGATGAGAGTACTGTGTCATGAAACTATGGTCACTTAGACTGTAGAAGAAAATCATCAAAATTTATTTCATGTTTGACACAGGACAAGTATCAAGTTAAAATCTTTTATTTTACAATACTAGATCTGAAGTTGCATGTGAAAGGGAAAAGGAAACAGAGAAAGAAGTTTAAAAAAATAAAAAGAGGAAGTGGGGAGGGGGGAAGGCAGTACTAAAACTGCAGTCTTAGCTTTCTAAACCCTTTTGCTTCTCTGATTGATACTTTTCAATTATACCTTCCCATTTCACTGACATTTGAAATGCTATTTTTTTTCTAGTGATAACTTCAAATGCTTAAGTTCCAACAGCACCAGTAACCCTGTTTAGCTGTAGTAGTAAATTGGTTCCTTGTACAACATAATGGCAGTGACAGCCTTTTGCTAGGGAAATGAGTTCTCCAATGGGACATTCCTATGATAAGACATCCGGTTTTGAAATTGTATTTCTCTGTATCAGAATTAAATCTGGACTTTATATTTCTTTGCTGCCACTGCTCCGTAGCTGGTCCCTATACAGTACGACCAAAGACTGACAAGTAATGCTTGCACAGGAACCCTTTCACTTAAATTGAATTTGTCCTTTTATGTTTCCTCCTATTATTAGCTATTAAAATCTCTCAAACCCTTTTTTAAACAGTGATAGGGTTTGGCAAACCTGAAACTCACTGCCTTGGAGGAGAAAAAAAAGAAGTGTTCTACTATTAAGAGCAGTAATTTCCGTCTCTGGGTAAAATTAACTCGCATTTAGTAAAATACAGTATTGATTCCCTGTGTTATACGGCAAGATGTACAGAGTATCTTCATTGTGTTGAGAAAGGTCAGGATTTGAATCCATTATATTGGCACAGCTAAAGGCCTTTTAAAAAGGATACCAAAGAAAACACAAATCAGTGCCACTCCTGAGTACCTTTAGAAAATCCAAGCCTTCTTTCTTCTGGTTGTCATATTGCATTTCTTAGAGCCTTTAATGGTTAAAACAAAAGTAATGTGCCTCCTGTGATGCTTGATTTGCATTGGTACCTGACAGTACCATAAATGTGTGCACTTAGTGTTATTATTACTATGTGCTGTAATGGAACAGCACAATGGAGGTCACTAGGAGATCATCAGTATATGTAATTTCATTTTAACCTTAGGTTTACATTATCACTTAAATAACAAAATAATAATCAGTCTGTGGGAAAGAGCAATTCTTTTTCCATTTCTCACAGTAAAGAATTAACTCAATGTGAGGCCTATATTGGTCTCAATACTGACACCAATTCCATCCTATTTTTCTTCAAAGAAACACTTCTGGCAAACTTAGGAGGGAAACTACTTGGAACTACAGAGATGCTCAGAAAGAAAAAAGTTTAGATTTCAGCAATGTCCTCTAACTTATTTTTGATTTCATTTTGGAATGGGATGAATTCATAGTAGAAAATACAAACAAGAATGCTTTTTGACTAAGTGACACATATCTTGAAAAGGCTATTGGACTTATACAGATTATTTATATAGCATTTATGTCTGATTTAGGAAGGCTGCAAATTTTTGCCTTCAGTTGCCATCAGGGATTAATAACAGTGGTCAGGATGATACTTTGCATTGTTATGGTAGAGATTCCATTGCACCTATTAAATGATTGCATTTTATTTTATTTTATTTTATTTTATTGAATGATTAAATTTACTGCATAAGAAGGATTTGGACCTTTAATTGCTAATCTTGTTATTTTTATTGACCAGAATTATATTGACCAGAATATAACTTTTATAGCCTCTGCCTGTGTTTTCTAAATGTCATTAATAATCAGAAATGTTGAATACAGAAGGGCAAGTTAAATCCTGTCATTGAAACAGCAAACAGCTTTAGTCAAATGTATTGGCACAGAATTAAAAATGCATCAAGCATGTATTTGTCTTCTCGATGGGAAGCCCTTATTAATAGTTTGAAGAGTAGAAAGCTTAGCCTTATGCAACAAGCACTGTAGTAGGTTGTTTTTTTTTAAATTATATTTTAATGTGTGAAATTGCAGGATGCCAAGGTTGCCATTAAAGCTCCTCTCTTATTCCAGTAATTTTCCCACTTAGATTCATTCTTTTCTTTCACAAAAAAGGACTTCATAGTGGTCACAGCAGAAATGCAGTGATACTGAGCAGAGTGCAAGGTTTATTACTACTCCACTGTCAAAATATTGGACATAACTACAAGGACATGAGTCGGCTCACTTCTCTGAGAAATCTCTCCCTTTCTCTCTTGTGAGTAAGGATTTTCTAAGGAAGTGTATGTGCTTTATTCAGCATTTTAGTAGAAATTATTTATAGACAGGCTATTTTAAAAGAACCCACTTTTTTGATTCTGACCCAGAAGAGTAGCATGAACCCACAAAAAAAAATTGCATTCTCTATAGACTCGAGGACATGATTCCTACCTCAGGGATCCCTTTGAAAAGAAATCAGATGAATTGTCTGCGTTCAAAACTTTGTTTTGGCTTCTGACTCTAGAAATTTAAAAGCAAATGTTTGTCTTCAATGCTGTTACTCTTCCCTATTCAGCCAAGATGTGGGAGGTCTGACAAACTGAGAAAATGTCTTCTTTGTATTCTGTAATAAACCATATCTAATTAAATTTTAAAATGAAATTAAGGGAAATCTCAAATCTGTGTGTGGCCTGGCAGGTGCCTCAATCTCTGTTTACTAGCTGTGGGCTGACAGGTTGGAGTCTCCCGAAGCCCTTACTGGAAACCTACAAAACAGAAAAAAACTGATTTTGGTATCTCATTCACAAATCTGATTGAACTGTGGTGATAAAGAGTGTGTGTGAATCTTCCCTCGGCTTACAATTTCTAGCAAGTGCTCAAGAATGCTTCTTCTATATATGTTGACAGAGTAGCCAAAGGCAAAACCTGACCAACATTGCTCCGGACATCCGTCTCCTCTTGTGATCCAGCCCACTGATGCCCCTCAGCAGGGTTAAATTACTCTCCTGCTAGGAGGTCAAGATTAGTCCACTCCTATATTTCACCAAGGGTATCTTGGTGTTGTCATTTGTCCTTTTTGACAGCCAGCTGTTGTCACTTGATGACATTATTGTGATCCTTTTGCTGATACTTCCTGACGAGCATGCTCTTTTCTTTACTTGTCAGTTCCAACCCAGACCACTTAGACCACTTGACATAATGGGTGTGAAAGTTTTCCCATAACAAGCCCAGACCTAGAAAGCAGGTTTTGTATTAACATCCTCCACCAAAACCTGTGAGCTTCAGGCATGGCATATCTGATCAGGAAATACAAAAAATTTGTATAGGCTGTGAGGTCTGCAAAGGCTGCATCGTGTGTTTGTTGAAAAGGAAAGGTGTGACCCACTAAGGTGTGTCCAGAGTTTATTTGAACTTTTTATGCAGCTGGAATGGGAAATGGGCTGAGTAAATAGAGATGAAGCTGAAGAGAAAACTGGAAGAATAAGTGTGGGAAATGTCTGGTGCTTTGCTTTGCTTTGCTTTCACACAACACACATGTTGCTACTACTCTTTTAAAATTGTGTTTTAAAATGTGCTTATGATATTATAGTGTGTGTGAGAATGAAGCACTAAATTAACAAGGCACGTAAAAATAATTAACAAGCTGATCACATGCCTGCTAAAAATCTCAATCAAATTTGCAAATTTTCATTAAAACAAAGACAAAATGAAAACATAACCCCCCCTAAACCCCTAAATCCACTGTAACTCATGATTTTATACACATTTGATGCATCTTTCAGCCTGCTTGGAGACCTCAGGCCCCTCAGACAAGTGGTGCTGTGGGCAATCTCTTCACTGGTGGTTCTCATTTGGCAGACAACTGACTTTTAAGTCTGTGGGCTTTCACTTTGTGTCCTTTTGCAGAATTTAGTAGTTAGAAAAGTGAGAAGAAGGGTGAGTTTTTGAATCGTCTTTAAAGGCCTTAGTGGGTTAAAATCAACTCCTTAAGTTACACCCAAAATGAGCGTGGCATCCTACTTATCCTGGTAAGCATATTTATTACATGTGTTTTTTTGGACCAGAAGACCTTATGTGTGTTGGCATTCTGCACTAAATGATATTCCTCTTTGGGATGTACCTTTTAAAATTCTTCACGGTTTTCCTGATGCTTTATCTCCCTCCTGTTATTAATGGACAAATAAGGTATGGAGACTTATTAATGTGTCAATGTCCAGGGTCTGATTTTGTATTCAAACCTGCCTTACCTGTCTTAATCAGCAGCTTGGATTTTAAATAGCTGGCTTTCTGAATCTCTTCTAGTTGTGTACACATGGCATTTTCTTTTAGTTGAGGTTTATTGTCAAGTGGCTTTTTCTCCCCTGTAAAAAAATCAATACAATTTGAATTTTTCTACCCAGACTGAATCCTTGGTAAATTGTTGTGGATGGTTATTGATTTCTTATATCCGTGAGATTTTTTTTTTTTAAACTAGCATTAAGGTAAACAGAAGTCTTATTGTGTTCATTTTACAGGATAACACTTATCTAGACAAAAGAACACATAAGCACAGGGCTTACCAATAGGTAAGATGCAGCAAGTCACTTCCAATAACACAAAATAAGAAGAACAAAACTTTTCCGTTGCTGAGCAGAATGGGAAGATTGCTTTCTTGTCACAAATTTTGATTGAATTGAGTCTGTGCTTTTGGAACAGGTTTACTGATAGAACAAGAAACATCATTTAACTATTTCCTACACTCTCATGCCCACAGAAAGCATAGTAAAGGCAGAAAAGGTCTTAAATGAGGATTATGACTCTTTCCTCACCCCACTGAATCTGGCGAGGGAAAGAATGAGAAATATATCTGTCTTAAAAGACAACAGGTTGATCCTTCCTCTTTAGTTCTAAACTGTCTGCAAAATATAAAGGAGACTCTCTTATTTCACTCTGAAGGCAAGTGGAGCAGCCATTTCTAGAAGCTCAAGAAAATAGGAAGTTGAGGAATACTGCTGAGTTTATGAAATCTCCTCCCACACAAAAACACACAAGTATTTCCAGTGATCCCTGAGGCTTCCCACCTTTGGGATCAAAATCTTTCAAGCAGGCACTGCAATTCCATACGGAGGCACATAATAATAACAACAATAACTTTGATAAAGTAGAATGAAGGGAAAGATAATGAATTCCATCAGAGAAATGAATGGATAATGTGGGCTTCCTGGGACAAAAGAACAGTTCTAGGGAACACGTGACCCCAGAAGTGACTTGAACATTGTGAACACTGATGTTCAGTGACAAACATTCTGAACTCCAATATTTCTCTTTCAAAAGTGTTGATATTTACCTTTTATAAGGTATGACTGTTTTAGGGTCATGTCATACATCAGAACTACTGTGGGGAAAATTGGAGTTAATGATTGCTGTATGAGATGCCAAATAATAATAGGAATCCAAAAGATAGTGTATTGAAATGTTTGTTGTTTCTTCTTTTTTCTTTTCTCTGTCTCTCTCTCTCTTTTTTTTTTTTTTTTTAAGCATTCATTCTTTTCTGCTTCCCTGTGGAGTGTTCAGTTCCTAGGGTGGCCTGAGGAGAGATCAGTGATGCTGTGCTTTGTAGTCTATTACAGCACAGCTGTTCATCAATTAGAATGGAGAAAATAATCCTGCTGTTTTAGAATAGCATGATGTGCCTTCTATGTTATCAGGCAAAATGCAAACTGGATACATGAAACCCATGCAGTGAGGCTGCCAGTGTGAGGGGGAACCTCTGACTCAAAAAAGTTCTCCTTTATTATTCTAATTTTCTCTGCTAGTTTAAAACTATAATTACAAACTTGAGCACCCACTCTACCTTACGAAATGAAGGAGCAGCCACAGCTGCCCTGCAGGAGCCAGTAGAGCAATTAGTGAATCAGAGGTCAAGAATAAAGCTAAGAAATGTGAATCAATGCTATGCTTATACAGGGTCTGTTTGTACACTGCTTTCTTTCTTTTTTTTTTTCCCTTCCTTTTCCATCAGGCCTTCTTTTCTTGTAACAGCAGAGGAATGTTTGCTGAAAAGCAGATAGTTAGTGCCACTTTGCCACCATATGCCTTTATATTTGGAAATTTGCATAAACACCAAAACATTAAAACAGGATTTATAACCCCCCCTCAAAAATAGAAAATATATGCAGAAGTTTCAAAAGGAAACCATGGGAGTAAAGTTAAAAAGCCCCAGCCCTAAATCCCATTAATTGGAAACAGAGTATTTTATTTGTATTCATAACATGTATCTATTATGCAGACTGTCTAGTGTATAGCATACAGTTTTTATGGGGGCTAAGGAGCCCTGCTCATGGGTAATGCTCTGGATTTCTGTTGTAATTCTTAGTGTATGGAGGAGACAGCCAGAACAGCAACTGCATTAAAATCCTGAGAGTTGGAGAGAGAGATGGGCCATGGTTAAAGCAGAATCAATCCTCTCTGCCCTACCACAAACACATTGGCACATGCCACTCCAAGTTGCATTCATGCTCAGTTCTTCACAGAAGCAAAAAAAAAAAAAATTACTCTGAGATCCCCTGGATCAATCCTCAAGGTCTAAAAGAGTGATACAAGTTAAACTTTTCTTCTAAAGTTTGTTTTTCCACTCTGATCAATGCTTCTGCAGAGAAGACAGGACCCTAGGTATTACCAAGAGGCTGCTTCACACCTGCTGTGGGCTGGTGCTGCAGGTCTGGCTTGAGATGTGGATGTACAACTTTAGAAACCCACTGAGACCAGCAGCTCCTGGCAAGGGTGTACTCTGGGGTTCTGAGTGGCACCAAAGTTTGAGGTTTTACTGTGATTGCTGGTGCCTCTTTCATTGCCTCCTTCCCCTCTGTGCTGCAGTAAGTATCACCAGGCCAGGCTCTCCTCTCCAGCCTGGACCCTTGCCTTCCAATCTACATACTGAGAGAAGTAAATAAGAACAACAAATTAATAAGGGAGGGGACCACCTTTGCTTGTCACAAGCTGCAGGATATGCTCCATTCATTGCATTTTGACATGAATTTAAGACACCTATCTCCACCTCCTGCTTTCAGACGTGGTAAGTAAAAGCAGCCTTCTGCTTCTGAAGTGCAGAGAGGTGACCAGCCAAGGGACAGTCTCACTTTATCTGAATTTTACCTAGAAACAAAATGGAAGATTTTGCTGTTCATACTTAAACCCATTTTATTAAATGATCTGAAGTATTGTTCTGCCTTAACAATAAACTAAGCAGTACTTGCATATTGGCTTCTGGTGGTCTCTCTTTTGAAGGGAAGGTCTCAGATGAACACCTATGTCAGGGAATATTCACTTGCCCAAATACAGAAGCAGGGAGGTCCTTCTGGTCACAGGGTCCTCTCTCTGGGCACTGTAAATTGGCTTGCAAACCTTTATCATCTTGAACTATTTAGCCTGTGTCAAAATATCTGAATTTTTCCTTTTCTTTCCCATCAGGTTAAAATTTGAATTTACCATCTTGTTGCTCTTCTTACTTGTGTAATTAGACCTATGGACATATTTATGGTTTTTCTTGTTTCTTTCTTCCCAGTACTCCTGCTGTTGCATCTTTCACAAACATTTGTTCTCATTTCTCCCTCTAGTAAGAGAACACTCTAAAAGCAGGGATAGTGGATAGTAGGGACTAGATAGTAGGATAGCAGAGACTGTGCTTCATTCATTTACTTTGACAATTAAAATGCAGTAAGCTATTTATTATTCATAATGTCTCATGTGCTACTGACTATTGCTGTATAGTTGCTAAATGTAAGGAAGTTGTAATATGAGACATTAAGTGATAAAAGATCTTGCTACAGCATTGCGTCTGCTCAGTCTTGGACCAGAAGGGGCTGAAAGGCAGCCATTTTGAGTGCAAATTAGACAGCATATAGATTAATAATGATCATTGGTAATAGTAACAAATTTGAATGGTTAATCCATGCAGTGTAGTTATATTGCTCTTTCTCTTTTTTAAAATAATCTTTTATTTGCCCTTTTGTGTTGGAGCCTGTGAACAGAATCCCAGATTTTCAGATGCAGTTGATATCTGGACATGTCTACAAATTTTGTTTAGGGGTAATAATTTGCTTGTAAACTGTAAACAGCTACTCAAAAACATGTGCATTTCATATAGGCCAGGTTTTGTGTAATCTATAAAAGTTCTCCATACTGCAGCTATAGCTTTGGTTTCAGCCATCCAAATCCCTTGTGTCCTCACATAGGACAAATGGTGCTCAGCTGGGCACCATATGCAGATGCAGCTCTTCATTTCCAGCCCACGCTTGATATTGAGACAATAAAAAGTCAGTGAAGGATTTTGCCTCTCCGTGTAGCTGGAGCCTCAGCTGTGTATGTGGCAGTTTTACTTATCTTCCCTTTCTGGGATGACTCTTGTGCCACCAGTAGTAGTGAGTAAACATGGGAATGATGAAAAGGGCTAGAATTGATTACAAATGTGGAAACTCCACTTCTAGGTGATTTACTGTGAAACTGCCCAGGTCTTTATGTTCATTCTGATGAAAACATACTTTATTCACAGTGGAGGTTTTTCCAGGATGCTTTTCTTAAATTCCACGCTTATTTTCTTTCTTTTTTTTTCTCAAATTCTGACTGTTCTCCTTGCAGAGTTGTGGAGAAAGAAGTAGTTCAGGATGCCTCTGCTCTTTTGGTGGAACGTTGAGAATGGTGTTATATGCAGGAAGTCTGTATATATTCAAACTTCTGCCTCAATAAACAAAAAAAAATAATGTCTTACCTTAGACTATCACTCTATTTCTTATACTAAAGTTTATTTAGAAAGGAGAGGCTTAATTCACAAATGAAATTAATTTGACAGTCCTTCACTAATTCCAACTCAATGCCTTCAAAGCTGCAGTATAGCAACAGTTCAGCATGACTGGCATCAACTGCTCAAAAAATCCCTGCATTGGAATAGCACATTGATTGAACTCTGACATTAAGACACATAACTGAGAAGAATATGAGAAGAGGGACAACACTGGTCCCTAAATATGGTCCAGCTGCTCTCCTCAGTAAAAAAAAAAAAAAAAAAATTCCTAGTTAAAATGTCCTAAAGTTTTGTAAAAATAAAAAATAATAAGGTCCCTAGGAGTTGAGACATATTTGAATTTTGTGTAAGCTATTTATTAAATATGGAAAGATATACTGGATAAACTGAACAAACATAAGCCACTGAAATTTTACTAACCAGCTAAAACTTACCAAAAAATCCAGTATTCTTCAGTTTAAAGGCTGGGTTTGAAGAACACTGCAGACCTGGGAGATTTGTGGCTCTCTGAAACCAAGGATGCCTTTTCATAAGTATTTAATGATTGGAGACCAGCATTTGGAAATGCAAATTACTGTTGTATTGCTAGAGAGAATGAACATTTACAACACCACTATTAAATGAGCTGTTAAAATCCCTTTATTTGCAGGTAAGACAAACACATGAAGTACTTATATTTCATTGTTCTTATGCTTAAAGTTGAGCTTATGCTTGAGCACTTTCTGCAGTCAAGGTGAAGAACCTGAGCACAAGCCTTTTAAATTCAAGGAAAATTTAACCACTCACAGAAAGCCAGAAAAATGGCTACCATATTTTCATGCATATGACACTTAGCTCAGGCAATTTGCATCCTCTTAAATGTTGTGAGGCTTGAAAATACATTTTCAGATAACCTACACATACTTGGCTGCTTCAGAGCATGGGACCTGGAGAAAAGGTGTGTGGATCTGTGGTAAAACTGCCCTTGCAACACCCATGTTCTTCTGCTGTGGCAGAATCTGTTTTCCTAACAGATAGCCTGTGGTTGAGATGTGGTACATTAATTAAAGTTTTTGGGAGAAAATAAAGAAGGTAGAATGTGTGTGTAGATTTGGAGAAATTTGTTATTTATTTGTGACTGTAGGAGACCTCAGCTGTGTTTTTCACCTCAGCGTGGAAGCATTTTGATCAAAAGCCCAGTGCAACAGAGATAAAGAACTTGCACAACAGATACTTTTTGAAATGGAAGCAAAACATGTGGTATTTGTAGCCTGGCAATATTGAAAAGAAATATGTAAGATTAAAACAAGCAAGTCCAAGTGTGTTTTTTCAGTAGATAGATATATACGTATATACTTAATTTAATGCAGCAGTTTTGGTTGGTCTATTTCTCATTCCCCCCCTCCCTCCCCTTTTTTTAAAGCATATAAATTCCAACCATGTTTTGTGTGAAGGGTCTCAGTGCATACTGACATTGTGAGTGTCAGCTCCAGATCACTTTAATCAGAGAGTGGATATGCATGATAAAACGGATAAGGGACTTTAATCAAAAAATCCGCTGGTCTGGAAACGTGACGCACTCCGCCAAACACACTTCATCCCACTTTTCTTGTGCCACTGCCAAGATTTTTATTTCATGAATATGCATTGGACATGATATTACATTAAAATGTGACATTGTTGTGTAGTGGTAGGGATTTAGAATTAGAATAAATAAATAAATAAATAGACTTCTGTAAAGTTTTTGTAATTGAACATTAGTATCATGTTGTGATTTTACATATATTTATTCACCTACCCCCACTCTTTTCCTTCTCTCCAAATTTATTTTTGAATTGCATATTGCATTCATTCCTTTTTGCTTAATAAGAAAAACAACAGTACCAGACAGATGCTTTATTTAACTTTTACCTATAAGCATAATGTATAGAGTTCTCACCAAGGAATTCTATTTTTGCATACAAAATACATGTCTGTGGCTCTGTGGCTGGGGGCATTTTTTGCTTCTACAGCCAGAAATGACTCCTTTGCACAGAGTGTGCACCAAAGTGTATTATTCTTTATACAAAGGCTCCCTCTGAATTTCACAGGATTTGGATTGTGTACCTAATAAACTGAGAAGTCCTTTGTTTCCCCCTAACTTTGCTATGTTACTTTGTTTCCTGGAAATCAGTGAGGATTATAAAACTGATGTATGGAAATTTGCATCATCAAGTCTGTGCTAGCCTCAATTTTAGATTTGTACACTTTCATGTACTTGGGCTAATCAGCTTTGAGTTGGAACATATAAGCATTTCTACAAATGTCCCTTTGAAACCCCCCACACCATGATTTCTGAGAGCAGATCTCTCAGACAATATACTTTGAAACACACACCCTAGCATGTGGTGAAGCATTCATCAGACTAAAGATGAATGTGTTTGCTGTTGTACAGTTATTCTGCCACAAACACATACAGGATGGCACCTGAGGAAAGCAAACTTGCCTAAATACAATGGTTTGCATCTCTAAAAAAACAAGCACCTGGTCCAAATGTATACAACTGTTAAATTCAGTGAAGCTGTGCAAAATTGCCTAAAACATTTGCCCTTAAGTAGGCAAATATAGGTTAGTCCTACAATACTGTGGAGTGTCTTTGTGGCATATCTAGGGTGGATAATGGTTAGGTATGAGTCACAAAATGGAGTTTCTTTTCCTTCTTGTCCCCTGACCTAGATGCTTTTGGTTAAAGGAGAGAGTGATACTGCCCTCCTTTCACTAGTGACTTGAAATCCGTAAGTTAAAAAGTGTTGGGCAGTTAGGGACTTGTTTTTTTCTTAAACTGATGATAAGAATGGATTTTTTTACTTGCCAGTCTAGGACTGTTGTGTATCAGTTATTCAGTGAGGACCTCTTCTTGTAATGGATGCATTCCGAGACTAATTTTAATTAAAGCCAAACAAACAAAAATTGTAATTACCTGACTAATGAACTGGAGCACCAATATTTCATAACCTGCGTTATTCAAATGCACAGAGGCTGTATAAAGCTTGCATGGTGTAGAAGGTTTCTAAGTGATAACCATGCTGAGAATGCGGTGTTAGCTGTTAAATGTGCTTCAAACTTTTGAAAGAAAGAGTAGTGATTGTTGGCTGAACTGTCGCTGACAAGGGCAAAAAATATTGAAGCTAAAATTGAGAGCTCTTTAAACTACTTCTACACTAAAGTTATGGTCATTTTAAGTAGAATTTCCTTTATGACACTCAATTTCACCATAATTTATACCTGCTAGATATACATCTTCCACTGGTGAGAGCAGAGAAAGCTTGAAATTCAGTCCCAGATCCTAACCAGAAAAGGAAATCTGCAACTTAAGAAGTTTTCAGAAACTTTGTAGGCACTTAGGCTTAGGTTTTAGTCCTACTATGGAACTCTCTGAGCTGGCTGGTGGGTACCAGGGGGTTCAACATTGCCCCTTTCTGCAGAGTTCATTTTATAGTGCTGTGAGGACCAAGAAGGAGAACAGTAAGGGGTCCCATTTGTCCACTTATTGTCAGTTTGGGGTGTTTTGTGGAACCAGCTGTCCTCAAACCTCATCCTGATGCTTTCCATACGTTGACCTTTCAAAATTGCTGTGGGCAGTAGAGTACAAATTTTCGCCCAGGATATTACTGTTGTACTTGTGTTGTTCCCTGCCACTGGCAAAAGTATTCTTACACATCAGCAGGACTTAGTGCCCTTCATACCTTCTTTGGAGCTGGACAGCCACACTCTTTCTGAAGAGCCTTATGGCTTTATGCTATGATTCTTAAGTGCAGACGGATTTATTTAAATGAAAGGATTTCCATAGTGTTAAACCTTCAGAGAGGATACTGAGACCTTACTGACAGTACTTCTCCACTCATAGTCAAATCTGTAGTTTTTAGTGTCTATCCTTTTCTCTATTAAATGGTACTTTTCTGAAAACAACTTTTTATTCCATATACAGCTTTGTATGGTTGTAACCACTGACAGACAAACTCTGCTCATGGGGCAGGCACAAACTAGGTTTACTACGGCTCCTGTGATTTCTGAGCTCACACAATGCAGTTCCTCAATAAAAACCTAATTCAAACTCTTCTCACTGCTTTTTTCCAGCTCCTAGAATCCACTACACTCTCAGACAGCTAAAACACCATGGTTATAGCAACTCAAACTCTATGCATCCTTTAGACTGCCCACCTCATGTATAGGCCATGTAACAAGGCAGCTGGAGATGTGGATGAAGTCCTATCCCAGCAGACCGAGGGGAGTGCACTTCTGTGTAGATTTCAAAAGGAAAATCACAGTTATGGCACAATCAAATAGTCAAACAGTTAATAGATTAGAAACATCTAGTATAAAGCACAATGACTTCAATGGAACAATATTCATGGTCTCAAATTCCTGCAGATTATGGATATGTACTCATAGAAGAGCTTTTAGTGGCTGATAGAGATATCTGCAAAGACAGACATCAGTCAGAACTGCCTAATGTGGAATGAAACTTCCCCAAAGGAAATTACCATTACAAAAACTATTATTTAATATTAAAGGTAATTGTAACACAAGGGCATGACTCATATCCTTGTGTTACAATTAACTTAATATTAAATGATAGTTTTCTGAATGGTAATGAGGGGAAGTTAAACCTGACACTCTGTCCTTAACCCTTGCTACCGTGCCTGACTATTAATATGACTAAGAGTTGTCTGTACAGTCTGTCATTTACTCATGTCACCTGTTAGTCATGATGAAGTGTGGAAGGCAGAATTATAATACCAGCTTTTACAATTAATTGGAGAATGCTCATTTTGTGGATGGTTATACAGGATAACTGACCTTTACAACCATCAGACTAGAGAGCTGATGCATTATATTGATAATGAGCACTTTAGTATGTTAGACCATGAGAGACTTATAAAGATTCACAGCCTTAACTTTCTGTACTTCATGCCATCTTCCTAATAGTCTTCCTCCAGAGCTTTTTTAGGTTGATGCACAGTTCCAGCTGGTATCAAAGATTTGTACATAGAAAAGTGCAAGTAGATTTCATGCCACTATCATGTTTAAAACTTTTTAACATCAGGTTTTCTGTTCTGTAGAGCATGCTTTTAGAGTTCCCAACACAGAATTTGGGTGTTTAGAGGCAGACTTAGCATCACTTCAGTATAATATTTATGTTTCTGCATATCTGTATATTGTATTGCTACTGATAGCACATGGATATCTCTGCTTCTTGCACTCCTGCATCTGATTCCTGAATAGAATTAACAAGTTAAGGGTAAGGTAGAATGTATGACTTAAGAAAAATAATAAGAAAATCATTATATGCTTAGTCAGAATGAATCATTTTGCCTTTGGTTATGCCATGTTAATGGTTACATCACGAATTCTTTATCATGTCACAACACATGACATAGCAGAAACACTGCATGCAGTTTATAAAAAAAAAAAAAGTTTAAAATAAAAGATACATACACTCTTTTCTTATCTACTTGTAGCTGTTATTTCGGCCAGAGAACTCATGTGATGAATTCATGTTATTAATTAGCAGGTTGGGATATCTGCAAAAAGCAGATAATTGTGAGATACCAGCACACAGTCTATGAAAACAAATATCTCAGGAGGAACTCAGCTCTAATAACTTGGTCCATGTTTGAAAAAGTTTAAATCAGGAAACAGACCTGAATATATATCATCCTGCTCTGTGATGGACCCTGTTGCTCGGGTCTAATACTACTGCTTTAATATTTCTCTTGGGAAAAAGAACATTGTTTGACCTATAATCATGTTGTAATCTCTCTAAAACAAAGAAGATTCCACAGCATAGGAGAAAATCTCACCAAGAAGTTAAAATTCCACCTAATATGTGGAGGTGAGAAAAGCCATGAGACTCCATTGCCTTTTACAATGAAAAAGGTGGAAGGAAAGTTGCAAAGCAATAAGATATTTTTCCCTTCTGCTGTTAATACTAGCAGATGTATGTGAAAACCTACAAGTGCATTTGTTTCCCTGTTGGGCTGTCAGCAAGACAATTTTAACCTGAAGTTGCACAGTGCAAGAAATCCAGGAGACAAATACTGGTGTGTCAAGCCATGATGTTGTACCAGATCCTCCGGTCCCCCTGAAGTGGAATGGTACCAAAAAAAGGCTTGTTTTCTCTGGCAGGCAAACTCTACCAGTCCAAAGCTGGCATTTTCTATGAGATGTGGCAGCCCTTTCTCCTGAGCAAACGCTGCTGTTCCATTTCAAGAAGTAGCCTTGCCCTGTTTACAATCCTGCATCCTTTGTAAGGATTGGATTGGCTACGCATGGGCACATGGAATAGAAAAATGCAGGAATGCCATCCTTTGCCTGCACAGCCACTGGAGCAGTGATGAGATATATGGCAACAGAGCAGGCCAAAACTTCATATTTTTTAAGTCCTTAAATATATATTCAGAGATAGGGAGCTGTCTGTGTGGCAGTTATCCAAACTCTAAAACCCCCATAAATACATATTTACATGACAGATTTACATGATTTGCTCTGGAGCTCTTGCACAATTTTCAGGTAAGGTTTTTCATAATCTGCAATGTACTGCAGAGAAAGGGTATTTCCACCTCAGACTGGGTTCATCCTTCAAGAAGATCTCACTGTTTGAGGTCAGGACAGACTCAAGCCCTGCTGGGATCTCTGGTAATTTCTTAGCAGCTGCAGAGACAAAGAAACTAACAGAAGAGCTTTGAGATCCTGCTTTTAGGAGAGCATAATCTACCCGTATGAATGTTCCTGGAGATTTTGAAACTCATTAGTTGTGGCATTCTTGACATATTTTACTACCTCTAGGCATGCCAACACTTTCAAGATGGATGTAAGGAGCTCACCAGCCTCACCAGTAATGCACCTAGATTGAGCTTCTTCTGAATTAAATCTTAATATGCTCGAGTTATGTACAGGAACTGTGTTAATGTAACATGGGTGACCCAACAACAGCTCTGCACAAGAATGAATTAGCAATCACAATTGAAAATTTGTTTTGTTTTGCTATTTAAGGACAGTCACTGAATGAGAATGTTAGTCACCTGTTATACAATCAGGCTGTAAAACTGACATCTCTATTGTATATATTGTACAGAATGAGAAAGGAACATCACTTACTTACTCCTTTTTTAATCTTTCATCAAGACTTCAGTGATTTACATTAAATTGATGACATGTATAGTAGACACTGCAGAAAGATGTGTTTCTGAGCTGAGGCAGAAGCCAGGTTTCCTCA
The DNA here is from genome assembly GCA_024734555.1 of Trochalopteron elliotii. Taxonomy (NCBI): domain Eukaryota; kingdom Metazoa; phylum Chordata; class Aves; order Passeriformes; family Leiothrichidae; genus Trochalopteron; species Trochalopteron elliotii. Next base: position 201,469 of record JANPWX010000050.1, read on the forward strand.
ATGAACAGGTTAGCAGCTACTGTGTCTGCACATCACTAGGGATAATCATACCAGACCAGCAAAGTACCTCAGGATCTGCTTACCTTTGAGCATGCAGGCAGACTAATTGACTTAACTGAGATTACATACAGGCTTAAAGTTAGTCGTGTGCTTTGCTGGATTTGTCATTAATCCCATGGCCTGTAAAATACAGAGGCTTTATAGTAAACTCGAAGGCCAACAAACCAAACTTTCTTGAAAGGCCTTCTTTAATATTAGGAAACTGATTTTTGAGGGTTTGTTGGTTAGTTAGTTTGTTTGTTTATTTGTTTTAAATAAAGGTTCCTGAGGGGGTGGAAATCTTGACAAGAGAATGACTGACCTGTGCTTTTAACTGGCATTGGCTAACTGCATCCTGAGCCTTTCCCAACTTGTTCAGAATATCCACCAGCTAGTCTCAGGTTTCTTCTTTAATTTAACTTGGCATCTAACTTAAGGCACATCTTAATCAACAAAATTATTGGGAGTGGCTTACTGTGAATGCTATTGTTTCAGAAGGTGAAATGTACAGTGTTGCATTTCGATACCAGTTAACATCTTAAAAGAGGTATAAATTACTGACAGTATAAGGTTTGCACTTTTACTGCTGAAGCATTATTTCTAATGTCTGGCAAAAAAATAGGATAGAGAAACTTAAGAAATAAATATTTTCCTTCTTAGACACTATTGTGAAACTAAATAATAATAATAATAATAATAATAATAATAATAATAATAATAATAATAATAATAATTATTATTATTATTATTATTATTATTATTATTATTAAAGATTAAAAGCAGCTTCAGGGATTCCACATGCTCAAGTATAATGTCAATTTTTATGGCATCATCATCATATCCTATTTAAAGAAAAGAAACAAACAACCAAATTATTCCTCCCATGTTAAACATTTCTGAGGATTTTTTACAGAGAGCTATTTCTTAATTTTTTTACACTGGCATCCCATGTTACATTCATGGCCCAGAAAACATCCTGCATTTCACTTTAAAAATAAGAAAGGAAAATGAATGAAGTGATATTGTAAATTTTTTGTAGTTGTAGAAGTCATGGTGGCACTTCTACAAAAGGAAATATAAGTTTAATTTTAATTCAACATTACTTCTACATCCCTTGATACAGCAGTATTATTCTGATCATGTTATTTTATGGCAATATTCTGGGTTTTTCCTGACATGCCAATAGTTCACTAGCATTGTACAAAAGCAATGCAATTTGTGGGATCTACACAAATACAAGAGAACTGGGCAATGAGGTACTCAAAACTTTGGTTACCCAAGGGACCGAAGGATCTCATATGGGGTGGAGATCATGGCTGATTCACAACTAATTTTTGTTTTGCTTTGTCAATATGAAGTGCATTATTCTTATTTATGGATGTTATATTTTTTTCCAAAAAATAAGCCCAAAATTTTTGGTTCCTCACCCTTTGCCAGGATGTGCAGTTGGCTCCAACACTCAGCCTTATCTCACTTTGCTGATTTAGCTGTCACAACTTACAGGGTCTCTTCTCCTTCTTTCTCAGAATGAGGTGAAAAATCTCGAGAAATTTCCATGGCTTCAAAAATCAAACAAACCTGATGCACTTCTGCTGTTTGCTTAGGATAAATTCTGTGGCAATATAAATAGAACAATGAACATACCTGCTGTCTTATAGAAATTGTGCTGTTTCTTAGATTCACAGCATTGAGGAACTTGCAAACTATCAATGTTATCTTAGAGTAGGGAAAACTTACCTGGAATGTATTAATTTTGGAGATAGTTTTAAAACAAAACATGTTCTTTCCTTTTCCCTTTCTTTATTTTTCTGTTTTCCCTTTTCTTCTTTTCATACTAATACAATTCACTAGTTCATCCAGCTCTGGAGAGCCTTGCAGATAATTTGCTCTTAATTGTGAAGGTGGAATCAGATCTACTGTTTGAAGGATGCTTCAAGCGCTAGATGTACTTAGCTATTTTTTTGTTTCAATTGTAGAAAGAAGAGACCTGTGTATTTTCTCTTTGTTTGGTAGATGTGATAGAAAACCCAGTGTGCAAGAGACTGGGGAACTTCTCAATAGACACTACATTGAAAATTATAGAGAACAAGTTCCATCTTTTGAGTTTTATATCACTGTCTTGCAATATTAAGTTGAGAAATAAAAAATATAGCCCAGCACATTTAAAAGCCATAGTACTTAGGGGTCTTCTTTTCATTTCTAGTAGCCTGACACACAGAGAATATCTCAGTAATGGTATTCTGATTTATCTGCTATCTAGTAGTGTTCTTCTTGCTGGTATTTCCATTTATTCAAGTTGGATTTTTTTGCATTCCACCTGTTGATATCCAAGCAATTGGGGCAGTGCCAAAGCAAGTCCTGATATGTGTTCAGTCTGCTACTTCATTTGTATTATCCACTGAGCTTTACTAAAAAAAAAATTAAAATACCATCTAACTGCAAAACTATGAGTTCCTCTTTATTTTAGGACAATGTTTACCATGGCAATTTGAGAAACCATCAAATAGATTGAAGCCAGAAAGTGTGTGATGCAGATTCTGTATATCTCTAGGTTTAAGTCAATGAGTCTGAGATTTCCCATAAATAATAACCACCTCTCCCCCATGTCACCTGCATATCTGGTCAATGATAGAGCATCTGATGGTGCTCTTCTTGCCATCTCTTCTGTATGTCTCATGGCAGATTCTCTGGGTACCAGTACTGTTCAGTAAGCAGGTTCAGATGGTTATGTTTTCACCTCCCTGCAAGTTTCACATTGTAAATGCTGGTGTAATTATAAAACAATCACGGGTGACCTTTCTGACCCCAGAGAAATTTTGTTTGCATTTGATATTTAGTCATTTGTAACAGCACCAGTGCAAACTCTGCATGGACGTGGGGAAAAATATATTTAAGTAGATCTCGTCTCTATGAGGCCAGTAGTATCTGTATGGTTTTGCTTGCTCACAGCTTCTAGTTCATAGGAGTGCAACTATCTCACAGAGGAGAAATAATGATTTTTTTCCATCTCTGATGGAAAGTCAGGAACATTTCATCAACACAGAGGCCTAACTGAATGAATATTTAAGGATGGGCTTTTATTGGGTTTTGAGAGAAGATAAGGGGATCTATAAATGGTAAAATATCCAGACTTCAACCCTAGTGCCACACAGCCACTTGCTGTCCTGCTCCTAAGTGTAATTTCATTGAGGCATAAAGACATGCTGGAGCATGACCCTTACTTAACATGACGCCATCCTGTGTGTCTCTAAATGAACACCAGCACATGAAGGAGGACTCCAAGCTAATCCTGGGCTCCAACAAGGGCAGCCACAGCAAGGGTGAAGCCATGGGACCCTTAGGGGTGTGTGCTGAGGGTCTTGAGACACTCATTGCCATTGTCTTGGCCTGCTCATTGCTCCCACTCATGTGACAAGGAGAGGGGCTGCATAAGTCCTGCAGTGCTGGCAGCTAGAGCAATAAGTGTCTGTTGTTGAGCTTGAGAGAGCAGAAAGATTCCCCACAAAGTCCAATGAGCTTGTGAGATCTTTGATGCCTGCTGGCGTGAATATTTCAAAGACCTTGAAGTTATAGCACCACCCAGGCAGCAAAAAATATGAGCACATTAGTGGCCATCACTCTCACAAGTGGCAGTGGAAGGAATGGTTTGTCCTCCTGTGTTGCCACAGAAGGCTTCTCCTCTTAGATAACTTGGTCATTTATAACTGGGGTTGGAAAGTGCAAGCCAAAATGGAATCTCCATTAAAAGAACCTTGTGGGCTGTACAAATCATAAGGGTAACTACTTCAAAGAATACTGTCCACTGAGGCATATATTTAAAAGGTTAGATAAAATATCTCCTAGCCATTTTTTCCAGTTCTTTTCTTTTTATAGTCCACTGCAAAACAACAATAGATAAAAAGACTGTATATAATGCATGTATATTTTGTTGGGTTTTTTTACCTTTCCCAAAGGAGTCTCTGTGCTTCCCACACTAATTGTAGGTTTTTCTGAAAATGCTGCATGAATCATTTATAAATAAAGAGACTTTAAAATCCCTAAAAGACTCCCTGAGGTATTCAGTATTTCAGCATAAAATAACTGTTAAATGGAGTTATTCTGAATTAGCATTTACTGGAAAGTGGTGAAAATAAAGTTTTCTTTTCACTGTGAATGTGCAATAATTCTTTTACACAGCTACCCAGGGTAATTGACAAGTGATTTTCATAATTCAGGTTTTAGCAAAGAAATCATCTGAAGTGGCTAACATTAAATGAACAGAGCTGCTATTAAAATATAGCTTTCAAGAGAAACTGTGTGAGATGTCAGAACCAGGGGCTCTGTGTTGAGACCTTAAAAAATAATTCAGGCTATAAAGTAAAAACACATAAAAGCTCCACAATAAATTCATACATACACCTTCCTCACACACGCATACACACACTTAAAATAATAAAGAAGTAATTTTCATCTTTCTCTTAAAATCCTGTGGTTATTTTAGTTCACAGATAACCCTATAAAGTCAAGGCACTCAGAAAAGGTAACTGATTTGCATGACTCCTTTGGACTTTGTAACCTTGACTGTCCATACCCACTGTACAATCAGAGGTCACATTTGATCTCTGCGTGTAAAATTATGCAGAGGAAGCTTCCTCAACACTTTGTAGTTGATTGACAAATTGGTCTGTCACTCAAATGCTCCTTCAACTTATCGTGAACAGTAAAGAAAATTATCTGTTCTGTGCATATGTGAGAAAAAGCCTGTTCATTAACCTCTAGTCTGCTGAAGCTGTGGAACATATAATGCTTAGAGGAATATGTACTATATAAGAAAAGTATGCAAAAAGGTACAGGTGTGTGTATATATATATTTGCATGTATATATTTGTGTGTATAACATATAAAAAATGTGTCTCTATAATAGAGCAATCTGTATGATACATACATATTTTATATGTATATGTACATATTACACTAGTTTCCACAGAGAATTTTAGGCATGCTTTTTCATTAATTTTGTACAGCATGGTAGTTACAGACAGGCAGACACCTCTGAGATGATTCTTATAAATATGTGTTAGAACAGGCTTCATAATCTAAGATGCCTGTGACTATTATCCCTCAGATATTCACCTACACCACAGCTCTTGGATGCGGGGCTATTTACAAACATTGCTGTATCACAGTGCAAGGATTTAAAAGCAGCTGACAGTAAAGGTAGGGCCTAATTCACTTCAAGTGTTAAGCAGAGGCAACTCAGACAGATTTAGTGGAGCTATACCTGTTTATCTCAGCAGCAAATTTAGTTTTACGTACCATGGAATACTCATCTGGCATCCAGTTGCTTCAGCTTAGGGAAAAATTTGCAAGTCATATATATGTATATGTCTTTTTTGCTAACTACTAGTCAGTGTGCTTTTATTGATCTGTCTGACATAGGTGGGAAAAATTAATTTCTCTAGGAATTTGTCACTAAATTCTCTGCGTGGAGCTGAACCTCAACTGACGATATCTAGATAAAAATCTGAAGCTACGAGATGATGTGCCTTGCTGGACAGGTTTTTTTCCACAATAAGCCCTGTGTACAGGTACCAGAGAGCAGTCCTGATGCAAACTCTCCTAGTTCAAACCCTGTGAAAGTCCTGTTCCCAGGACAGCTGTGACTTGCCAGCTTCTGACTCATCCCCGGCAGTGAGGAAACATGCCAGATCAAACCTGGAGAGAGTGTCTCTGCCCTCTTGACAAGATCAGAGAGGTTTTGAGTAAGGTATTTGCTTCAAATCTAGGTTGTCAAGTGACACAAACTTAAAAAAATCCCACAAACATAAATCTCCACAATTGGTGTTAGCATAATTTTTTTTCCAATAAAAAGTTTTCCTTCCTTCCACTATTTAGTAATTTTCTTTGCCAGTGGCTGACTAGCTTGAAGTCTTTGAAACACTGAGCTTTCTATAAAATCCAAATAATTCTCTGTAAATCAAAGTACTTGGCATGCTTGCTGCAAAGCCTGAAGCTTTTTTTTTTTTAAGGTAATCTCCAGAAAGTAGTTTGTACTCATGTTTTCACAGTGATTAAATATGCAAAGTAATTTTCATGATTATCACCCCGTTCTGAACCAAATCAGATGCAGCTATGCTTCTCTTTGTACAAAGCCAGTTATTGGATCAGATTCCAAAACAAATCCCCTGAATTTGGCGGATCATCATTTTAAAAGGAGGCTTGTTAAGGTAATGATTAAATTAAACCACCCCTTTAAGAATATTTAGATCTGGTCCGCCAAGCGGAACGGTCTAATGGTTTTTAAATTAGAAGCTGCGAATGCTAGTGAATTTCTTTTGTGGGTCAAGTGGGTATTAACAAATGCTAAGACTGTTCTCTCTTTTGTCATCACCTTGAAATCTGCAAAGAAAAGTGAAGAGTGGGGAAGACACAAGGAGAGAAACACTGTTGGTATTTTAACATCAGTGCTTTTAAACTAAGGGCAGCCTCAGATTTACAAGGTTGGATAGGAGAAGGTATGAGATGATGCTGCTAGTAATCTCTTTATACCTTGCTCTTGAGAAAAAGACTGAAGCTCGAATCTTCAAGGAAGTGGAGAACCCAAGTGCATTCAGTTCTGGCAGTCTTAAGCTATTGCAGAGGTGTAATAGCCTGCTAACCACAGAAGCGTGGATAACAACCCCTACCTGTGGCTTCCAGATTTCTTAACCCTGTCAATTTTAAATGTGCTTTTTAGCCTCAGATGCTGCTGGGAATTTGTGGCTGAGAGAGACAGTTGTTTCCTTGTGTGGAGAGGATGGCTGGATGCTTTCCAAAGGCAGAGACTTCAGTTTCTCTTTTTGATACCCTAGGCACACTGTTTGTCACTAGTATTTTACATCCCTCAGTACTATCTAATACTGGAGTTCTGTGAATATTGGATTTATGGGGCATAACAGTCTCCCTGGTGGGAGGAAATCCACATTAAAATATAAATCTGTCAAGTCAGGTCAAGTCACAGCTAACAAAGTACCAATGCTGATATTCTCTGCTTAGTCTCTACTTTTCAGTCATGCGTAGGTTTCTGAAAATGGCATCACTTGGGCCAAATTTTTCCTATACTGAAATGGTTTAAAAGAAAAATGTTGGTTAGGGGCAGAGGTGAAATTTGAGTTTCCTTGAGTGAGAAAAGTGGGGAAAGAAATAGCTTTCTGTGTATTCACACAAAATCCTTGTGACTCTTTTCTTTATGAATAGCCTTCTAAGCAAGGTTAGTGGTGGAAAGCTACAGAAAAAGCCCTATAACTGGTGAGGTGCACTTCTGCAGGTGAAAAAATCAGTTTTCAGTTGACTGAATTATGACCCTTTAGAAATTGCATGCTTTGGACAGTTTGTGTAGGGCTTTTTGCTAAGCTTGTAAAACATGCACTCAAGGAGAGACATGCTTTGTGCTTGTGTACGAGATGAGGGAAGGAGAGAGGGCAGAATAAGTTTGCTGTGAAATGAATGATTTTCTGACCTGACAGAAAACTACATAAAGTAGTTAAACCCTAAAACCCTAAAATGGTTAGGGAAAGTGGCTTACTGAGCTGAGTCCTGGGCTTATTTTCTGCTAAGCAAGTGTAGGCAAAGTGATCAGGCCTAGACTGATTGATATGAAGTAGTATTTACAGAGAGAAATATCATTCCAATGAATCCAACACACTGCCCTCATTTTGTTATTTGCAACCATCTTACCCCACCTGGAATACTGCATCTGGATCTGGGGCTCTCCACGTAAGGAGAGCCTCTTGGATGAGTCCAGAGGAGAGCCACTGAGTTGATCAGAGGGCTGGAGCACCCCTGGTGTGAAAATGGCCTGGGAGAGTAGGGGCTGTTCAGCCTGGAAAGGAGTAGTCTCTGATGAGACCTTCCAGCACCTTCTAACACCTAAAGAGTGGTGCAAGAGGGCTGGAGAGACGCTTTTTACAAGGCCATGTAGTGAAAAGAGGACAAGGGGGAATGGCCTTAACGTAAAGGAGGGTAGGTTTAGATTCAATATTAGGAAAAATTCTTTACAGTGGGGGTGGCAAGGCAGTTGGAACAGGTTGCCCAGAGAGGCTGTGAACTCCTTATCTCTGGAAGTGTTCAAGGCCAGGCTGGATGAGGCTCTGAGTAACCTGATCTAGTGGAAGGTTCCCTGGCCACAGCAGTGGGATTGGAACTAGATGATCTTTATTATCCCTTCCAAACCATTCTATGATTCTATTCTGTGAGAATATATTTGTCAATGGGAGACCATCATCCTGTGACAACATTTTAATACACTGAAATCTTCTATTCTAAAAATACCAGTAAAATGCTGATAAAAAGTATGTAACTATGACAAAAATAATTGGGGGAATATTTCTGTTTAACACCTGAGAATACAAAAACACCCCCAAAAACTCACCCACCCACCCACTAGCCTAACCAAAAAAATTCAACAACCATTATTCAGCGTTGTTAAACAACCTTAAGTCTGCTCCTTGCATATAGACATGGCAATACATGTGGTCAGTTCTAAATAATCTTCCATATCCTATGCAGTCATTTGTATCAAAGTAAGCAAAATATTTTAATGCATATCACACTCAAGGTGCCAGTAAGGCTGATCCGATTTTAATTTGCATGTAAGTTTGTATAATAAATATTAAGCCTTTGGTTCAGATTGCCACATGTAATTATTTTGGTCAAGAAACCATTACAGTGCAAATATTAAATGGAAACTAATGTTAATAATATTAAATTCACTTTTTTTTTTTTCTTTTTTGAAGCAGAGAACTTGTTTCTCTCTCACTAAAAAGCCTTTTGACTTTTCATAAATGTGATTTTGACTCAGGAAGAATATTTCTAACAATAAAAATGTTGCAATGGGTTGGACTCAAGCCATCATGCTGTATAGTCTAATCTGTCACCACAGTGACCAGGTTGTAATGAACTTCCTTCACAAAAAGACCTAATACAAAATTAATGTAATTCACAGCAGGATTTTTATTCTTGCTTTAAAAGCACAGGGCACTGATTATTTTAATATCTGTTTGGACTGTTCTCTCATTCCCAACTGTATTTTCCCTAAAATAAAAAGTGTTAACAAAGTTATCTCCCAAAGTGTTTGGTGAATAAAACCCTGAAGCATTTCGGCTTTGTGCATCATCAGCACCCAGTTAGTTTGAGAGAGAACTTGAAGTGAAGTTCATTTTCAGATAACAGTTTTTCCGAGTCCGTGGCCACCTTGATCCCCTCTCCTTTGTAACTTTCAGTTTATTGCAGAGACTATCTCTGAGCAATCACTAAGCCTGCACCCTCCTCCCTGCCTTCCCTAAAGGAAAGGTGCGATTGAATCTTGGGTTTTGGTTGGGGCTGACGGTTTAAAATTAACTCATCAGTTGGTCCCTATTTTCTAAGGGCAGGGAAGACAGTGTATTTCTGGGAAATGGGCTGCATGTTCTGTCAGGCAGAACACAGTATTTCAACAGCACAACTTTAGAAGTGCATACGAGTATTATCTCAGTTTCCAGCAAAAGAAAATGAGACTGAAAAAAAGCATATTAGTCTAAAATAACTTCATCTTCTCTCCAGTGTTCAGGCCTCAAACCTGAGAATCACCCTGTCTTGAAGTGGACACTGAAAAGTGAAGTTATGCTTCAGGATGCCTTTCAGAGACTGAGGTTTTGGATATGCTGCTGTTGCTTCAGGGCAGTCATGGACAAAGGTATCCCACTCGTTCATAAAACTGCAGACATGGAATGTGTGGCCACAATTATTTGCAGGCTGAAATTACTAGAGTGAAGATGGAAAACAGTTTGAGAATCCATTTTAATTTCAAAAATATTGTCTCTTAAACATATATCCATAAATACAAAATTTCATGATAACACAAAGAAGTAAAATGGATACAAACTCCAAGCAAGAATTTTTGGTTTATTCTATGTCTCAAACATTTGCTTGAGGTTTGAATGTGAATATTTTTAGGCTGCCAGTATCTCAACTGGCATCTAGCTTTCTCTGCTGAGCTATAAGGTCAAAGCTCTGCATTTGGGTTATCTGCAGAGGGGATCTTGACTGCATATTGTGCCCTTGATCCCTGCATAAACCAGCCATTGACGTCAGTCTGAGTTTCATGTGCAGATTAGAGCTGTGTAAGCTCTTCACAGCAAAATCTGAAGTTATGCAAAAGCCTCTGGTAGTTTGCAGTTTGAATGTGGAAATAAATTCCAGAAGAGTTTTATGTAGAATTTGACTCACTGGCAAACTTTTGAAGGAAAATTCAAAACCTTTTTCTCTAAACTAAAAGGATTATTGTTATTTTTTAATGCTTAATGCTATGGTTATGTCCCCTGGTTTTATATGCTCTCATGGAAGCCATGTGGATTAAACAAAACAATCAGTGAGAAGCAATACCTATATTTTCGAATATCACCAGCTTATCCACAAGTTTTGAATGCAAAGTTTGAACCCCAGAAAACTGGAAGATTCGAAGATGGAGGAATGACATGAACCAAATGATTGAGTGGATTGCAAACTTTCTTCACTCACAACGCAACCGACTGGAATCAGAGTTTTTTCTGTCCTGGTCAGGGGCTATTTAGAGCAGAACCTGAGGAGTATAAAGCATATATATTCAAAATTGCCTGCTGGTCTAAGAACTGAAATCAGTAGGTGTTGCAGTACTGAATGAAAGTCATAAACCTGAAGGCACAGATTTTTTGTGGCAGATGAGAAAAGGAGATTCTCCCCTAAATATTTGTGAAGTAGGGACCCCCTGTGTAGAGTATTTTTTGTGACTCTTGAGTAGTGTGTATTTTGCCTGAAGGGACCAATTCCCAATGTCTGTTCGTGAATTCTTTGAACAGGGAAGGCAGAACCACACACAGAGGACTTCTATCTGAAGAGTTGCTCTTTCTCAAATAATGTCACTTAATTAAAAATTATAAAGATATATTTACCTTCTCAGACAGGAATGGATGTCTTTAGAACAGTTCTAGTCTATTAGTAAATAATGTACATTTAAAAACATTTATAAATATGTATTAAACCAAAGCAGTCATTCTGGTGTCTTAGCTAATTAATATGGATTGGAGAGCTTTCTATTAAAGACTTCTTCCTTTCTTCTTTTTACTTTAGAAAGTGAAGAAGTTAGATTAAAAAAAAAATCAACCCACTGAATAAAAGTAGGCTTGGGACATAACCCATAAAAAACAGGACACCAAAACTTCATTAAAACTTAAGTTTGGAGAACTTTTCTGTGAAGCTGATTTTCTTTTTTCTTCTTCTCTTTGACAGCTAGAATTAAAGGACAAAGTGACAGCTTAATTTTAAATTTCCTGGCTTTGGTCCATTTGTGTTACAGCCTTAATAAGGAAGACATAGTTCTGCTAAGGGTCATATTATTTTTGGCCCATGGAAGAATGTTCAAGGTGAACTAAAGGGCAAAGCCTTAGGGAAGATGTTACCAGAAATGAGCTAGGGACTACATCTGTCCCTTCAGAAACATTATTGGCAGAGGGGTGCTGCCACTGCATGGAGCCATGGCTGTTAGAGGAGCTTCTTGGACTCCTCTAGAACAACTTGTCTTTCTGTTTGCCACTGGTTAACTCCTCTCATTTTGGCCCAAAAACCTCTGCCTTGCTTTGATTAGTTGTGAATCACCATTTCCTGAGGCTATGAGTATCTGAAGGTAAGACTTTGTGCCCTTAGAGAAACAAAGGATTTCTGACCCTAAATGGAACTTTCCAGTTACTGCACAAATGAATGTTTAGTGACCATGCTTCTTGATCAAGGTGGTGTTTGAAAGCTTGGCATGTTACTTGGAAGAGACAGTTCTCAACTGTTTCACCTGATATAGAAATATTTTTGTTTTAATAAAGATGTGGTAAAACAGATAATAAAGTAAAAGAAGATTTGGTTTGAGTTCAAAATACCAGCACACACACTTTTCTGATCTGGATCACATCTATCCAGTTTATTGAGTTAATTATGGAGAGATTTGGAGCAATGAAAATTCTATTGCAACCAAGTAAAGGCTTACAAAATTGGAAAGATCCTTAAGTGATTTAGTGTTTGATAACAAACTCAAGTAAATAGCAAACAATTCACAAATGTCTTCCTACCACAGTGCATGTTTGAAAGCCCTCTGAAATCAATACAGAGGATCCCATTGATTTCAGCAGATTTTTGATCATGCTCTAGCTAAATCATAAAATTCAATCAGAATTTACTCTATATGTTAAAAGAGAGGTGCTGCTTTTATTTCCCTGGGCACAAAAGAGTAATATAATTTTACTCTGTTATACTACTGAGAGAGTGATACACATGCTGAAAGATGAATTCTGATCTATTCAAGTAACATTAAGCCAGGGTGTCTTTCACATTTTCGCACTGATATGTGAGAAAGCACTTTCTGCTTCATGTGAAATGCTGGCATGATGGCACTGAAATTTAGAATGAATGTAATTCCTGCTGTACCAAGGCCCTTATGAAAACAAGACTGTTTATCTTGTGAGGCTGTCCTGGCAAGCCAAGGCTTAAATATAAGTAATAAATGTTCTTCAGTTCTACAAAAGCATTGTGCTTCTGAGCTTTGCATTTTTTCTAAACTCCAGGATAGTGTAAGAAGAACCAGTAATAGGGAGGCAAGCTTCTGTAGCTTCCATATCAGAGAAGAAATACACACAACTCTGTAATAAAGGGCAAGGTAATTAATTTGACTTGTTGGTTTACTTTATTATAGGGATGCCATTCATGTTTCTATAATTAAACTTATTTCAGCACCTCCATTATAAACTTTTTATTCTTGCTGAAGAAAATGCTGCCATGTTTCATCTGTTTCAGTGTCCCGGAGTGCCTGGTTGTCCTTTTTTTTTTTTTTTTTTTCTTTGTTTTGGTTTTTTTCTTGGAGCATGGGTTATTTTTTTTTTTTCTTTCTCCTTCATTTTGGAAAGGCTTAGCTTTAGTTCTAAGAATGAAAGTTGTACAAATTTCATGCCTCTTTCATATATGTGTCTCCGGAGGTGGTGTCATCATGCATCATTTTTCTCATTCTTGTAATGGAAAAGGTGCATTTGTAATAGGGCCTGGACTTAGAATTAGAAAACTAATCCTGTATTTTCATTCTCATGGAGATTATCTTGTTGTACTTCTGCACTGATGAACTCAGAAGGTGTTTCTTCACAACTTCTTTCTGTGACTTGATACTGTGACTCATGAGCACTGGTGGTACTTGTTGAGGGGACTGAAGTCCCTGGTGTCGTAGTGCAAAAACCTGAAGGATCATTGTGCTTCCTCTGAAAGTACCATAGCTCCCAGTCTGTGAGTCTCCATGAAACAGAGGCAATAGGTACAGAACAGAAATTTTGCATGGTAAAGATGGTAGGCAGGTAGGAACAATAACCTCTTTTATACTTGTCATAAATCACCAGAGTTTATCAGGCAGTGCCCTCAGTACACCAGCCTGTAAAATATGTTTTCTTTTTGTCTGTCTTCCCTGACTAGGTATCTTTTCAGTTTGAGGTAGGAACTGCAAGTATGTGCACATGTGTTTGAATGAGTAGAGAGGGGTTATCTTTAGTTTCCTTGTATTTCTTACCAAGGTAAAACACAACTGTCAAGCTTGGAGAGACTCACCTGTCTTATGCATGGTTTACCTGATCCACAAAGGTTTAGCTTGGAAGCCTGGCCCTAAAGCTTTCCAGGCATGTAAATCCAATTCTTAACTGCATAAGCACTTTTGGGGTACTTGATCCAAGCTTGAAAACTAGTCCTTGGACAACATCAATATATTTTCTTGGTGTCAGTCCTCTTTTAAGGCTTGGTTCTGTGATGTACAGATGCAGATGGGCACTCCATGTGCACTGGGAGGGATTGATGCATCTACAGTGAGAATTCAGGCATGTACACCCATCTGAGGTCCACATCCAGGAGTCACTTTTTATGTTGTTATACTACTGTGTTCAGTGTTTGCATTTAACATTTTTATAATGAAAGAAGAGCAAGGAGTGAGAAATGCAGAGGCTAATGTTTCAGTTGTGTGGTTCTCAGAGTTTTACCTATTGAAACAGATTTAAAAAAAGAAGTTTCCTACCTCAGACTCATTGTAATGTGCCATTTTATTATAAAACCAAAATCTTCTTGAGAATTTTTTCTGACATTCAGTAGTTTAGAACAATGACAATATAAAGTATTCCTATGTACATAATACTTTGTGGCAAGCTAGAATATATATTTCAGCCAGAAAATCATTGCAACTTCAGGTGCATTAAAAAAAAAACAAACGAGAAAATGGACCTTTCATATACCAGTTGTCATGTTTCAAAAATTTTTTCTGTTACAGTGTTTAGATATGATTGATTCCAGATTATCCTACTCGTACTGAGTAAACACACTGTTCCACTGTCAGTCTAAGTTAGTTTTCTCTCTAGATTTTTTTTTTCACTATTTCATTGGATGATTTTTTAATAGATTTCTCTCTTCAATAAAAGTCTTTGCTTTCACTAATATAACATTAATTTGTGATTGATCTGTTCTGAGGTGGAGAAATAAGGTCAAAATATATATTGGCATCCTGATAGCTTGAGCTGGTCACTGCCAGCTCCTAATCAGCAGCCAACTTTTCGATTAAGAGGTGAGAGTGAGTGATCTGTGCTGGTTTTGCTATTTTTCTCATCTCTGAGAGGTGACACATTTTGCCTTTCTGAAAACAGCTCTGAAGACTCTGTGGTTCAAGGTAATTTTGATCAATGGCTGATCTCCACCCCATATCTGAAAAGTTCACTGGGGTTCTCAGAACCATTCAAGTGCTTGGAGGTAAAGGTATGAAACACAGAAAATTATCAGAGGAGTAATGATGATAATGACAGAAGAAGATGTACTGGGGAAGCAGCTAAGATATTATAATCCAAAAAATTGTTATGGGTAATTTTCTTCTCATAACCTGAGGACAAAACCTTTATTACTCTTTAAACTCCAATATTGCACCAATTAAATTCCAGCTTAAGAACTCAGGTTTCCAGTCCATTTTTCATTTCAAAATGTGTCTCCTATTCTTGTTCTCAGAAGTCCCATAAGAACAACTTTATATTCTTCCTTTTTTTCCATCTTCATATTTTCTATAATTAAAAAGCATGAAGGAATATTATGTTACAGAAACTTTGCCAATGTGCTTTTGGTTTTGCAAAAGCACATATTTAAAATCATACTATTTTTTTCACACAAAAAGTAATATATTTTGAAAAAGAAAGGGAAGAAAGTTCAGGCTTTTTTCTTTTTCTCTTGCTGCATTTAAGTTTTCTACCTCACAGCTCAGATTGCTTTTTTTTAATCAAAGCAGTAATGGAAGAACGGTCCTTACACTCAAATGCAATCACATTTAATCATATTTAATATCCTTATTTCTCAGCTGATCAGACTTTAAAAATTTGATTGCTTTAGTTTGATTTAAAACTTAAGGTAGGTCAAACCCAATAAAAAAGGTATATTTTTGTTGTTAGTGTGTTCCAGTTGTGTGGTTTCTTAATGTGCTTGAGCTTTTGGCCATTGCATTGCTGGAAAAAAGATTTCTGAGCACCCTCTCAGTGGAAATGAGCAGAAAATAAAATGACACAATTTTAGCCAAACATGATGCATATTTTTCATAAGAAAAAATAAATTGATTTGATGATACATTAATCTTTTTCCTACAAGAGAAAGATTTTGATTTAGTCTGAATATATTTTGTTATCCTCTTCTGTTTTCCTCAAACTTGTTTCACAAACAAGTTCAGTGAAATAGGTTTCTGAGTGTTTTACTCCATATTAAGTACAAAATAATTCCAGTTGACATTGAAATCTACTGTCTCTGTCTGCAGTCCTCAATTTCAGTCTGTAAACAGAGGTCTGTAGCTGAGGTCATTGCCTTTGTTGCAGATTGCCCTGTAAGTTCCAGAACATAACCTAACACACAAAATGTTTGCTTCCTACTTCTATTAATGTAAAGCTAAACTGTGTACTGAGTGTGCCAGACTTTTTTCATGAACTGTACCTGGTTTCCTTTGATTTCAAACTGGAATCTTCACTTCATATGGGAGCACACTATCTGAAAGTTCCTGTTGTGACCACCAATCATGATGCTGAAACATGCCCAAAGACTGTATGCCTTAGGAGCAAAACTTTAGGGACCCATTTGTCCTATAAACAAATACTCCCTTGAAATCTTCTGAGTGCTTATGGTACGTCAGTCTTTCTTCCATGAGAATGAATGAACAATTATGCTTTCATATAGGCTGAGGCTGCAGAATATGGTAAAACTTGATCCTCCCAGTCCAGCAACATACATAAAATTTGCTAAGCCACAGATGAAATGAGTGAATGAAACTAATGAAATATTCCATTCTTTGTTAATTTGATGCATGTGTTCTGGGTGGGTGAGAAGGAACAGAGCAGGAAAGGGCAGGCTTGTGCCAAAGCTCAGGGTCAAGTCACTACGGAGTTTTAGCACAATCTCAGAGATTAATCTCTGGATTTCTGAAGCTGTTAGAGCATGATGATTTGATAGGCATATGTAAACTTAGGAAAGTTCCTTCTGAGATATATCTTAACAGCAATGAAAGGTAATCAGAAAGTATGCATGTTGTCTTTGACATTATGGATCAGTCTTATATGGAAAGATTATAATTTCATTCATCATCAAGGTGAATTTATAAAATGATGCTTGGTATGCCTCAGAATAAAGCTTGGTAGTTTCAAGGTCACATTAACATAGTTTTATTGTTACTTTCTTCAGTGAGGACCTGTTATCTGAAGAGCAGATATTACCTTCTGTGAAATTCATTATATGTGCTAAATAATTAAAAAAAAAACCTAAACAAAAAACAACCAAAAAGAGACACTGTAACCCTGACTTGGCAAGGAATACCAGCCATATAATCTATTCCTGGTTACTGCTGGTGTATCTGTACCCAGCTCTGCCACAGCACATGTGAGACAAAGGGGGAAGTGTAAAATGCAAGACAGGGGAGTGCATTTGTGAGCCTGCAAGGTGGCTTTTCTGTACTGACTTTCATTATGTCCCCTGTGTTCACAGCTTGTCCATTTGTGGGGCATAACAAATAATGTAATTAAAAAAAAAATACTAGTACACAATGTCCTGGCTGGCTAGCCTCACATTATTCAGCCTGTTTCTCTCTGTGTTTGAGTTCATTTTCATAGCCAAAAATATTATGTGAGACTGCTGCACAAATACAATATACTTCTCAAGAGGTAGATGAGTTTTGAAGGTAATGTGAAATGATTCTATCACAACTTGCAATGTACTCTGGGAGGGAAGGCATTGCATTGATATAAGATGATGATTTAAGTTTTGGCAGACATTGAGTAACAGTTACAATGCATTTTGCCTCCAAATTCTCCTAATTCAACTTAATAGGCAAATCATGTTTTCTCTCTGCTTTCCTGATCATCCTCCATTAACCTGCAGTCTTTGATAAATATGCATTGCTTCATAATGTTGCATAAACATTTTTTAGAAGGCAAATAGAGAGTAAACAAAACCCAAGTTAAAATGATATTAAAGACTTTGATGGCTTATTAATCATTTATACAAAGCTTATTAATCAAATGGATACTTTAAAACAAAATTCTTTCTTCCAAAATCAGAGAACAGAGACTATGCTGGCCTCTACTCTATTATAAGGTGAAGGCTGGCAGGAGGAGGTTCTCCATCTGTAACTCACTTTTAAAAGTTCTGACTCCTGGAACATCCCCATACTAATTCACTGTCCCTGTCTACATTGAATCTGATTCAAGGGCTTTGTGTGCTCTTGGTGAAAAAGTCACCATATACAAAACCCTGTCCATCTCCTCCATCACAGTTTTCTTCCTCTTTCCTGGATCTTTCATTTACTGCTATTTTTTTTCTATATCTCTGCCAAATCTCTGGTGAATAAATGAACAGTGTTACCTTTGCTTTGTGTGCCCATGAACTAACTGATTTGAAAAACACAAAGAACCTCCCTTCCCCAAATCAGCTTTCCTCTGCTAGAGGTTTCAGCACCCCAAGTGAGAGCATAGCATTACAAGTCACTGTCTCATGACAGTTGAATGTCAGGTTGGGACATGGCAATGGACACTGGAGGCTGGGGAGAAACCTCTGGCAGCAGAACAACTCATGATGAAAGAGAAGACTTGTGTCCCAGCTGAATGGAAATCTTTGGAGAAAGGTGGAAGTTGACAGCCAGGAGCATAAGGACAGTAAATCTGGTAGACTTCTGCAATGAATCTGAAAAGATAAACTGGCTGCTATTTGTAAAATTATACTTGATGGGTTGGTTACTCCTTTAAATTGAACTTTTACAGAGAGAAGCTGGGGTTCAGTAACACTGTACTGGGTCACAATGGCAAAGGAGTTGGGTCCCTAAAGATGTGGAATCACAGTGTAACTCTTAGCTCCTATATCAGATCTGTAGTAAGTGCATGCTCTTACTCAAGTCGTTCTGATTTAATGTATACTTGAAATTCTGGGTAATTTCAAATCAATAGCAAACTTATGTTGGCTTTGATTTTACCTGTAATTTAAACAAGGGAGATCATATTTTGGCATGTGTTAACCTTGTCATGTTGAAGCATAATTTATTCCTAAGGGTTTAACTTGCCTGGCTGAACATGAGTTAAAGGATACACAGCCTGGTCCACATTTAAACATGTTAGCTGGACCATGTTAAAATTCACTCTTTAATTCCTAGTCTAGACAAAGTCACACTCTACAGGAGAAGGAAGAAACTGTCTACAATCTGGGTGATTAATGGGCCGAAAGCAGATGTGAGATATAAAAGAGTTTGTAAGCCTCCTTTACTACCTGGAGGTAAAGTTTGGCTGTCACAGGCAAGAGAAAAGGGATAAATTTCAAAGAAGGCTGAAACTGCAGCCAAAATGCATTAAATGATTACACGGCCAGGACTTACTTTGATCACACCTCAAAAGTAAAACAAACACAAGCGTGAAGAAGAAAGGTTCTTTTCCACCCAAAATAGCTCAAAAGGATGAATTCATTAAAGAAAAACAAGCACTCTAGGGCAACAGTACCAAACATGTCGTGGTGTTTTAAATCCCTCAGCCCCAGTAAGGGTGAGTGTGACTCCGCTCAGAGCACTGGCCTAACCCTGCAGTCTCCCTTGATCCCCAGGGAGATGGGGGTGGCTGTGAACCTTTGCATACCTGTGAGCTCCTGGGAAGGGAGCACAGCCTTGCCACTGCACTCTGTGCAGGCTGGCATTCATGTAGCCTGACACAGAAGTCATCAAACAGCTGGAAATCAGAGCCAGTGGAAAAAACAGAACCAAGGTACCAAGAAAGAAAATAGAATAATACCAGCTTACATAGACAAACATCTGTAAGTCAAAGAGTTGCAGAATCTCAGGTCATAATTTCTATTTGAAATACAGAAAATTAGAGAAGGGAGATATGAAAAAGTTTATTTAGGTCATCCAGATGGTGAAAGGTAAAAATTTCTGTTTCGATCTGTTGTTGTCTTATGAATGTCTACTAGAGAAGAAAGAGGGAAAGTATATTCATATATATTCTGGTTGGGAATATTCTCTTCTCAAAGGAGCAGGCAGCATAATGAACAAAGTATATTCTCTCCTTGTGCCTGGAGTTTAGACAAGATAACTTTGCAATTAGGAAGACAAGGTAGCTTGTCTTGTTGTTTAAGTAGTTTAATCCCTTAGACTGGATAATGACCTGTCTGAAAAAATAAAAAATCAGATTTTAACATCACTTCAGTTTTACAGTCTTGCTCTGTATGATTTGTTATAGGAAGCAGCCAAGCTCTGTGGGTATATATGGTTTATAGCAGATATTTCTGTTCAAGATCATATCTGATAATATTCGGCACTTTGCACTTTCAAACCTCTCCAGATTTTAAGTAACTTTATAATTGTGAGAAGTGCAAAAGGCTGCAATCCCTTTTCTCTGTCCCATTTTTCCTGATTATGTAAGAAAAATTCCATGTAAAGCTCAAAGAAAGGCAGAATCACTGTGTTGTCTGATAACTCGCATTCAGGACACTGAGCAGATGAATTTGCAGAGTTCTGTGTCTTGTTTTACCCATCTGTAGACTGAAGAGAATTCTACCAAGAGACAAAGTGGAATCTCCAGGTTATTTCATTCTTTTCTGTGGAGTCTATCTATTATTTTATACACTACACACAATCTCAGACCCTCAGTTTACCTATACACAGAAAGGTGGGTTGATGTGGCTCTTTCTAAAAATATTTGATGCTTAATGCTGCAAAGTTTGTTTTAAAATACCCATTATTACTTAGAGCTGATTTGTAATTAATAGTAGAAATCCTCATGTGTGGGGGGCAGAAATCCTCTAAAATCTTAGTGAGAAAACATATAAGTTCAGCTTATGAAAATCATTTCTTGAAAATTTAGGCTGGTTGAGATTATTTATTTCTTTTTAATATTGCCTGCAAAAGCTCTAATAAAATAAAAATATACAAGCTAAAAATTCCTTCTCTCTGGATATTGAATGGTGCACACATTAGGAGCTTTATTTCTGGCATGTAAGGACCAGGAAAACTTTTTAGGTACAGGCTAGGTCTACAAATACACTTTAATTCCAGCAGCTGTAAGTGTACCTAATTTGAAAAATATTGTTCTGATAATATGTCAACAAATAAACATAAATTAAACTGAACCTGGAAAAAATCTCAAATGCTTTCCTTTTTTAAAATTTTTTTACATAAAAGAAAAATTCTGATATCAGAAATAACAATAAAGAATGGTTTCAACAAGCAGTACAAGCATTGCTTTTTTTTTTAAAAAAATTATTTTTATGTTTCAAGTCTTATTTTACATGTTTTGTTTTTAAAAAGGAAAAATACCGTATAATTACTGTCACACTTTTTCTAGCACCTCCTTCAACTTTTATGGTAATAAATAATGACAGCCTCAGTTCCTCTGTCAAGGGAAAGGGTGAAGTCTTCATTTACTTCTAGTATAATAGATTAAACTGGAGAATCCATTTTAGTCAGGGAAGGGTGGATGTTGGTGAAGTTATGAGCTTACTGCACCTTTTAAAATGAAATATTTAAACAAGTGGAACCTTACGTGGTTGATGCATTAAGCTGACATAGGATGTAAATCAAACAACACCTAAATGTCCTTTAACAAAGTCAATTATATTATATAAGCGTAGCAGAGATGGAACTCCTTTATCCTGTGCATCTGTCAGTTTCTCCTCCTAAGATAAAAACCTTTCCACAGATGCAGAATATAATTTATAACTGCTCAGTATTGTGCTATAAACGGAAAAGAAAATTAAACAAAAATGTATTCTTTATTAATGTTATTGTGAAATGGTGTTCCATAATCGAAACATCTTCTGGAAACATCTACTCAGTTCCTGAAATCATCACTATTAGATTATGTAGATACCATCTAAGAAAATACTTCTAAACTTAATCTGTCAAGACTTCAAAGAGTCTATAAGCAAATACTTAGATTTGCATTAGATTTTTGACTTTGAAATCCATTATTGTAAGTTCCTTGCTGACTTTGATGTGCTGCCTTTACACCTCCTCTCTGAGAAAGGAAGTGTAAAGCAGCACATTAGTTTATAGATGTTCACAGACTGTTTTTCGGATAAGGCCATTTAAATCTCTTTTGAAGGTCAATCCCAGCTCTTATCATTCAAGAAGTAATAATAACAGAGAGAGCCTGCCTAGAGTAAGGACTGCTTTAAAACACAAAATAGCAGGGGTGGAATGAACTTACTTAACTCTTGACCTAGCACAATATCAGCATTCTAGTGTTTTCTGTGACAATGCCCTGCTAAGGCGTAGTGTGAAATTTCAGTATAGGTGTATGGAATTAAATGATTAAGGAGAACAAGAGGTTTTAGGTGTTTACAGCTTATTTTTTACTTTCATTTCTTTGATTTTTTTGTCATTTGTTGCAATTAAAAATGTATTGGGGAACCATTAAAACACTATTTGAAACACACAGTGAGGTATCCCATGTTCAAACACAAGACAAAAGAGTTTCCATTACACACATTCCACTGCTTTCAAACCTGGCTGACTAAATTTAGATTCCAAAAATAATCTGGAAGCAACTTTCTTGTTTTCCCAGGCCTGATTTTTCTCTTCCCTAGACCACTCTACTTACCATGGAGCTAGGCCTGTTTTGGATCTTTTCTGCTCTACTCTTATGAATGTCACTTTTCCATAACTCAAAAGACAAATTCTGAACCATTTATGAATATTGTTATTTTGCTTATTTTCATTACTTTTCTTGATTTATTTTTCCTCTTTTGAGAAACATTCTGCATGCAAAGTCTCTTTCTAGTCACTCTGTCTAGCTCCATTTTGATTTTGGTGATGATTTCTCATTATGTACCAGTCTTATAAGTACAAAAGATTTAGGAAGCTGTTGCTGCCATATAAGGGACCTCATTCTCAGAGGATGGAGCCTTACTTTTGAATGCAAAATTTGGCAAAGAAAGCAGTAAAAAACACAGCCAAGCCTGAAATTATTAAACATAGTATTGAAAAACCTTTAGCAGCTTTTTTTTCCCTTCTTTTTCAGGTTTTGGGTGAAGTAGAGTAGCAATCATGATGGTGTATGTTCTGCTAGTTGAGTGCTGACAACTCTAACTTTACAATAACTAGATTATTTGCTTGTGATTTATGAGTAGAATGAGTTAGTTTTGAAACTGACCTTGTCCAGATGCAGTTTTGTGTGATTTCAGCGGTGTTTTCTGTACTGCTAATGAACTAGTAGAGGTCCTTCAAAATGTCAATGCGGCCCAGACATTTTGCAGGCAGCTGTTCTGATGAGACAGAAAAGCTGTGCTCTAAACACAATAGTGCTGTCATAATCCCATCCAATAGGTTATAGAAGTGACCAGTATTGAAGAAATTTGCAGGAGAATGTATAAATCTGCAGGAGTACAATTCACTCCTGTAAAAGCAGCAGGGCCAAACTGATTCTAGAAATTTTATGCTGGCATGTTTGCAGTTGTGTTTTTATATGCCATGCCTTCTTCTGTATTAGCTTCCATGTGATCAAGAGAATACAACAGCTCTATGTTTTTTTTTAAGAAAATAACTTTAGAATGGGCTGCTTTACTTGCAGAAGGATTTTCTTGCCCAAATTATTTGTAAAATATACAAAGGTTTATAATAAAACTAGCCATTTTAAAACTTATATTTGAATCATGGATAACAGTGAGAAAAGTTGGATATGTAGCTCCTCAACCCACTTAAATGCAAACAGCACCTAAAATGCAGTTTCAGCATATTCTGTCTGTGCTCCAATCCCTTGAGTGTTTTCTCACTTAAACAGTTTCAGACTCCAGCTTTGCTTCTGTTGATTTTGGGTGCTTATCAAGTCATGATTCTTGTACTCCTACCCCGGTCAGCAGAGGCATGGAAGATTTGTTATCCACTTTTCTTCAGATGGGAAGTGATGCACAGATATGAAAAGAGTTTGTGTTTCACAGACCCACTGTCAGGGCAGGTACTTGGGATCACCAGCCCAAAGGTCAAGGTGGGTTTGAACCATTGCAGTGGCCTTTCTTTCTGGATCTGGAGCTTACTTCATGGCTTTTGCAGCAGGAGAAGGAAAATTCATATGTATGAGCCACTCTTCAGCATGTAGTTGTAAGGACTGCTGGGCAACTTAACAGTTCTGTATTGCGTTGAAAGAGGTAGTGCTCTGGTGATTTTTTTGTCAGTACAATAAGTGTATGGCTCTGAGTGCTATAACTTCACAGGCAGGTTGGAGCATTTGTGCCACAATCTGTACTGTGGAAGGCTGGAGGAAAGCAACAGCTTGTGGGTAGAAAGGCTACTAAGCCCTCTGCACACCAGGAAACAGTTTTTTTGTGCTGAACTTTTCATTCTGGCCTAGAAATAAAAGCAATCCTAATGTAGGTCAGGAGGAAAAGAAGTAGTTTAGGCCTCTTAACCTAAGCTTACATGCTGTACTAGGGATATTTCCCGTCACTGATGTCAAACACTAGATTTAGATAGCTAAAACTTTAACTCCTATAACAGTGATGAGAAATATCCAGGATCTACTTAGATAAATGTAAGCTTAAATGCAAATAAAAAGCAGTATGCCTCAAATTCTTAAGACACTGGCTGAATCTGACTCAGGAACTTTAGTGTACATATATAGAGGATCAAAGTAAAACTTCTTTTACAAATACTTTTCCAGAGATTCATAATTTAAGACTGTAACGTTACTTCTTTAAAACCTTTTCTTGTATCATATTCTTTCTCTTCATATTTAAAAAACCCAAAAAACAAACCTTCTCCTTCCCCCAGTAAACCCCAAAACTGCCCAGCAGGATAATTGCATAGGATCTCAAATTCCACTTGTCTGTGATGTAGTTCTGCTTGAGGTCCAGTTTTCCTGTGTTCTTGCTGACCTGACAACAACAGTTTCTGTCTGCCTGAAGATCACTGGAGAAGTGCCAGTCATAATCTTGTCCTTATTGATTCTGGTCAGCAGCTATTGACAGCTTTAAAAAGATTATGTTTTAATTGGGGATCAGATAGATGGCATTTTAAGGTATTTAATTTCACTTTGCAACTCACTATAGATTATCTGAGTGGTTCCACAACTCAAGGAGGATAAAGATGAATGTGTTGTCCTTTTCTTCAGGTGACCCTGAGTGCAAATGTAGCTCAGGCTAAAGTGACTGAAAATCTTTTTCTATCACTGGGCTGAAAAGGTTGAATGTGAATTCATTAGTATTATCTTTGTTTAAGGCACAATATCTATATCTCGCCAAACTCACATCTTCAGTGGTCACACTTATTCTCATGTAGTTTAAGAGAGAAATAGAGTGGTGAGATAAAAAAGAAAAATAGAAACAAAGAGTAAGAATTTGTTTTGTCTCGAAACATGTATGTTCACCTACAACTCGGCAAAATGGGTTTGCAGAAGTATCATCTTAGATATTGTATAAAGGTCCCTAATTTGATGGTGATTTCATCTTCTTGCAAAGGAAGTTCAAGGTGGTGCTGAATAAACAGTCTCCTAAAACTATCTTCTGCATTTTAAAAGAAATGAAGATATCCTGACAATGAAAAGCAGTTCAAGAGACAAGCAATCAAAAATAAAGACTAAATTCTGAGACCTAAAACCCCCTGTGTACCTCAACCTGAACAGCCAAAGTCTGGTCATTCCAACTTCGACTCAAAATTGACTAGTGGACTGTCTCAAGGTGCCTTCAAGAGATCTAGATCCGTCTCACCAGATGCTTGGTAACACATACTGATGAAATTCAGAACCTAGTGTCCCATGCATGCCAGATGCACCAAAGATTATAATTTCATATTTACTGGGCTGTAAATTGTAGGACCATTTTCCCCAGACATACCTTTTTTGTCTATCTAGGCTTGATTTGAGGGCTCTGAACAGGGGATCAGATTTTCCAACATCCATCTAAACATTGCAAAGAAATTCATCATGTTGCATAGGACAGAGCTGATGGGTCTCAAAGGTGTTACCTTCACTACACAATGATACCTCACATATTATTGATGATTTATGTGAAATATTCTATCTATGAGTATTGGATTTGTGTGGTCAGGCTCCCCATTTCCTTTTCTGAGCCTTAATACCATACCATCAGGAGTGCATTGTCCCTCACACCGCTCCTGAGAGACTGGAAAACATGGTAATCCCTATAGCAATACTGGAGACCTGGAGCACAGGCTGATAGGCAACATGTCCAAGCTCACAGTGGAAGTCAGCAGGACAACAGGGAGCTGAAAGTCAAGGTTGCATCCTGACATGAGCATCATTTATTTTCCTCAGTAGAAATCTAACTAAATAGTAAATGTAGGGGAAATCAGAGTAAGGATGACTTCTGTGCACTTTGCAGAAGTGATGAGCCTTGAGAAGTTAAAAATAAGGTGTGGCTTACTCTGAGTTCAAGATTTTCCAGTGTTGGCCGAGTATTAAGCCCTTGTTTTCCTTGTTGTCTTGAGGAACTGGCTGAAACATCATGACTTTAGGAGCCTTACAAAAATATAGAGAAAATAGGTTCAGTCCTGTGGCCTCCTGAATGACTCCTGTTTTATTCCACTTTTTGGTGTACAAAATTTCCCTCTCCTTGTTGGAACATTAGTCAGTTATCCTTCAAAAACTCTGTAGGCTCTCAGAGCAGAAGCAGAATATGTTGTTTTGGCTAAAGATGGAAGAGATAAACCTGGAGGAACAGAATAAAAATATGAAGTAAGATAGATCACTGGGAACTGACCAAGAGAGCTGATCAGAACAAGAAGCTGAAGTTAGAGAGGGTGCAGGCCATCTCTTTGACAGCAGTGCTCAGATGGCCCACAGGAGGGTGACACAGATATCTGGTAAATAAAGGGAGAAGCAAGGTTGCTGTAATCAAAGGGAGAGATTAATGCATTGCAAAACTTAAACTACCCACCAAGGACAGCCTTGAAATACCAAGAAATCCTGCGTGCAGCAGCTGCTTTTGTACAAAGGATTTAATTGAAATAACCTCCAAGCCCATGTTGAGAAGGCCGTGTTAATTGGCTCTGCCAAACTTAAAGGTTGAGCAGCGATTTATATTTCATGCACTAACTCTCATATGGGACAAGAACCAAAGAAAACAGGCTTTCCTGTGGCTAGCAGTGAAGATGGTGCTTTCTCTCTTTACATCAGATATTACATATCCCAGAACTATTTCCTTACATTTGAAAAGGCTTTATTTGTGGCTGAGGTCAGACTGACAGACTCCAGGGAAACAGCATCAAACTGTCCTCATAAATTTCATTCCCAGAAAGTGGGTGACTCCATTCCAGGATGTTTTGTCTGATGATTTTGATTATGTCAATCCATAAGAACATTATAAATATCATAATCAAGTAATTGAATTATAGTAATTGCCCATGATTTCTGCTCTCACAAAAGGGCTCTAATGAGAACTAACTTTGCTCCTTACTGAGCCACTTCTTTTACCTGGGCTGAATTAAGGAAAGTCCTTTTAATCCTCACGTGGAAGTCAACCTCTTGGTCTTTCCCAGCCTCAGGCTCAGCCTGGGTTATATTAATTTGCTTTTAGTGGTCAGCAAGCTCAAGGAAAATCTCTGCTCAGCTACTCCCTGCTGTTTAATGGGCTGATTCAACATCAGAGAGGGAGAGGTCTCATGCATTTTCCTCAATTTTATCCTTCTTGCTCCTGATTCACTCATTCAACTACGCTAGTGATGGGAACGGTGGGACTCCACATATATAGATGCAATCCCAGCAGACACTGATATTTGAAGCACTGTGTTCTATAGACCTGCTTTGAGCAAGGTTAGTCAACTCAGTGCTTAAAAAGCTGGCAGCCATCTGGAGACCAGCCTGCTCCAGAGTTCAAAATTGTTTCCTTCACTGTTGGTAGCAACAATGGGGAGGGGGGTGGTGGGTTGAAAGCTTTCTTAGAAGCAGAGCTAGAGAAGACGAGAATTCACTGCAGGCTGAAGTCACGAGGTAACCCCAGATCCTAGAGGTTCATGGACACTGTGCTCTGTAGTGCAACCTCTGCTTAGAGGCATCATTAAACTCCTGATAATTAGCAAGTCATTAGGTTTTGACTACACTTAAAGGTTAAAAGGAGAAACTTTGGTGATGGATATTTTGTGTTTTTCTTTCTCTTGTGTTATGTATTCTCTTTGTGCTAAGTGATTCTGGTGCCCATCTCTTACCCACAAGCTGAAATCAGCTCATATTGAAACCCTTTTTTGAAAACAGCCCCAAAGTTATGTCAGCTTTTCACAAATTGAGGCCACATTAAAAAAAATGGTGGGTAGGAAAAGTTTAACACCAGTGACTCTTTAATTTTTGATCAGAGCCTTGAAGATGTGCATTTGATAGCAAGCTGGAGAGCTGTATTATAACTCTGCAGTGCAAATCTGCGAGATGACTATCTAAGCCTTGATGAGATAATGTGGGGCATGTCATTTGCTGTAGTCAATATTTCCTGTAATGACTCCTCCAATATGATCTTGCTTGATTAACTGTGGTTTAAGGACTTCTATCATGTTCATATTTCTATCCACACAGTAGTTAAGGATGTCTTGCAGTATTTGGAACAAATCTCAAACAGTACATTTCAGACTCGAGACAGACAAAGTGTGTCATTCTCAGTATTTCCAAGGAATTAAGCTAATATTCCTAGGAACACTTTTTGTAACAGCTAAAGTCCTGTAGCAGTATACCTATATATCTAAAAATTATTTGCAACATATTTTATACTTTGGGGTTAATATTCCCACAGAGTGAGCTATGTAAAGCACATGCAGAATTTTTAGTCTGCTTATGACTTTTAAAGTGACAAACATTCAGCAACAATTGTCCTTCAGAGTGTTGAATGTATTTCAGTTCATTGCATGCTTGTAGAAAAATATTGAGAAGTAAAAATGAAAATGAAGTAATAATTGGAAAAAGAAGACAAAGGAAACAGTACCATGCCATGTAGTGGGAGGATGGAGAGGAGGACTGTGAAGGACAGTCTGTGTGACATCTGGCTTTGTAGGCCTGCCATGTGTACAGAGGGACAAATTGCAATTTGTCTATAACCCGTTTGAACTGCCTTTCCTGATATAGTCTACAGACTTTCTGAAAACTTTGGCATTTGTGGAACCAGCTCTGTGTCCCTTCCACTTGGCAGCCTGTCACATCCCAGAAGACATCTGAGGGCTACTGAGATCAGAAGAATACTCCTAGATCCTAAGAATTCTTTGCTCTTGCAATAGCTTGAGGGTGCCAGTGTTGCTCTGGAGGGTTGTGAGAAAGCTTGACCCTGACCATGGTTACCACAGACCCTGGCAGCAAAACATCCTGAGTAGTGTGCCTACAGCTTATCATATTAGAGGGAAAAAAATCCTGTGTGAGGAATCTGTATTTTCATTCACCTTGCCTAGATCTGGGATTTTCACATGGAATTGTGTGAAGCTGCAATTAAAACCAGGAGCTAAATGCTTGCCTTCTTTTTCAGCTCTTTACTTAGTAATAGAGTATTTTACCTGCAGATAGCAGCAAACTCCTATGCATTGTATAACAAAATCTTATCCATGAAAAAGTACCTATTTATTTTTAAATAAAATAAAATAAAAAAAAAACCCCAACAATCTTTCTCTACCTAATTGATGAATCATGGCACATTTATTTTTTTAGCAGGTTTTTTGAAATCACATATCCCACAACCTGACACAGTGGCATGCACTCACAGCAATAGCTTCTTCTACTTTTACCGGTGAAAATAAGTAGGGGGAAAGGATGTTAGTGCTATGATTCAGACTTTAACCAAACCTCAGATAAGAGTCTACAAAAAAAGCAGTTTCTATTTCTTAAGGGAGCATAAATGGACATCTTAAATGGATGAGAAATAAAAATATTTTGCAATGGGTATCATCTAAAGGCTTTGCCCCTTAGGTATCAACAGAGAATAGTATCTGCAATCCAAGATGTTATTGTAGCAATAAGCTATAGAGAGGGCTGAGTGTGTTACAATAATCCTTCCTTCCCCTCCAAGTACAGACATCCATTGCTTTGCTTGCTGCCTTGTTGCTTTTAATCACTTTTAAATTTTTTTTATATTCTTAATTTCATTTTTTGTGACAGAAATTGCATTGTTAATATTATACAAAATGGATCTGTTCATGCATATTATATGTTTACTTTGATCTGACTTACTTGATATTGAAAGACTTTTCTGAACCATTGAAGAATTTAAATGTAAAATGAGGGTGTGTGAACAGACAGAAACTGTGTAGTCATACCATATTTTGGTCCACGAGGCCTGGAATCACCAATATGATCCATTTATGGTACAGATTTTTGCCCTCTCTTTTCTGACCTCCTGTTGCTGAGTAACAATGGACAGTCCTGGTGAACACTATTATACGGCACAACACAGTATTCTTGTTCTTATCAGCTGCCAATATTTAGATTGCAGCCACTCCAGAAAATATGTAAGCAGGTGCCATGCAAAGACATTCCTTCACTCTCTGACGTGAGCTTGAATTTGGAAAAGCTGTGTGATCACAGAAATCCCTTTATCTTCTCTGGTGACAGCTCTTTTTAGCATCAGTGGCACAGGGTAGAGTGGTACATTTTCGAAGGGCAGTTCACAGGCACATTCTGAAGATTGGGCACCCAGTTTTAACCTTCTTACATGAAAAGGATATTTTGAAAGCTGAGGGTGGGAAGGGCTCTGAGTCTAAAATTGTGCTGCAAGTCTTGAGTGCTTAAGGGCTCAGGCAGGCACAAAGTCAAGGAAAGTTGCAGCACAGCTGTGCCCTTAAAAGAGGTTGCTTTTCAGTTGCTGTTCTGCTCCCCTTTTTATACTGTAGGTGCACTTTATATATGAGTCAAAAATGAGAGTTCGGTTTGAAACAGAGTGTTTTGAGTTTACACATTCCTACTGCTTTCTCTTCCTGCTTTTTAGAGCTGTATATATTAGAAAATCCTGTATGTGAGAAAAGTGATGGAATAAAAGATGTTTCATATGTGTATTTCCTATGTCCTGCTTTTTAAAAATTTAAGAGTTCACCACTGCATTAAGAAACCGTCTTGAGGGCACAGAACTTCCTTTGGTAAATTGTCAGCACTGCAGCAAAGTCAGTGAGGCCGAGGACCTGCCTGACTTTGCAATCAAGCCATCAAGTAAGTATTTCCTGTTGTGGATAATCTATTCGGTAAATATGGAGGGTTTCAACTTATCAGAAATATTTTCATCCTTCCCCTTTGAATTTTTGTACTTAATACTATCTGGTCAATCAATAAATAACCTGATCAGCTGCCCACCCACAGAGACATGACCTTAAGGCTTTCTGTCATCTTGTAACAACCCCTTGGCAGCAGCTGTAGAAGTTCTGGGAACAATCTTAACTGAAAGGACAGAAAACACGGCTTTAATGAGAAATGCACTACTTCTAAGTGGAATGAATTTGGACCAGTGCACATTGTCAGGTCATGCTTTCAAATCTAGCATTGACAAGGGTGCCTCTTTGGCAAATTTTCTAATTCCATCAATTTTTAATGTCGGAAGCCTTGTTTCAAAGCTGCTGGTCTTGGTGTCTAGGAATTCTTCCTTGAAGACTGCTTTTTAGTTTGTTTTAAAGTAGATTATTACGTCCATTCCTAATCAGCAGACAGTTTGGACTCGTAGTCAGAGCATGGCTTGAAGAGATGCTTATTACTTTGATATGTTGTAGAAAGATTATATCCTCTGATAAAATATTTTTTGCTTTTTCTATCTGCTTCTCCCTTTTTCTTTTTACCTCAAACACCTTCTTACATATTTTTTTTTAAAATTACATTCATTTCCATGTCTGAAAATGTGAAGCTTAATGTAAGCCTCTCTTATACTCTCCCCAAGTCCTTTGCAGGTTTTTGGTAATCTGTCTGTCTCTTACTATCATTCTCCTGGACCAGACCCTACTGTGATAAACTGTTTCTCTCATTCATTCATTCATGAAACCATCCAAAGTTTATGCAAGAAATCCCCTCCATGGCAAGCAACTTAAAAAAAAAAAATCTGATTTTGAAATATTTTTCTGAATAGATGAATAGATGGTGTCTCTTTTTCTTAATGTGTTAAAGAACTTCCCTGGCCTATTTATTCGTTACTTCATCTATGCTTCTGTAAGCTATTTAGGCTTAGTTCCTTTATACACATCTGTCATTTTCAGGGCCCTGCACAGCTTCCCTCCAATCCATACCTACTCCTTTCCCTGTTCTGTGGAGCTCTGCTAAGCTGTCCTGGTACTCACTCGCTCTATGAGCAAGCAGACAGTTGACACAATGTCCCTGCTTGCTGTGAGAGTCCAACAACTTCATTGTTGGATCAAGCTTATTGCCCGGTCCACCACTGAGTCTAAACTGTAAACAGCTGTGGATCTTTGTAGTCATTAACAGACTCCTCTTGAGTGGTGCATAAGCCTGAATTCACCAGGGAAATAGACTTGGACATGTGCCTAATGGTGATACTTGCAAGTTTTAGAATGGGGGACCTGAAAATGGGCCAGCAACCCTGTTAAGCTTAATTTCATTATTTATTTTCCTCTTAATGCTGTGTATTCCCTGTCTCAGTGAGTGCTGCTGGAAAACTGAGGAATGTCAGCTTGTACATATCAGGAGCTGCAATCTGCAGTGGGGCTGAGGGAGGGCTCTCAGCCAGTGCAGCCCTACCTGAGCAAGGCATTTTCCTGCTGTTAAGTCCTCAAGGTCAATGGCAGTGGGTTGCAGAATGGTGAATCTCTTTACAGGGATTCTCCGCTGGCAAAGGTTGAACTAAAGAATGGTAATTGTTTTGATTTTTCACTGTTAGCACAGATAAGGTGGAAATGGTTTTGCTTCATGTGAGATGTTAAGCTGTCAATAGCATGAACTCAAGATCACTCAAAATTTTCACAATAAAGAGATGTGATGAACAGGCAAAAAAAAAGGTGACTAGGTGATCTGGAATCAACAGTGAGCCCCAAATCAGGCATTGGAGGGACAAGGGAGTGTATCTCTTTTGTTAGTTTCCAAACCTTTCTAACTGCTGACCTGTTTGTAAGTCTAGATGTTCTATTTCTCTTTTTTTTTTGCCTGAAATACCACCTTTGCCAGACCATGCCTAGTCAAAACACAACTGATATTTCCTGTAATTGTTTTTGTCAGAAAATTCCCATCAAGCCAGAGAGTTTGTGGGTGTGGATTTAACCCCAGAAAGCTTAAATGGCCTGCATGAGATTTAATTTTCTGGAATTTAGAGGAGGAATTTATCCATTAGATGACTCAGTCTATAACTTTACCCTACAGGATTAATGGTCACAATGGATTTAGGTTTTGGCTGCCTCTGTATTAAAGTCCCTGCTGTGGGGGTAACTACACCCACTTTTGCTGCTGAACAGTGCCACTCTTATCAGAAAGGAGTTTACATCATTGCTCAGAATACATAACAAGCTATATAATGAAAATATTTATTTAAAAACCTCAAATGACACAGACTCTGGCCTCTATTTTCTTTCCTTGTTTTTCATTCTTCCTGGTTCTGAACAAAAAAATCCCATGAAAATATTGATACATTGTGTTTTAAAATTTCTCAGTGTATCTATAAACACCCTCCCATGAGGTCAAGTTATTGAACCAAGAGATAATCATATGGTAGCTGGAATGTTGTTTAATGTCATGCTAGCTGATGTTATAGGGTATTTGTTTCCTCCATTCATATATATTACTATATATGTCTCCACCTGAGCTGTCTACATGCTGAATTCCAGTATTCCTTGCATCTGTCTTAATTGTGTTCACAGAGCTAAAGAGGGTTTCAATAAAATGCACAGAAACTAGATGACCTTCCCTAGAGCTCTTACAGGTACAATGCAATGATATCGTTTACATAATATCGTCACCCTCTTTAATTTATTAAAAAAAGAGGTGAGGTTTTTCAGAAGATTTTATTTTTAAAAACAGTGCTGACAGTTTGGGCGAGCTTTGTGCATTCTGTAAAAGGACTATTAAATAATTAGGAAAAGTTAAAAGTATATCCATTTTTTGTGTGTTTTAAATTTTTAGAGCTGCTCCAAATACATCAGGACTAAGTTTTTGTTCTTGCTGTTGTTCTTGCTGCTGTTCTTGCTGTTGTTGTTTTGTTTTGTTTTGTTTTCTTTTCTTTTCTTTTTAACAAGTGAGGTGATCTTCAAGTTTTTTTGGTTATCAGGTGAAGATAGTTTAGAGGTAGATGGAGATGACAGGTTGTGGATTTAAGTGACCTTCAGTCAGACAATTAAAGGAACATGAGATTAGTTACTGAGTCTCTGATTTGCTGAAATTTACTGTAGTTGCATTCTAGGGTCAGGAGGATCTGCTTTGAGTTGTCCTTTTCCAAGGGTACACCTGTCATGCCTGTTCTTCCTTTCTGTTCTTTCTGAAAGTCCTTTACTTTTCAGGTTTTGGATCTTTGGTTTCCCACAGCAAGAAGTTTCAGAGGCCTATGCTTGTGCATTTCCAAAGCAGCTGCCTGTGGAGCAAGGAATTGCAGCAGGGGACGCCTCTTTGCTTCTCTCAGCTACTGAAGAAGAAAGAGTTGAGGCTCCTCAGGAGCAGTTTCAGTCATGTGTGCTGGGCGGTGACCCATCCTGCAGGGTGGCAGGGAGCACATGGGAGTAGATCACGGAGATCGTTAGCAGCCCATAGGCCTTTTCTTCCTCAAACCAGGATGACTGTAGTTTGGTTTGTTCCAGCCCTGGCAGAAGCACCCAGTGGTTTCAATGGTACCGAGATCACCCCTTTGAGAGCGTTATTTCAAACACAGTGCCTGTGGCATTGCATTAGTGTTGGAGGTTTTTATTGTGGTAATATCTGGAGCTCTCTGTAAGGAGCAGAGGCATTGTCTGAACTTCAGCAGTCTGAGGCACTGGCCTTGTCTTTTCTTGCTCAAGGAATCTTTTGAGGGTGAATTTTTGGCTTGCTCTCTTTCCAGCATAAAGCACCTCTGTATTTCCCAAAAGTGAATTGGGGACAGATCTGCTAGCACAGGGAAATAAAATAGTTTTCCCTGCACTATTTTCTTGGGAGTATGCAAAAATCCCACGTGCATTTTTTATGAACTGGACCCTTCTCTTTTATAGCTGGTAGTATTCATGCTTATTACAATGCCATATTATGGCCTTAGACACTTTTTATGCCCCTCTGACACAGCACCCTGGAGAAAGATGCTTCACTAAGCAAGAACCAGTAAACTTACTACAGAATCAGCGGAATACTTTTCACAAAAGTGCATAAACTTCTGTTCTTAAACATTGTCATCCTTCACCTTAACAAGCACAGAGAAAGGTTCCACTGGTTTCTATGCCTTGTTAGGTCTATCATCTTTTTAATTAATAGTGTTTTTACGAAGCCGTCTGAACTGTGTCATTTCCATTATCAGAAAACCATTGCTATTAATGAATAATTTTCATTTCTGATCCTTGATATCATGCTAGTTGATCTCCTGTTTCCATGCCGCCGAATGATAGCATCGTTTTCTGCCCACGATCAAATTTAATTTGGACTCTGATTATATTATGCTGTTGCGACTGAAGTGTCAATTTTTGTCAGGCAATTAGGAGCTATAACCTGTGAAGTTAAGTTTGATAGGCATTGTAATTGGATTGTTACAGTAATAGCCTGGAACATTCCCTTTTTTTCTTGCTTCTTTGATTCTTGATGCATACTTTAGTTGTGAGAACAAAGGCATTTTGTTATTATGCAACCATAGGATGTTCAAGACAACAAGATGGAATTCAGGTTTTTCTACTTTCTCCAGATGGACTTAATTTGGATTTAGTTTTGACCACAAATTATTCTAGGATTTTAAAAGAACTTGGGGATGGTGTGGGGGGGTGTGGTGGTGTGTCAAGGAAACACTGAAAAAGAGAGCTGTAGAACCAGAGCTGGTAGGATTATAATAGGGAGGTAGGCTTTACATTAAAAAGCTCAAAGGCATATAAAAATCCTCAGACTGGAAATGTGTCAGATTACCTAGGTGAGTCTTACTGCTTTTAGTGGCCTTTGCAGTTTACATACTTTGCAAGTATTTAGGAATATAATTTAAACTCATGATATGGCCCAAATTTTCCATTAGTGTAGTTCGGGGCAGTTGCATCCTGGAGGAATTGGCCCCACGAAATATAATCATAACATAACCCCTAACGGACAACACTTCTGGTTTTTCTAATGAGTCCTTGCTGTCAGAATGTAAGTTATCTGCTTTTACATTTTGGTTGGCTTTTTTTTCCTCTGCAGACACAGTAGTTCAACGCCTGGCAATTTGTCAAATGAATTTTGTTCTGAATGTCTTTAGGGTGTGCTCAGCCCCTCCCCTACCTTCATCTCTTGATCATCTCTAACGAAAGGC
Source organism: Trochalopteron elliotii (assembly GCA_024734555.1). Taxonomy (NCBI): domain Eukaryota; kingdom Metazoa; phylum Chordata; class Aves; order Passeriformes; family Leiothrichidae; genus Trochalopteron; species Trochalopteron elliotii. Next base: position 237,370 of record JANPWX010000050.1, read on the forward strand.
ACAATGAAGAGACCTTTTAAAAAGGACAATGCAGAGAAGATAGTTTTTCCAGTGCTTATTTGATTGGACACTTTTCATAAGTGCTGCTATGTGACAAGCAAAAGGTAGAGGAAAACAAAGAAACTCCAGCTGCTATGGAATGTAAGAAAAAAGCTCACTTGCAACAGGGCTTTTCTGGAGCAAACTAAAAATCAGTACTAGAGCTGTTAGGTAAATGGGAAAGAGAAATTAAACCTTTAAAATTGACTGCAGCAAGTTTTGAAAAGTTTCATAAGCTGGATACAGGATTGTTTTATCCTCACAGTTGACAAATATTGACCAGGATTCCACCTTTCTCTTCTGTCAGGCATGATTCTCATCTCCTTCTCACAATGCTGTGTCAGCTCTGTCTCACTATTACATCCTTAGAGACAGACTTCTTGCTCCTGATAAATTTATGATATCCAGTAATTTCATGATTTCCAGTAATTTCATCCAGTAATTTCAGGCATATGTTCAATTTTCTCTTCTGGTATCTTCAGTGTCAGGTCTGCACTTGGTCAAGGAGTAATTTTGTGAGTTTGCAGAATTCCTTGTTAACAGCCATTTGCTCCTCTTGGATCTGTCCCCTGCTCACCTCCCAACACAATTCCTCCTCCTTCTGCCTCTTCCCAAACCTATACCAGAGATTTTCTGTCAAGGCTAATGGATTGAGTATTCACATCCCATTGCTTCAATCATGTGCTCCCTCAGCAGCTCTGTTCCATCCTGTAATTCCACTTCTCTGCTGTGTAAACTCACTAAGTTCATTTACCATTTATATTCCTGTAGTGTTCTGCTAAATTTCACCATATCCTGTACCACTTCCTCAGTTTCTGCACGGCTCAGGTGGACTGTGGCTTCTTGTGGTTACCCTCTCCTCTGAGTCCACTTGGGACACCAGGGTATAGAGGGAGCAAAAAAGTATGGAAAGCAGCGGTTACCGGACTCTATCAGACAGTGGGGCCTTACTCATTCAGTAGGATCATTTTATTTTGTTCATACTTTGTACTTATGCTAACATTTGCATAGATGCTAAAATCTGTTTTATTTTTTTTAAAATCATTCTTTTCCTTTTATGTTTTTTTTTTTTTGTCTTGTCCTATGAAAACTATTTCTAATGACTATTTCCACTTAGGCTATATTTTCTCACCCATTTTATTTATTTGAATGTACAGAGTCTAAATACAAGGGCGAAACTTCCTGGCATTGCCTCTTTAATCTCATGGTATTGAAAACTAATACTGAGAATCTGAAAGGATGCATCAGGACTGCTACTGAGGGAATGGATTGCTGATGTGACAGAAACTGCTGCATATGAAAAGGTGATATATGGAATGGAAAGTAAGTCAGATGAATTTGAAGGTATCTGTAATCTATTCTCCAACTACATCAGAAGAGATGTCCTGAAATATGACACAAGATAGTGGAGAGAGGTTGAAGGGTGAATGAAAGCTTTTGTTTCAAAAGGTAATAATAATAGCAACTTATCTCCCTGCTTTTCTATTGCTGTATTTTCCTTTTTCCTTTGTTTTTTCTTTCTTCCTGGGAGATAAGGATGGGCTGCAGTTATACATGAAAAATAAATGAAAGTCAAGTAAATTTTTCAGTACATGTGTTCTGTTTGCAAAAAGACAGCCTAAGAATCTGATGAAAAAGGAGCAATAGAAAGACACATGAGCATGTAAAAATCCATTCCAGGCAGTAGATGTATGCAACTTTCTGGAAACTATTGGTGGAGCATGTATTAAATTTCTACTTTTCGGTTGATCTGATACAGGTGTAGCGACTACCGCAGGCCGCTGTCATTAATTGTAATGTTCTGTAGGAGTAATCAATGAACTCTGTTTCCTGAAAACAGTTTCACCTTTGAGCTATTAGTGCCATAATGAAGAGGGAGCAGTATATACTTACATAAAGAACTTAGAATCTATTAGCACCTGTGCTGAGCACTGACGCTGCTGATACTTTGCATGCAAATTGTAGTCATCATCTGAGAAGAAGCAGGGTTCATAGGTTCAATATTCTCTCACTTTCAATCTCCTATGTCAGCTATGTCTTAACCAGCTGGGGGCAGAATTACATTCTGGAAATTAGTGAGAAAAAAAGGTAAAAATTGAAAATCTACTGTTTTTGCATCTAGCCCCCCCATTCATGTGTTACAAGTCAACAAGAAAAATTCTTGCCAGTATAAATGATATCTGATTTCACATTATATTTTTAAAGTGTCAGTACTCAAGTAGATTTACATTTGACAGGTGATTTAAATTCTTCAGTACGTTTCTATAGCCATAAGAAAAAGACTTTATCAGGATAAAAAACTTGATGAAACTATTAATTTCGTACTAACGGAAGGAACATTACTACTCTTTTCTACATGCAAATGCATGAGACATTATATTCACCTTTATAATTTTTCTAAATATTTCATTGCTTGAGGATATTTCAGTGACAGATCATTTATATTTTTTACACCGTATTTACTTTCTATACTGATTCTTGATTGCTATGCTCTGAGTATACACCTTATTATGATTTGTGTAATCTTACCATAATGCTGAGATAGACATAACTGTATTTCTGTAAGTCTTCTAATGATTTTACCTTTGGTAAAGAAATGGTGGTTTTTTTCACCCCATACCAAAATAACAATTTTAGTACCTATAGCAAATATATGGCTGTCATCTCACAAACTTTAATACCTTTTCCTCTCACCTCTGTCTCAAAAGAAACAATTGTGATGGTCTCTATGCTCAGTTTTTGAACACCATGAAACAGTTCTGTGTTTAATTCTATCTGAAATAATATTAAAATGGGTCTGTTGTGAACATTGAGACTCAGAAAGGAGACAGAAAAATCACAGCCATATACCAGCAGAGTAAAACAGTGCACAGAGTTAATGAAACAGTATTGAGAAAAGCACTCCTATGGATAACAAATATTTTGCATACCTGGCTCACTTTGTCAGTAGGTTCATGGTAGTTAACCCATGGAATGTGTGTTTCACACTTTATATCAGTTTCATCTCTGGCTGGTCAGACTGACCAGGTTACAGAGATGAGAGAAAATTCATCCTCAACAGCATAATGATATATGAAGTTATTGAAATAATACAATGCTGAAACTAGATTCAAATTCTGATTAGATTAACATGTAGCTCCTTCTAGGTTCTTTGGTTATGAACATGACTACAATACTTAAGTCTTCATGTGAGGTCTCCCAAAATGTGAGAATCTGGGCTTTTGCTTTACACCAGTGAAGATAAGAATGATCCACAGGATTTGTGTTGGCTTCAAAATCTAGCAATTTTCAAATATTTCTGAAAATTCAGGAATTTTTGTTTGGGCTTATATTTTGTTGAAAGTGTGTCTCTTGCACATCTGTGAGAAACATAAAAATAAAAAGACTACTTCACAGCTAAAATGAATGGTTGTTTTAAATGATTGTCTCCCCTTTGGATTTTCAAATCAAAGACAACAGCACCTAGATTGAAGCAGAGGATTTATTAATATCAGAGTAGTTTGGCTTACCATTGAGGTAGGTTGTCCTGTCCAGATGTTACTCTAGGAATATATAAATCATTACCATTCTGGGATCTGATTTCCAAAATCACTCTCAGTAAAGACCTGACTCTGCCTCAGTGTACACTGATGCAGATGATTATCAACAACTCTGGATAGTTCATCGTATATCGGCTCTTGTCATTACTTTCAGTTAACAGAAAAGATAAACCAATATGAAGTGTATTAGTAATCAAACAAATGGAAGATCACTTATAGCATTTAGCTTTATTTTATTATGACCATGTTTCCTAAAGGACTGTGTTTTGAGCCTGGAATAAGGGCAGAGTGACATGCACTGACCCAGGAGAACACAATTGTCTGCTGGCCTCTGTTAGGCCAGAAAAATTGCACATTTATTTCTCTGTACAAGGAAATTGAACATGAACATGAAATTTAAAGCAGTCAACCAGTTTGGCATCTCAGGCATTACAAATAGTAATCTCACATCAAGTTTTAACTTCATCTATAACTTTGCTTCTTTTAGAGGAAACTAGGGCAGTTATTTAGGTGTTTCTCTCTTATCTCATCAGCTGTCTCCATAAAACCTGTAGGAATATAATTTTGGAGCCCTCAAGTTCAGACTAATGGTTCAGCCTTTTGTTGAAGGAAAAGTTAAGAGGAGAGAAAAGATGGAGAGACAGACAAAACTGTTACATAAAACTTATTTCCATAGGAAGCCAAGTTAAACTCTCTTGATCTGTAGGAATGGTAATAGTTATGTAACTCTCCAGCTTACTTGAAGAGGTGATTAGCTGTTCCTAATTAAGCATTCAGCTACAGCCCCATTATAAGACATTTCCCCTTCCAACAACCCAGTCATAAATTAAAAAAATGAAAATGTTAAAACCCCCCACCAACAAGCCCATAGAAATCCCTCTGCACTCACATTTTTAGGGTTAAGACTTACTGACAACTTGAGTACTTTATGAAGATTGTGATTAAATTGAGTAAGTACTTTTTAAGATTAAAGTACTTGAACCAGATTATTTTAAAAATATTTTGCAACACCTATTGTTCCTTTGTATCCATCTCTGTGTCCAACAAAATGACATAATACCACAGAGTTTGAAACATAAGTAGGTTTCAATACTGACTGTGCAAAAGTCAGTTTTAGGGGCAGTAACAGAAAAATGTTTAAGAAATATCTCTATTTGAAGATGCAAGAGTGATCTATCTACCTATGAAGATGGCAAGGAAAAAAAAAAAGCCCCAGAAAACAAAGTACTTTCATCGTCAAGCTCTGAATTGCACTTGGGTGTTTCTGAAATCTCTTTTTAAAGCTCCTATTTATCTTTAAAACTCCCTGCAGAAAGCCATTTTTTCCAGGCAGAAACCAGAGGAATAGAGGGATTTCCTGACGAGGTGGCAGAGCTGGGGAGGGAACCCAGATCTGTGTGTCCTTCTCACTTGGCTGCTTTTGTTGGCAGCAGCTAGGGAAGCTGAACTACCCGTGTGATTCTCTGCAGACTGCAGGCACTGTGATAGCCAAAACTCGTGAATGTTCTTGCTTTGCAGGGTTTTGTTGTGCCTGGTAAAAGCTGTGGTGAGTGGGAACCTCATCAATAGTAAGGGATCTTGGAGTTTGTTTTGCAAAGTCATCAGCTGTGACTTTCATCTAGGTAAGATGCTGATTTCCATGTGGTGCTGTGCTGCTGTGATTTATTAGATTTCACCCAGTCTTGCCTTAGAATTGTGAAAATTAAGCCCTTACGTGTTGTCACATGATATCCTGTTCACATTATACTTTTTGCACTATCTCAATTTAATTTACTTTGACTTATATTAAAGATTTTCTTCCAAAAGCTCTCTCTTATAGACCAAACCAGTAAATTCAATGTCAGGAAGGCTAGACATCATCTTTTCACTCAGAGGAATAGAGCACAAAAAGGAAGCCTTTTAATGTTACCATCCATCCTTTTACCTGAGCAGTATATAAAGAACACAGTATAAGAGTAAGGACTGAAGAGTTAATGTTTTACATTAATCTCCCCCATTATATCATGTTAAGCAGTATCTTCCTCAAATGACTGTACAATGCAGTATTAGTAGTAAAATAAGTATCACCTCAGATTTTAGTAAGAATTGTAGCCGTTGAATATTTTTCCTTATTTAAATCCATAACAAAATTGCATCCCAAATGATATAAAGACATCTGCTTCAAAACTAGCTGAGACTGGTGAGATTGGTGGAACTTTACAGCCAGACCACTCAACAAAAAGATTCCCCAGTTTTCTCTCATCATGCACAATTATGAGTTTTGACTTCAAATACTTATAATTACAGTATTCTGAAATGACGTCCTAAGTATATATGTTTCACAGCATGACTGTGACTTCCAGCAAATTCTCTTGTCTGAGGTGCTTGGTAAAGTAAAACTGAATTAGTCAGAGTACAATAAGCAAGTTACAGTGTTTAGATACAATAACCAAAAATAAAGTCAATTTAATCTTCCAAAGTAGGACAGCTTTTCAGTGTATCTGTCACTATGGAGATTTAGCAGTAGATTCCAACTTGCATTTTAATAGCAAAGTTACATAATTGTGAGTCCTGGTGTGGTACTGCTGAGCGTATTCAGGATGGAATTACTAGTTAGACAGATCCTACTTAGCCTTGTAGTTAAAACATGCTAATAGTCTACACGTGTATGACAGATGATAATAACCATCTTTATAATCACCTTTGGATATCTCTTTTCTCCCTCTCTCAACACCACCTAAAAGGGAAAATCAGTATTAGTGGTCAAGGCTGGGGATTAACAGTCAAGATTCTCAGGCTGTAATTTTTTTTATCATTTAGCTTGTTTTGTCAATGAGGATGTGCAATATTTTTGCAATATGTGTTTTAAACAAACACATTTCATTGATTTATTAATTTGCCTATTTATTTATTTGTAGACAATATTTATTTGTGCATTTACATAAAGATATTAATGAGGAAAAAATTATTAGATATATTTAAGAGATTTCTGGGTGCTCAAACTTGGTAAAGTATGTAGGGCATTTTTTGTTTTGACAGAAAAAGTATTTGATTTTGGCAATATTTGTTACACATGCGTTCTTCATTCCTACATGGCTGATTATAACCAGTTCTAGTCATTACATAATTTGAGGCAAATGTTTTGCTTTAGATTGTCTATGACTTAGATTCTCCAGTTGTGGAATGGTTGAGGAAAAAATCATCTACTTCTCAGGGTGTTGGGAGGCTTAATTAAGTGTTTATAAAGTATTTTAAGACTTCTGCATGGACAGCATTATGGATGTGTAATGTAATATTATTATTAATGTATATTGAAATTATTTTTTATCTCTGACAATTTTCCATTACTTTAGAAAATTAGTCTAATCTAAAATATGGGCCAAATAGACAGAATTGCTGCAATTGCTTCAGTAAAAGTTCAATGATTGACTCATGTTGACTTTTATCTTCAACAATCTTCCCTTAGAGTTTCACAGAAACACAGAACTGGAGCCATGCTTCTAATTGTTGGCTTCAGGCTAAAACTTTTGATCACTTTCTTTCTCTACTTTCTGTTAAACTCATTGAATGAAAAGGATTGATAACATTTTATACTGTCTAATTCTTTATTTTGAGCAATATGAAAGACAAATTTGACCTTCTGAATTTTCAGTCTAAACTTTAGTAACAGGGAGCATTCTCATTCTTGTTTTCATTCATATTAATGCTGCATCTATCTCTTTTGCCCTGTAAAAAGCCATTAATATTGTTCTATTAACCTTTTTCTAAGTAATAATGACCTTTCCCCTGAAAATGTAATTATTGGACTTTTTTTTTCCCCACAATAAATCTCTTCTATTAGAAAGTTTGGCCTTGTGCACTTTGTTCTCTGCCATTTCCTTAAAAAAATCGTGCTTTATTTTCAAATAAGTACATAATTTTTATTCAGAAGAGTATTCCATAATGTGTGCACTTGGTCATAATTGGAGAGGAGGTGATGGTGCTCAGTTTGATTATTTCTTTGCCTTTAGAAAGAAAAAGGCTGTAGTGACCATTCTCTACATTCCTTCATTGCTCACCAGTGACCTGGATGTTTGTAGCTGCAAGTTTTTGCAGAAAATCATTTCTGGCCAGGTCAGTTTGGCTCTTGCTGGTGTCCAGCTCAAATGATCTCTGTTTTGATAGATGGAGCTCCCACACCCTTTCTGCAGCAAGCAGTGATTCTTTCCAAGGTGTTCCCTACAAACATTTTCTATTTCACCATTAGCTCCTGAGAGGAGGAAGGAGGAGAAATGGGATGCATCTCCTGATGTGTGTGACAATACAAACTTCTGGGGGTACTGAATGGGAAGCAAGGGAAGAGCTCTGATTGCATTCCTGATCTTCGAGCTCTTGCTTTTGTCAAGGGAGATGATGAGAAAACTTTCCTATATTCTAAAGAATACAACAGTAACAAAAGCATCTACAACCTCTCCACATCCTTGGTGAAGGAGTGTCTGTAGCAGAGGGAATTTTCTTCAATCCAGTGAAACAGTGCTAAGAAGCAGTGTAAAGAGCAGTATTATTGTCTTGGTTCTTCTCCACTCCCCATTCTACTCTTGTTGGAGGAGTTGATAGCTGCTTGAGGCCAGAGAAAGGAGGAAGGTTGAGGCACCTCCTTTTCTCTGGCCATTTTCTTCCCCAATTATGAAGAATTCTATAAGAAGAAATGTGAAAATCCATATAGTTTTCCCATCTTATGTAGGTGAGAAAAACATCTACAATCACATACAGGGTAAGAATATTTTTGTGGTTATAGCTCTAGGATGGAAAAGGGAAAAAGTGGATTCAGAGTCTCGGGTGGGGGTTTGTTTGTGTTTTTTAAACTCAAACAAAAGAAAGTTTTTTTAAATTGGACCTATCAAATTAGAATTCAAGTTTAAAGAAAAACAGGAACTGAAATAAAGGCAGAGGTTACAGATTGCGTATTAGGATATAGAAAGTGAGGCTCAGTTTTGTGAGGATTCTCTAAGAATGTTAGAAAATGGATGTTAACTGTACCATGGACAGAGAGAATGTCCTTCCACGTATTCTCCTCACCCATCTTCCAGATTATTCAAACATGTTGTAATGAAAAGGAATGGAATGAAAGAGAACAAAGAAAAAGGACTTTGTGCCATGTAGGTAGGAAGACATGAACTATACCATATGCACAATTTTAATATGAAGAATTTTTTTAAAACTATATTTTTTCTAACATTTGTTTGAACTTTATCCTTCTGAAAAAATTTCTTCATATTTCCTGGCTCTGTGACTCATCAAATGAGCTGTGCTAGTCATATCAAATGATGTGTTTCATAGAATAAGACAGGAAAAGCAGCACACTGAGTCATTGTCACAGGGAAGGTGGCTGCCAAACCGCTATTAGACAACATAGGGAAAAGCAAACATATTAAATGACTGGGGTCACAGAAACACAGCCTAGTGGCAGAAAATCATTTACAATCAGGTGAACATGAGTCTCCTCATCTTTTAATCTGTTTTTTGAGGAAGTGAGATGTGCTACCATGATGTTTATCTGTCTATCAACTCCTGCACCCACTAACCCCGTAAGAGGTTGGCCACTCTCCATAAAATTTGTTGAGATAGTAGAAGTCTCAGAAATACAAAGTTCTTAAGTAATTTCCTAAAAGTTGATGTTTGTAGTAAGCTGGGACATATCTTTTGCAATCTCCCGAAACAGGGGCTGTAACTGTGATGCAGCCATCACCTGTTTTATGTGCCATGCTGGGCTGGCCACTGTCCCATGTGTACTGGCTGGCCTGCAGCCATCGCTGGGCTCTCAGCTCAGCACAGCACAGACTGCCCCTTGCCCAGCAGTCACAGAAGGATCTGGGTGTGTTATACACCTGGGTCACCCTTGTGGACTTGAGAGAGGAAGTGGAAGAATGAGATGGCAGTGGAGACTTCATGTGATGTTACACTAGGCGTGGTGGTGACGCACTCTGACAGAGAGAGGTGTGGAAAAAACGGAATTGCAATACAAAGACACTGCAAACCAGGATTCACTTTTCCTGGTGAAAACCTTTCAGCTCTGTCTAGGTCCAAGAAATTGCTTTAGTTTAATTAATAACCTTATTCTGAGTACTCAGGTTATGCCCCTTCCTAGAGGCATTTAAGCTCCTGCTTTAGCTCCCTTTGGAATGAAGGTTTGTGCAACAATACTGTTTGTCTGCTGTGAGCAGTTAGTCAAAACCAAGGCCCAGATCTGACAAACTTGATTGAGGAGTGGAAGCCCCTATTTAAATTTCTGTAAGTTTAACGAAAATGAGTAAGTGGCTAGAAAAAATAGTTTATGCTAATTATCCCTCAGCAAGCCAAAATTAGCTGGCTAGTTAAACAGCCTTCTCTGGGGCTAACTATAGCAAGAATTATCTTTTCCTTCCTGGGGCACTGTTCTGTCAGGCAAAATGAAGGATATAGGATAAACATTTGTATGACATTGGGGTTTCATTTGTCTTCTGATGAAATAATCTGACTGCTTTGACAAACTTTTTCATTTTTTAAATATGTAAGTGGGAAGAATAACTACAAAAACTACAGCATACAATTATTTCATTTTTTTTCCCCCATTGATTCATCTTTGAAATTTGATAACTGTCCATAATATCTGGGTTATTTTTTAGGCTGGTGATTTTTACAAATATCCTGCTTCTTATTAGGAAAGCAACATGTTCCTTCATATTAGGAAAGCAAGCATTCACCTGCATTACTTTAATTTTTTTTATATTTTAACAGGCCCATGAACAGAAAATGAAAATCTGGCAATTCCATTATAATAGAATGTTGAGGTGGATTTGATTTTCTTTTTATCGCTGTAATTTGCTCATATCTTCAACAGGCTTAAGGAGAAACAAAGACACAGGAGCACACACACACCATGACAATTTGGACTCAATAGTAACAGAATTGGCATTTGAGCCAGATACCAAATGAAACCAATATTCCAAATTTTTTTCACAGTAACTAATTCTTATGTCTAAATTATCTGGTTAGATTTTTCCTGTGATTTGCTTTTCTTTTCGTATTGTAACTGGCACAGACAGGAATTATCATCTGTAGACTCTGCCATGTCTACTTACATCAGCATACCATGGTTTTTTGCTTAATGCCATGTATTATTGTATTCTGTCAGAATACAGCATTCCTTTCATTAACAGCTCAGATCTTTGAATATTACCTGTGGGAAAAAATTGCCAAATTTCTTTCTCAGTATTGGAATTTGGAGGGATGTTCTTACTGGATGTTCTCTTCTGTGTTCATAGGGAAAAAACCACATTTCATATTATTGAGGTTACTGCTTGTAAATGTGAGCACATTTATATTTCACTCTAATATCATGGAGGATATAATGGATAGGAGTTTTCTTCCAAACATATATAGGAGATGGAAAGGCTTTGTTGCATCTGCAAATTCAGTTTGCAGGCATTGTTCTGTAACTGGTTTCTGTTCTAGGATATACAGAACAGGAACCAGTAGCAGCTTCTGCATCCCTGCACAGAGGTCTGATATTTAGAACTACTAGAGCAGAAGGTCTGTGATTGTTCTACTTTGCAGACTGACTTATCTGAACTGAAGTGCAAAATGCAGTCTGGTAACATTGATGAGAAAGCACAGCTCTCACCTCCTCTGATTAATGTAAGAAGAAATATTGGGTGAAAACCCCTTAAAATTTATACACAAGCACAGGAGAAGGGGAAAAAGTCATGAACATTGAGCTACATAGCCCTAAAGGAAGGACCTCCCCATGTTGCTTTTGTTAGTGAGGTCAAAGAAGGATTGCAAGGACTCCGGCTGAGAGAGAAAGTGTTAAGAAGGCAGCACTGGTGCCTGTGATATACTTCCCTTTGAGCACAGTTCCTAGGTGCTTTTCCACTTACTTAACTGAGGAACCCTGTCAAGCACCCTGAAATCATCAGAAGTGCTAGCACCCTTTTTCTTATAATGGTATGCCTCTATCATAATTCACATATTCTTAAAGATTATTGCAGTTGTAAAACACAGGAAAAACACCCAAAAATCCTGTGATTCTCAGTCAGTCTTGTTATTTTTATTTGTAATTTATGGCAAAGAAAAAAACATTATTAATTCATACTTTTTGAATGTGGAATCAACAATACTGTGATTGGGTTCTTGCCTTTTCTACAGGTAGTGCTCTGCATTGGTGGGATTAGCAAGGCAGCATTTGCAACAGTGGTGTTCTCTGAAACACTTTCAGTTTCTACAGCTGGCTGCTTTTCCTCCTGGACCAATCTTCATTTGAGCTTGTGGTTGTGTTTGATTTTGGAAGGTCAGTCTGTGACTCTAGGAAAGATCTGCTTTTCAGTGGATTTCAAGCAAACAGGCTTAATCAGGTTTGATACTGCCCCATTTGGACACACACATATGCGCACACACATCTGCATCATTGATTTCAAAATGCTTCCCAAACCACTCACCGTGTCTGCAGACCCTACTCACAGTGTCCTGGTATTTTGGTATCAAATGCATAAAAAAGAAGTTGCAATGACACTCAGTTTTCCCTGACAAGCCTTATTTTGAGAGTATGTGCAGTCGCTGCAGTAATGTCACTTGGTAACTACTTTGGAAGGTAACATCCTCTGCCCCACAAATTTTGCCTGCAACATGCCACTGAGCAAGTCACACAAAACTCTCTGTGATCATTCACCTTAAATATATTTTTGTATTTTCAGCAGAAGAGGACTACAAACCTTCTTTCACACAGTACATCCTGGCTCACTTCCTGCTCTTGGAAAAGATTGTTTCAATACCTCTGAACATGTGCATTACAAGAGACAGACTCAAACTTGCTCCTTCCTGTATTGAAAACTGAGCTCTGAATATTTCTCTGGGAACCTCAAGCATGGAGAATTTGCACATTGAATAGAGAATGCCTTCCTACCCCTGAAAGAAAAAAGGAGTTGACTGAGGCAGCACCACTGTTACAGGCTGAGGACCAGCTCCACATGGCTCAAGAATTGAAAGGAAGAAATGAAACTGAAGCCTCCTACAGCAAATTTTATTCTACCTCTCTTCTCCCTTTCTCGTACCAAAGTGTATTGTCTCAATCTGGGAATGTGATTTATTTGTGAAATATCTAGTGGGTGGCAGAGGTGGGGAGCAAAGCTGCACAAAGCTCCCAAGAGCTGCTGACCGAGGTAAATAGTGTGTCATAACACATTTATCAAATAATAATGGAAACCGTATAGAACACATAGGAGAGGGAGGGGGAAACCCCATTCCCCACTGGGAAGTTACTGAATATTTCAGCCAGTTTATAAAAGTATGTGTACATGTGTTTGGAAGGGGGGAGGATTTTCTAGCTTCACGTCTGCAAATAAATCATTGGCGTGGGATGTCTGAGCAGACAAGTGAAATGGATGAGCGCATTATGGATCAAGGAGGTGGTATTCCTGCCTTGGTTAGTTTGAGACAGACCACCCAAGCACTGTGGGTCTAAGATGAGACTGTAAGTAGTGCTTGAAGAGTTCTGAAAGGTCCAGGCTGCAGCCGCTGACATGGTAAGAAGGTGGGAAATAAAAAAATGTTGCTGGTATTTCCCATATAGGAGTCATGGCTTATCTGATGTTGTTCCTAATATTTTTTTTCCTTTGGCTGGATTACAGCTATAGATAAAATGAAAAAGAGAAAATATGACAAAGGTGTAATAGTTATGCCTGTTTTGAAAATAAATTAAAGTTTAGCTCAAATAAAAAAAAAAAGAAAAATTTAATGATGATATATTTATACATTATTCACTGTTTGCCACTAGTGACTTTCAGAATACAGAAGCCATGGTCAGATAATCTCATTGAATTTAAGAATCTTGCATCATAACTGGCCTGTTGAAGTCATCAAGGACTAGTTATGGAAAAAGAAACCCATTCCATATATATAGGGCTTACAGAACATGGATGAGTATTACCAAAAATAGCCAAGTTAAAAGGAGCCTGGAAAAGACAGTACCCATATAAATATATAGTATAGTTAAAACTTTGGAATTTTTGCAAGGAAAACGTAATTATGAGGTTTGGAATAATCATCTTTAACAGGGAAACTTCTTGGAGTTCAAATGATCAATGGCAATCATGATTGAAGTCTGATCAGTCTACACACAGTAATGAATAAGATGAATTTTGGGTCGTAGGGAAGCAAAGTAGGAAACAGAAAATTATCCTGTTTTCATTTTTCTAAGGGAAAAAGTGATCTTGATGTTTTTCTACTATAACTAAAAATTTCATCATTCTTAAAAATTTTGATTGAAGGAATATTGGAAGTTGTACCAACATTTCTCTAATAGTTGACAATCTTAAATAGTTTTAAAATTATTTTAAAACTGCTGCTAAAAAAAGAAAAAAAACCCATTTTTTTAAAAAAATGCTGTTTTCCATCAATGCAGTACCTTTCCTCCTGGCTTGATCACATCTGATAGCAATCCATTAACATTGGCAGCCATGTGCAGACCCTCACCCTGCCCGGTCAGACACTGGTTTTGGTTGGCAACTGGGCCAGAGGCTGTAAAAGGTGAAGCCTTGGGACAGCTCAGCTTTAACACCTGCCAGGGGATGCTCTGGCCACAGGGAGGAGGTGGTTTGTGGGCACTCTGCCTCCCATAACCAATGTCTCAGTGGGGTGTCAGTTGTGCTCCTGCCAGGGGGGTGACGTAGGAGGCTGAGATGCTCAGCAGTTAAGTTCCTGTATCACATTTCTCAGGAATGGAGAAATGTTCAGTCTAGATTTCAGTTTCAGCATTCATAGTGTGTCTACCTAAATCTCTCCTGAAGTTTTGATTTGATACGGTATCATTCATTTGGTGCCTTAAATTGTGCAGTGCAACTTTTTCTCCCCACACTCTGGAACATCTGCTCTGCTTCAAAAGTTGCTGAGTTTAGCCTGCAAGAGGCTTTTTTTTATTTTTCTTTTTTTCCCCCCTCAAGTTTTAAGGGGAACTAACTGTCTGTGGGCAGGTGATGAACAATTTGTGCTCAGGAGAACAAGGCTGCAAGAGACTGGAAAGAATCCTTCTCTGCCCAAGGGCTTTAGGCACCCAAGCAATTGATCCACAGCTAGTGCTATAAACTGTGGGCTGTGGTTGCAGCTGTGATCTCTGCATGAGATTTACAGCCCCTGGATTTGCTTCTGCTGTGTTCCCAGCCTGATTAAAGCAACTTGCTACATTCCCAGCATGTCCTTGCAGAAGGTGTTGCATACCATGCTGCGGAATATCTGCAGGCTGTTCCACAGCCCCATCAGTTCATGTAGTTTACCTACAGCCTGGCCACTGGTGAGAAAATTCTTCCTTGTCTCAAGTCCATTCTTTGTGCTAAATGTGGTGTTATCTAGGTGCGCAGCTACAGCAGTGACTAGTTCTCTAGATCTTAATAAAAGAGTCATAAAACCACCAGATATTGCTGAAGTAAAAGGAAAACTCCTTTTAAAAAAGCTTATACAGGGGTTTCTTACAACCGAAACTATCTGGATGTTACCCTGTTTTTCTACTGCTGATGTCTGTGCACTGAGGCTAGTTGCATCCATTAATGTAGAAGTTTAGCAGTTAGGCAACTGTACAGTGAGAGAGAGGACAGCAAAGAGAGCTGCCCTGAATGGCAGAAAAGCAGTAAGGTGGAAAGATTTGTGATCCTGTGAATCCTCTTGCCTTCTCTGTTCCCTCATCTAGAGGTTTCTCCATCAAGAGGTCCTTTGTAAAGAAGCCTTCTTGCTGTATCTGCTGTGCACTTCCTCAGCACTTCCTCAGCTTGCCACGTTGTAAGGCAACCTCAGAGCATGAAACCCACGCCTGATAATTCTGCAGCTAAATTAATATGTAAGAAATGCAGTATTAAAAAGGGCCAGAAAAGACTGATTTGTTGTTGAAAGCGTTGTCTAATGCACATTGTTGAAAGGATTCTTGTGCGCAAAGAAGACAGGTTTCCTTGACATAAAGAATAGGCCTTGATCCCATAATTATTTTGGCAGGTGCTTAATTCCCAACGTGTGAGTTATCCTATGAAATTCAATGCACATAGTGAAACAAAGGAGTGGGAAGGGAGGAGGAAGGGATTACATATCTTGAGAGAAAGGCAAGAAGGGCTCTCTGAACAAATGGGACTGAAAGGAGGATTGAAGGAGGAGAGGAAGGGCGATTGGCAAATGAGAATAGGAAAGCAATTCAGATTTGAAGTTGAATCAGCAGTTGCTGACATGAATGTGACACTAATGGAAAAGATTTGGGAAAAGAATAGATATAAGGTAATAGATTTGTTCTCTTCAAAACATTCCGTGTGCAGGTAATAACATGTAGAGTTTGTTTATAATAACTTAAAGTGACATCTTTTGGTTTCAAGTGAAAAGTGAATTCATGGTCAGAAACAAGGAATGCCACACTTACCTGTTTTTCTTCCTCTTTTCTTCTTTCTTGAAATTTATTTCTGGAAGTCATTAAAATTCAGATCCCTTCACTTGTAACAAATGATGTGAAGTGTTAGGTACAGTACTTGGAATATATGTTTGTTAAAATGAAGGAAGAGACTCTTCCAACACTTTGGGATTTTATGAATGATTTACATCTGGTGCTAAAGTTCATAAATGAAACGTGGGAGAGCCAGATGCTTCATTTCTTGACTGCATCGTGCCTGCACATACTGATGGTGAATTGAAAACAGGAATGTCTCATAAATCAAGAAAATCTATTTTTGTACTCTTGATTTCTATTCTGAACATCCATATAACACCAAACAAAAGTGGTGAAATTGGTTCCTTGAAAAACCCTTTATATTTAGTAACAGTGTGGACATGTTAATAAAAAAAAAAGGGGGGGGTGAGGAAGAAAAGAAGGAACCCATTTCAGAATGAAAAGTGCTCAGAATGAGCAACTGTTCTTGGAGATCAGCATTGAAGGCACTTCATTCAGCAAGAGAAAGACTGAATGGAACTTCTGGACAAACTCTGCCAGCCATACAAAGAGCTGTGGTGTATAATAAAGTGACATTTCACAGTTTTTGGCATTGGGTGAAAATTTACTGATATGATAAATGAAGGCACAATCTGGCCCACTGATTGAATGGGAAGATTGGAGCACACAACCTCACATTCAGAGAGAGATGAGTGAAATTCAGATGTTTAATTTTTCCATCAATGTTTTGGAACAGTGCTCTCAGCCTATCCTTTTTTTCTTGTTGATATCTAATACTGGCCTAAGAACTGTAAACAATGCATCTCATGATTTTTAGTTGCCGCTAAAACTTTTGTAAATAGGCTGTTAAAATATCATTTATTAACTTATAATGAAAGAAGAAGCACACGTCTGTCTAAAAGGTTTTTAAAATAGAATTAATAGGTTCCCACTTCCTTGATTTCATAGCATGTGTTTATACACACATTTTAAATTATTATGTTGGAATTCCAAAGCTGCCTGTGAGAAATGGCAGGGTAACAAGTTTGGATGAACAAGTTGTACCAAAGGGTTACCAATTACCAGCTGATGCGTGGTAGTGCCCACGTGTGCCCTCTTGGCCTCCAGCAAATGCATGGTAATTGGAGTGGGCTCAGCCCACTGTGCAGGTGTGTGAGGCTGCCTTGACTCACCTTGCAGTGCTGTGGGGGGAACAGTGTGCATCCAGGCAATCCTCGCAGCTCAACAGAAACTCGTTACTCTGTGGGATCTTGTTTATGTGTCTAAGCCCTGGATCTGCATACCTTGCTATTTCTGTTAACAATTGAAAACAAATATTTATTTAAATTTATTTCCACATCCCACACACAGATTGAGTGTAGGTGTGCTGACAGAAGGGAGATTTTAGGAAGGATTTCATAAAGGTGAAGGAAATGGCTTAGCAGCCAGGTTTCAAAGAGGCACCCTGAATGCCAGGAGCAAGCCCAGGCCATGGAGAGCCTTGTGATGGTATCGAGGTGTGCACTGCTGGCAGAGGAGGTAGAGCTTGTGAGCTGGGGGAGCTGACCTTGCTTTCAAAGGCAGGTAGGCAGATTGTATAAACACACCATTAGTTTATGCACCTGCTACTCCAATATTTCTCTTGTGGAAGCCAGTGGAAGTTTTATTTCAATGAGAACGAGATCAAGCTATTCTAGGGTGAATATTCCATTTCATGCTGGGCATTGCACCCACTTTCAAGCTGAGGTGGAGTCACTAGAAGTGACAGAAGTGCTCTGTACTCCTCTTAGTTACTTTGCTGCTCAAAATGTGTCCCTAACTAAGACAATTTGCTATATGTCATAAAACACAAAGGAAAGCATTTTCACAGCAAATATCAGAAAAGCGCTCTCTTTTCTCAACTGCAGAAGTAACAGAAATGATGTGTTCATTTTAAATTCCATTCATGTAGGCCCTAATAAAAGCTATTATAAAATACAATTGTGTGGAGACAAAAAGAGAGATAATATCACTATAGCTCAATATAAAATTTAAGTAATTAAGACATGAAAACTATTACACAATTTACTATGAATGCAATGTGAATAATAAAAGGTTTAACCATTCCAATTCTGGTTTGGTGTTTTGTTTTTTCTTTTTTTTTTAATAGTGTCTTTTGAAAATATTTGAGGTTGAAATATTGAAATATAAAGATGTAAATTCCATATTATTTCAGAAATTGGGCAGGGCTGAAAAGTAAGCTAAGCTGGGTTTCCAAAGAAGTCCTGTACATGTTTTTAGGTATTGATGTAAACATGGCAGTCTGCCACATAATGGATTCTACATGAAAAATGTCAGTTTCAGGTGATTTTGATTGTAGTTGTAAATAAAACAGGACATACTGAGTGAACTGAGGAAGTATTTCAGCAGTGCAAGCTAAGCAGCTGCATAATAGATATCAAATTGTGTAGACAGACAGATGGGTCCCAAGATTAGAACAAAAGCATCCATAAAAGTACTGGAAAGAAAAGTAATTTTAAACAGGAGGTCCTTAAGATCTGCATTTTACTTTCACATGATTAACCACTATGTCCTCTCCCCTGATGGGCTTCAGCAACCCTATTGGTAAATGGTTGTGAGGAAAGATCATTCTAGCCTTTCTCTAGTTGAGTGACTATCAAAATTCAGTGTAGACATTTAAAGTAGACATTTAGTAGACATTTTAAAGTCTATTTTAATATACATTAAAATATACATTTACATATATTATAGATACAAATGTATATATAATAATAGACATTAATACATATTTAAAAGCCATTATTCTCTTGTGCACTGCCATATGCATGACAGTGCCTGCTAACACTTAGCAACATCTGCTCAATGATCCAGCCCTATCTTTTTACTTCATTCCAGTGTGATGGTGTGTGTTTGCTTTCTAGCTCAGATTTGTGTCCAGCGCTCCGGTTCAGCCATGTCCAGGCTCTCTCTCCCCATGGATCAGCATTCCCTGGAGCGGCGGGAGCCGCGAGCTGGTGGTTCAGTAGGTGGCACTCTTCCCTTTAGATCCGCCAGAGCCTTGGTCCAGGTGCCGCACGGAGTGGAAGCAGGAGTTCTGCAGGAAGTTACACGACAGAGCCTCGTCTTGCACTGCCGGGGTGTCAGGGACTAGCCTCTGCCAATGTCCAGGTTGAAATACTTCCTACACTGGGTCAGTCCGGGTGGTTTGCGGGACATCCTGGGCTTGTTTGCCACAGGAAAAACCTCCAACCTGTCCTGTGCACAGGAGAGAGGCAGGGACCATCTTTAGCATCTGGGCAACGTTTAGCCTCAGTATCCAGTTCTCCCCACTAACCTATATAGGGAATGGAAACACGGTTTAGAGATCAGGAAGATGCAGCTCTGAGGTCCACTGAGCTTTTTTAGGATGGCATTTTCAAAAAAAAAGCTCACTGATCTCACTAGGTAAATTTGACGAGAATTTGTTTGCTAAGTCTTCAGAAGCTGATGATCTGCAGTTCCATTTACCATAACTTTGTAATACTCAAACCTTCATCTGCCAGGTCTCAGGTGCCCCAGACTGGAGGCCTTTGTTTATAAAATCCTAGTCTTCAATGTGCATTGATTTCTTGGCTGTAAAACGGAACTGCTAATACTTACAAACTGTGGCTTATAGATGTGTAGTAAGGGATGAAAATGTTTGTGATGTGCTAGGAAATAAAAGGGTAAAAAATTGAATTGAGCATTGTGCTTGTATTTGTTGCTTATGATGAAGAATCTAATTGTGAAATTCATCTCCTGAACCTTTGTCTTCTCTCTCTTTTTCTGTTGTTATGGCTTGTTCCAAACTGGGATGAATCCTCCCACACATCACAAAGTGTAAGTGAAATAATCATAAAAGGCAGTAATGATAAATTTGGCCCATGTGATTTTATTTTTTTTTAATTGGTTAGTTTTGTAAATCAGCATTTCTTTTAAAACTGCAGAATACTTTTGTGCAATAAAGTTCTAAAAATGACTCAAATATTTCTATACTTTAGGATCAATCATTAAAACAAATAAATAGTGCAAGTTACACAGGCCAAGTCTTAGGATAGGCTTTATAGGAAGGAAGAGTTGCAGGTTTGTGGTTTTGTAGTCTCCCCAGTAACTCATCCTATAGATACTTTAATATTTGAGATATAAATTATTCATGAACAGTTTTTAGTAATCAGTGAATTAGCCACTTGCAATTAAAAAAAAATTGACCTCCTCTTCTTGCATTTAATCTGAGTAAAGTCAATGTCATTGCTGTGTGATTGGGTCTCATCTATTTTTATCTGTTGTAGCAGCTGTTTTGATCCAAAGTTGACAAAACCACCCTGGAAACCTTAAAAAAGCGTATGTCATATATACATATATATATATATATATATATGTATATATGACCCTTTACTCCATGCAGAAATACAATGTAAGCCATCCAAAAGAAGAACAAACTTTTAGCCCTGTGTGTTGGGTCTGGCTGAGCTGCAGTTATTTTTCCCCATACCAGCCCTCACAGTGCTGTGCTTTGCATTGGTAGTTTGAAAAGTGGTAACACAGCAGTGTTTTGGCTATTGCTGAGAAGTGCTCCAGCAGCATCAATGCTGTTTCTCCAAAATCCCAACCTCAATCTTTGAACCCCCTCTGCCAGTAGTCTGGGAGTGGGAAAGATCTTGGGAGGTGACAGTTTGGACAGCTGAACCAAACTGATGAAAGGGATACTCCATACAATATGGTGTCTGCTCAGCAAAAAAGGCTAATGAAGAGGAGGAGGAGAAGAGGGAGGCATTTGTTATTTATTAAATTTGTGTTCTGGAGCAAGCACTACATGTACTGAAGCCCTGCTTTCCAGGAAGTTTTTGGACATACCTTGCTTTCTGGAAGTAGAGAAAATTTTTTTTGCTTTTCTTTTCTTCTGCATTCTCAACCTTTTCTCTTGCTTGGTTAAACTGTGATTATCTTGACCAGCACGTTTTCATTCTTATTTTTCCCTGCCTCCCCCGCCAAGAAGGGGAGTGATAGAGCAGCTCGGTGGGCAACTGGCATCCAGCCAAGGTCAACCCACCACAAAGCCACCAGAAATATCTAGAATGCCAGATCATATGCACCAAATTTTTTGACACCTCTATTTGAAAAAGTAATGCCATTTTAGAGTAGATGACGCTTCTGTCCCTTTAACAAATATAGCCTGAAAGAAAACAGTGACTTTAGAACGTGAATTCTAAGAATTAAAAAACTTCAAAGAAAAAATATTCTTTGAAGATGTTTATGAGACAGTGACAATGGATGATGCCAAAAGTCACGTTCTCCCTTTTGCCAAGACTACTTTGTTCCAGTGCCTCACTTTTTTCATCAGGCACAAACTGCTGACAGAATGTCAGTGTAATAGGAAAAGACATCATTTGGAACAGTTATTAATATAAAACCCAACCATGTCAGAAAAGGGTTAGCCATCCAAATGGACAATTTCAACAAGACACAACTAAAGTTGCATTATTTCCCTCCCTGGAGCTTAGAAAGAGGATAAATTTGCCTTATGTTTACCTTTTTTCACTTTGTCATTGAAACAGTTAACAATCCTAATTTTTTTTTTAAAAAAAGCAGTTATTCCATCTTATCTACCATACCTTTGATTTCTTCTTATCTTCATAGTTACTACACTGTAAATACTTGTTTGTTCATATAGATTACATTGTAGAAAAGATAGTAAAAAGGCCCTTATGTTACCTTCTATATTAGATAGAAGTGGAAGGTAATGGATAGTGATGAGGAGTGTGCACTGAGACACTGAAGGCATTGTGTAGAGAGATAGAAGAACAGAAAGACAATTTAAAATAAAAAAAAAAAACAACTTATGAGGACAAGATTTCATAGAGAAAGTATGGCTGCTTACATGAAAACTTGTTGAGATGTCACAGGGAAATGTAAGAAGATTCAGACCCTGGAATTTGACTAGAAGAAGAAAAAAACTACCTTTAAAAGTAGTTTCAGTTAAGTTTCAGTGGAGTACAGACTGAAAATATGATTTAATAGGTTCAAGAAGTAGGCTACAAGAGATTAATTCAGCAGGAAATTGTAGATGATGTAGACTGATAGAAATTCAATAAGCTTGGCAAGAGAGGAAAAAGCAGGCTGGATCCTAATGGCAGAAGTATGTGTGAAGAAGCATGGACATACTAAGGGTAAAAGAGACTTCTGCCCATATATTTCATCACAATTACCATAAGAGTGCAATAGATTCTAGTAAGGACTGATTACACTCCTGTCAAAATTTTCATTATAGGAGTCATTTATGCCCTGGCCTCTCCCTTAAAATTTTTCTTTTGGAAATTTTGAAAAAAATTATCTTCATTTTCTAGTAAGTTTATTAATGAAGACAAAATATTTGTTCTTATTGCTGAGTAAAATATTTTTTTCCAGCTATAGTAATTAATTCTTAAAATGATAGGAAAATATTTTGTAAATTTTTATTCTTTTTTTACTTACTAAACCTATAAAGGCGAAACCTTTCCCCCAGTCATCATTTTAAAGTGGTAAGAATTTAATGTATTTAAAAGATAAAATGAAATTCAAATAAACAGCAGCATAAAATATTCATCTTGTTATTCTCAAGCATACATTTCTCAGTTATTAAAAAGAGACTATTTATATTAATATAGAATATTATATTTCTATACTTTTAACCATGCATAACCTAACCTGGCCCTGATGTGTTGGAATGGGAATATATATGATGGTTATCAGAGGATGATTTTGAGAACCTTACTGGGGAGAAAGAATATATATTGGCCAGCTACAGTCCAACTAGCTTCACCTGGACAACCTGTTCACTTTCAAGCCTGACAAAGTGCCATATTGTTTTTTGTGTCCAGCCAGCTTAAAACTAGAATTTGGGAGGTTATGCCCTGTGTTTATAAGATAGTGAGCCAGCATTCAAGATAAGAATTCACATTGTGCATGCCACAGTGTGCTGTGTCAGTGCTAAAAGCCCTGAGCTGGCTCATCCTCTAACAGTTTTGTGTTTGTGCAAAAGTCAGTCACAGGAGAGAAACTTGTGCAGATACCTCCCTCCCCACTTTTCTAAGTCTTATATGTGGCACTTTCAGCTTTACTTCCAGAGGTTTTCCAGAACTCTGGTGTTCCTTTTTGGTCTGCCTTTGTTTTTTTTTCTCTAATTAACATATTCAAAGCAGAGCCTAAGGATGCAAAGATTATCCACTTCCAATTCTTCTCTCCATGGGAAAACCCATATAACATCTACTGATGGATGACAGCTTACTGTTCTTTCTAATTATAGTAAAGTGTAAATCTACTGACTGTGAGTAGAGAAATTGGGAGATTGTTTCCCCTATAAACTTTCTTAAGTGTCTTCTGGAGGTCCAATGTCTCCCCAGCCACCATGCTTCACTAACAATCTCTGAAAATGAACAACAAAAAACATAATCCTAAGGCATGTGGCACATAAGTGGCAGAAGGTATATGTTTTAATGTAAATTAAACGAAAAGCTCTCAGGCTCAACTGCCTGAAGTGTTCAGGAGTTAGCTGATGGTGTATAATAGCTGCTCAGCCTTTTTCTTGCTTCTCAGTGGAGACAGCATTGATTGGCTGGGCTGATTATAGCCCTGCACGTCAAAAAGGTGCAAGTTGTTCTTAACACCAGAAAATCGGCTCTTGCATGTACAGGCTTAATGCATGATAAGCTATATGGTGTAGACATAAATTTTGTGTGCTTGAAATTGAAGTGAACTTTGCTTGTATCCATGTAGATATGGTCAGTAACTGTTAGAGTCTGTTGCAGCTCATATTTATGCTTGTAGTTAAAGTAAAAATCAGTGCCATGCGATTTTATTCATTTCAGGAGAAAAAGCTAATTGTCCTTCTGCCAAAGTTTAAGTGCTACACTTTTTCATTAGAATTTAACAAATGTTCATCTTAAAATAGACTGACAATGGGTCAAACTGTTCCACTTTATCTGTTATGAACTTAAAATTTATCAAAGCTAGTACTTGCTCTTTCCAAAGCAATTTGTATTTTCACTCCTGAATTTAATTATCAAATTCTCCTTCACAGCTACTGTTGAATAGCCACAACATCCTAAAATATTTGAAAAAGATGACTGCAACAGCCTTACTCTTTCACCTGCCTCACCTAATGGGTTATGTAGATGATTTAGGGCATTAGTATTGTTTATAAGTCTTTAATACAGAAATATATAATATTTTTAGGGAATATTCTTGAAGAAGATGGCTGCTACCTTGTCCAAGTTTTGCTATCCCTCTTTATCTTAGCCAGCCCTGACCACTCCACAAATGTGCGTGATTCAAAACCAGTTTGGAGTGTAAGTTAAATCTTCCTCCTTCCTTTAGATTTGTATCCTACTTCATCATTTGCAGACCCACATCTTGACTAAGGACTTTTCTTGCTGTCTTAATATAACTAATGGTAATCTTGAGGAGGTAGGTGCGATCCAGTATGAGAAAGGGTATCTTAATCTTGCCCTCTCCTGGTAAAGTATATTAAATCCAGGATTTAAAAAGTAGACTAAGCATTGATGGGATTAAATGTATTACATATCTTTATGGAAGACACATTTATTCTTTCGTGTTCAGTGCTAAGTCCCATGTTGAACTAAATCCAAAAATGAGATGTAGATTCTGGCATATCTTAAAATGTCGAACCAGATCTCTTGGTTCTTGCTTTGATGTGGCAATATTGTTTTAGTGCCTGAACAACATCTTGGGTAGAGGTGAAAATGTAACATAGAGCCTTTTAATTTCATTGTGTTATTTATAACAATTATCTAAATCAAATTAGAAGTAAATGGCTACTAATCTTTGTCTGTATGTGTATGCATGCCCAACAATTCCTAAATGCCACTAGGAAATGAGAGTAATTTTGATATTAAAATGATTACTACCATTTTTTTAATAAACTGATGTGACTTTAAAAGTCTGTCCCTGATATCTTTCATGATTTAGACATCACATAAGCTGTAATTGTGCTATTAAAGGAAAGAGAGCTAATCTTTTTGCATTTGAAGTAAGCCCTCATCATCAGACCCGACAAAGCCAGACAGATCAAAAAAGAGTAAAAAAGAGCATTTAAGGAAATTAGTACAAGTGTCAGTTAAAAGGTAAAAATTAATGCACTTATTATTGAAATACAGTTGAAACCTGCGTTCTTTTCATTTCTTTGATATTGCTAAAGCATAAAACATTCAATTAACTTTCCATTGTGTTTGCAGGGTAGTGGGGAAAGGCAAACCATTGTCAGTGAAGTGTTAGGTGTGTAGGTGGTGTGTGCAAGGCAAAAATGATTAGATACAAGACGAGGGTAAAGCAAAGTCTTTTAATCTGCAGTCGACAAAGACAGTGAACTCCTTTACTGTGTTCCAGAGCAATGTTCTTGCGTGTATACTTCTTTTCCTAAAGATACAGTGCTGAGCCTCTGAGAAGGGAGCAGGCATTCCTTTCATCCTCACTGGGGAGTATTTCTTTTCCTGATTATTATTATCTACATCATTAAAACCTGCATGGTTTTGCACCTCTTTCCTAATAAAAAGTGAATATGGATAAATTGATAATATTTGGACCATTGAATAATAGTACTTTGCAATATAAGTGAAATAGATACATTTAATTCATACTTAGCCTCAGCCATAAATACGAATTCCCATGGCTGTATTCTTTTATTCTTTGAAAGCTGTTACTACAAGTGTTGATTTGTAAAAACTGATTTAGGATATTTCAAAATATATCCTTGATTTACAGCTGTTGTATGTTGGCAACACTGAAGCTGCAAATAATTTGTAGTAAAGCAGTAGTTTTCCTATTCTTTGTGCTGTTTAAAGTGAAAGTAGCTTTTTTTCTTTTTTTTTTTCTTTTTTCTTTTTTTTTTTAGTGAAAGCACTGGAATGATGTAAAATGTATAGAGGTAAAATTATAAAAAAATCACATAAAACTCTAACCCCTCTGTACCCATTCAGCTGGCTTGTTAACAAAACCTTCCTAATATATTGATGGAGATGTTTTCTCTCTCCTTCCACTATCCCTACATTTTATATGTATTTCAGTAATATTAAGACTATGCTGCAATGTTCAATATGCTTTAATTAAAAGAAGTATTTGCTAATTGGCATAAAATGTATGTGCGATTATTTTTCCATGTATTTATGATTTTTCAATAAGAGAACAGCTGCTAAATATTTTCTTACATGCTGATTCCACTTAATCAGCATTCTTCTTAATGGAAGCAAGAAAAGTTAGGAATTGTGTTTTACAAATATGCTCCATGAAAACATCAGTATAATGACAGAGTCATGCCCTTTGGGGTAGAAATGAGCAGATTTACCACAAAACATTTCTATATAGATAGGAGATAAATCTTACTTTAAAGATGCCTTGCAATATTGAGCACCTTCCAAGCCAAATGTGTACTAGCACTTAAAGAAAATATTACCAGTTTTAACACCCAAACTCTCTCGATGTTTTGATTACTATTCCTATTAATATGCACATGATAGAAGTTAATGCCACACTGACAGATTTAATGCTTTGTAAATGTGCTGAATTAAACTAGAAAGGTAAAAGCAGCCATTACCCTAAGACCTAAAAGAGAGACACTAATCAGCTGTCTTTTTTCCTCCTATCCTTTTTACAGATGACTGGGAATACAGGTTTTATTTAAAATGCAAGGCTGGAAAAAGCTTAGCCACAGGAAAAAGAAAAGGTCTTGACCCTTAGATATTGATCCCATTCTATTGATTACAAGAGATGGGGGTGGAGGGACTTTTAAAAAATGTGATCCTAAAAAAGGCACAAAGCAGATTTGGGTAAAAGTCAGACTGAGCTTCGTTATTTACAGGACTAATGATTTCTAGAACGAAAGATAATGTGGGTGGTGATCAGGGCACATGTAGACTGCAGAGCTGATGTTCAGACCTCATAGACACAGAAGCTAAAAGCCCTTGCCTTCCCTAACAGGAGTGTTCAGTCAGTAGGCTATGCTGCCCATGGAAGCTGGGATATCTGGCAAGGCTGGGATCTACATTTGCTGATAAATTCCCTACTATGGGCAAAGGGGCACTTTGCTAAAACATCCTTCCTCTGCAGCCATGCTGAACAAGAGACCAAGAAGAAAAAGAGCTCCAGCCTGTGGCCCAGACTCCTTTTCAGGAGAAAAGGTAACAGACAAGGTTAAAACCTTGTGTCTTATACTGAACTTCGGGATTCAAGTGGAAAACCGGAAGTTTCAGGGGCAAACAGAAAGGAAGACTATTTGCGTGTTATTATCCAAAAGAGGCTTTTAAAAGGCTCTCGAAATCCTAGGACAAGCAAGCCTATGTAGTACAACTTCTCTGAGAAGCATTAAATCTACATGAATCCTGAAATGCCTGATTTACTTGAGCAAAAGTCTCCATAATTCTTATTGTGAAAGAACTGAAGCATTTCTGTAGATTAGTGGAAGAACTGCTCCCTTGCAATGTGCTAGGGCCACAAAGAATACTCTGTAGAGACGCTGACAAATAGAAACATAAAATAAGCACAGAAAAATGTGTAATCCCAGGCAGTAATACATATTTTAACCTAAACTACTGCTCTACTTGCAGTGTGTCTACTTATCTTTTCCACATTGCGTAGATCAGACTGTTGAGAGGAGTTTCCCCATGTTTTTGCTAAGGGAGCACAAAGTGTGCTAGAAAGTTTCTCTGCATAAGTTTCTTATAGACCTGTGTAATTCTGCAGCTAGACTCTCTTAAAAATATTTAAACTATACAATACTGGTTGAGGGACTTCTAATCAATGAATTCTGACCTGCTAAATAGGCAGATGTTCTAGGACCCATCTGGTGACATGCTGTTCTCCCCTGCTTCATATAATACTAGCATTATCTTTTGGGATTCTCTGTGGATATGTTCTCCTCACTGTACAAATAAGCTTCTGTCACCAACATTGCTTCTATGTGCCATTTGATCTGTCCAGAGAGGAGGTCACAAAGTGTACATAGCTGGTAAAGCAAGGGTCAAATACTCTCTTCAGGTGAGATAGGGCTAAAAATGGTGCATATAAAATACATTTCAGCTTTAGCAATCTGCAAGAACTTTTCGCAGCAATCATGAATCTGGACAGGCAGCGTTCCGAGGTGGCAATCACACAGGAGCTGAGCATAGCTGACCTGGGACAGCATGGTGCTTTACATGGGGTGGTTGAATACTGCTAAAAACCAGGGTAGTTTAGTCTCAGAATACGGTAACCTTGCTGTATTACTGATTGTGACCATCTCAGATCTCTCCACACACCCTTCCAATGTGCCAGGTAGAAAAAATTCCCTAGACTATTATGCTGAGTAGTCTGTTCTCATCATAGTGTGCCTTCACCACAGCTCTCATTTAGTTTTTACTGTCTAAAGACAACTCTGGATAATATGTTCTCACACAGGTATTTAGTTAGAAAGAGATCCTGAATTTTAAAAGCCACATCTCTTTCCAAATTATTTTCTCCCAGAGTTTTTATTAGTTGCAGTATCCTCTGCTGATTCTTCTATCAGTGACCCACTTCACAGTGCAGTTTTAGTGCTAAAAAACAAGCAAAAAAATCTTGCTATAGAATCAAAGATGAAGTAAAATTACTTAAAAATTATATTTTTAATCAGCATTTACTTTTGCCTGGTTTCTTCCTCATCAAAAGATATCTTGAAATTTTAAAAGACTCAGAATTTCCTCTACTTAACAGATAAAGAATAATGTGCTCCTATTAAATTAGAACATTCAGGACAGTTGATTTCATCAATAATAAACTCCCTTTGCAGCAGTTAGTGACAGAAAGTGTTTCTCAATGGACGTAAATATTTACTTACTTATTTATAAACTTTCTCAGTACTCTCTATGAAACTCAAAAACTCATGCAAACTAAAGTGGCAAATTAGACAATGCAAAGAATAGTAACAGATATTAATATTTTTCTTTTACCTGTCTTTTTAAGATCTAAGAGGAGAAAAATGTAAAAGTCCTAATGTGAATTTAGGAGCTAAAGAATTGGTTTGGACTTTACTTACTTGTTGAGTTTTGGCTGCCTTGTCTTACCCACATGCAGCCTCATCTCTGCAGCATAGCTGGGAAACACATTTTCTTCAGGTGCAAAACACACCAGTGCAAAGCTGTGGAGAAACTCTCCTGCTCCGAAGTCAGACTGGCTGAGCTGAGGGGCTGTGAAGGGGCAGCTCTCACCTGTCTGCAACAAGATCATTTCCTTGCTTTAGAAGGGCGTCATTAATAAACAATCCATGGAAGACAGCAAGGTGCTTAGACATTACACCTATCCCTGAAGAGAGAAAGGAGTATGAGGTAGGGAAATGAAAGTCTGCTGTGACACCAGCATGGGCTCGCAAGTATTGTTGTAACACCAGTGGCTGGGAGTTAGAGGGGGCCTGCCAGCCTAGCTGTATATCATAAACAGCAGTGGAGTTTTTAAGAGAACCATTTAATCTTCAGAGACAATTTACAGGTCTGCTGCTGCCAGGACCTCAGCCACCCTCTTCCCATAATCTCCCCTGAAACCTGGCCCTGGGTGTGTCCATACATCTGTGAGCACCAGGTGTGGATGGCAGTGCTGGGGCTCAGATGAGGGGCAGGAGGCCCCTCCACCCTGTCAGCACTCAAGGTCACCTGTATCCTCCCTCCCTTTTTTCATTTATTTATCTTTTAGTCACTCGAGGCTGAGGTACCTCCATGTGGTTTAGATAAAGACAAGTTTTCAGACCTCTGCCCCAGCAAAGTTCCAGAGCAGGAACCTGGGCTCCTGTGACTGAACTCTGCAAGATAGAATTTGTGTTTAAAAATCAGTGAATTAATGCCTGCAAAGATGCTGTATAAATCTGTACCTAATAAGTACAGTAGAAATCTATTAGTTTAGCCATCTAGCCTCCCTTATTGCTCTGTCACCCTTATGATAATAATGATGAGTAGAGTGACAAAAGAAATTGAGCCATTTTGCCTACTGAAATGCACTGAAGGAGCTGATACTTCTGTAGAAAGGGAAAGAGAGAAGGTAACTTTTTCCTGTAAAAAGAAATGGGCAGGGAGTGAAGCTAGCATTTACTATATGAATATATTATTCTGGCGACGTTCATTATTTTCTGTTTCTGTAGGCAGGGAAAGAAGTTCTGTTTGAGGGGAGGATATATAAAAATACATACAGTTAATTGGATATATTTTTCACCTGCAAAAAACGTAGGGCATAAGAAATATAAATTCACTGTAAAGTTAATATTAGGCAATTAAAAAAAATTAAGGTATAGAAAAGAAGACAGAGAAACAAAGGACATACTGAAGGAGAACTCATGTTTAGAGTTAATTCACAGAAAAGGCAAAATTATATGCATGAAAAGTAAGTTCTGCAAGAGGACCAAGTGTTTCTGAGCCTTGTTCTTCTCCAAATGCATTCAGTGCTACACACCAAAAGTGTAAAGTGTAAAGACCAAAGGAAGACATAAAACACTATGATTTTATTAGAGAATTTTGTTCTAAAAAAATGTAGAAGTAATACCACTATTATAGTGACAACAAGATGTGCCTTTTGATTCTGTTGTTGTTTGAGAGTACTGGGCTAAGATTCCATATCACAGCCTTGGGTTTTTCATGCCACTTACCTGTGAGGCCTGGAAATTCGGGTTCCAGATATCCATGTATTTACAGGTATGCAGATGATCTCTGCAAAGGCAGACACTCGTATGCATCATATTGTGAAATCATTGTGGTCTATCCATGTCCAAGAGTTATGGATTTGTTACAGGATTTGAGAATGTATATTTTCAATATTTAAGTGTCACCCAGGAGCTCCTCTATGTTTTCTGTTCACCCATCCTGCCCAGCCTTACAGACACACTAATTTATGTCCTGATCCATGCTCTGGGAATTAGTGTCATGGCACTGAATAAGATTGTAAAGAAGTAATTTTTTTTTAACCTCTGCATGTTCAAGGTACTTATCTTGTTGCATGAATATGGATGATAGTTTCCTATGAATATGGAAAAGAATAGGGAGGGATGGGTCAGTGTTTAACTGCTCTTAACCTTTCCACCAAGCTGACCTTACCAGAATATGATGCATAGGAGGGGTCGGTCATAGCTGATTTTCTGTTAGAATGCCATTAGTAATTTTTTGCCACATATGTTTGCCCTAAAGCCTTGTTTGCCACCTATATAATTATTAGAAGACTCTTATCATTGTATTTGAAATTCTAAGTTGACACTTATGTCATAGTACTATGGCACAGTATTATGTTTAATTTCTCTTTTGTTAGTCTCATTTAATGTACTGAAGAATTATGTTCAAAAGAAGATCCCACACACTTCTTTTCTTTACCATTACCATTACCATTACCATTATTCTTCCCCTACCTACTAGAAATATCAGCTTAACTCAAAAAAGAGAAGAAAAAAGAATATATAGATTTGCATGCTCAAAATATAAGGTAAACACCTCATTTCATGTGTTTTCTCAAGGAAGTAATAAGGCATTGATATTTTCCTGATAGGTAAAACTAATAACTCATAGGTATTACAGGATTATGATGCCGGATTAATTGTGATTTTGTGCACTATGTCAGTCTGAGCTGTTTGGCACAAATTATGTTCACTTGATCCCTGTACAGAGCAAACAGTAATTGAAAGATTACGTTCCTCCTCCACCCTGCCAGACTTTGGGTGTTTCCTGCAGTGCTCCCTTTCACCCCAGAACTCATGGGTGAATTACCTCTGGATGAAAACTCATGGGAAGGTGTTAAATGGACGACGACTGGACTTACCTCGGACTGGAAAATCCTGATGCAGCCATGAAATGGTTATCTGCAAACAGGGTCACACTGAGTGGAATTGAAATAGGAAGATCCTTTGGGCTCTTCAGGTGATGTTTAGGTCTCCATATGGTTGTACCTATCTCTTGTGAAATCTTGAAAATTCACATCAGCATTTGGTGCCCAGGGGGAGGATGAATTGGGTTGCTTTCCCATAAGATTACAGAGCTGAAAATGTATTATGTTACTAGATTTTTTTAAAAAAATTATTTATTTATTATACTTTTCACAGTTTCTAATGGAGTTTTTGTAATGTAATGCAATTAGAACATATAAGAATGTAATGGAATAGGAATAGGAACAATTATAGCACTATTTGGACACGATATGTGTGTTGGAAATGAACTTTTTCTTACCAGTTACTTTGTACTTAATTGTATATTTTGGAACAGTTTA
Organism: Trochalopteron elliotii; assembly: GCA_024734555.1. Taxonomy (NCBI): domain Eukaryota; kingdom Metazoa; phylum Chordata; class Aves; order Passeriformes; family Leiothrichidae; genus Trochalopteron; species Trochalopteron elliotii. The sequence goes on from JANPWX010000050.1 coordinate 269,587, forward strand.
AAAATTACTTCTACTTGCTGCAGATTGCTATCTTGATAATCTGTTCCAATTTGAAGTAGTTTTATAGTGGCAACAATCCTGTTTTAAGGCTGTTCTTCTTCTGCCATTCTCTGAATACCTAAGTTTTGCAACAAATTTGTCAACCTGTAGATGTTTTGCACTCCTTTCAGTGACTGAGAACTGATGTACCACAAACACAAGGTAGTTTTCCAGAGAAGAGGACTAAGCACAGGAGGGTCTGATTGGTTTATTGGGCCCATGTGGTTAAGGTGTGCCAATTTCTGCAGCCAAGAGGAATGAAAAGGATTGGTTAGCTGCAGATGTGTGTTTCTGTTTCTAGCCTTATAGATGAGGTTTCCAGTTGTATTACAGTAGAAGAATTTTGCAGAAGTCTGATTGAAACTGAAATTTGTCGATTTAGATTCACAGCAAGAATTTGTTTGCCTTTAAGCAATTATAAATATAGTGGACAAATGGATACTTTAGTAGCAGTCTTTGAAGTCAAGCCCCACATGTTTAAATAGTTGTGTTAAACAGGCTTGCAGGTTAAACAGGGGTATGGTTATATTGTATTTGCAGTAGTAGTAAGGTACCTAGGTTAATATTGTTATTTTTTTTACAATATTGATTTCCAAGATAATTCAATTATTTCGTCATTGTGTTAATTACTGTGGATATGTATTGTGTAATACAGAATACCTTTTGAGCAAATTAAGTCCACACTGCTGGTACTTTTCTCTCTTATTCCACTTAAAGGTTGTCAGTTACTACACGATATGCAGAGTAGACATATCCACAGTTGCTATCTTGCAGAGTTTATAGTTTAAACATGAAAAACAGGTGAAGAGTAGAGAAAGAGAGTTTCCGATGATCTAAAATCAGCCAGGAGGGGATGATGTGCACACACTGCAGGATCTAGGCACTGCTCCATCCATATTGCTGTCCCTTTGGAAGAGCAGTCTAACACAGATTAAGATACTTGCTCACACTTGTACAAAAGGGTGGGTTTTTTTAAAAATTATTTTTTTAAATTATTATTGTAAAGTAAATGTCAGCTATTCCATCTGCCCCTCAAAATAATCATCATTAATTAGCTGATTTATTTTAGACTTTGCAGTAGAGGTGGATTTTTAAGGATAGATTTCAAAGAAGCGAGGACAATTGCCTGACAGCTGAGTTCAGGGAGAGCATTCCATGTGTGAGGGGCAGGGTGGAGCTGTGTGTGAGAGAAGCTGACAAACAGCAGAGAAGATTGTTATTGTTGGTGAATTTGAAGGAAGAGTGTGAGAGTGTGTGTGTATGTGTGTGCGAAAAAGAGAAAAAGAAATGCAATTAGTGACAAGAACAGACAAATAAATAAGGGTGGAGTTTTGAAGAGCCTTGAAGCTGAGGACAAGAAGCATGAACTTGCTGTTTTGAAACCAGAAGGGTTTGAAAGGGGGATGAGTGATGTGGTCAGAAAACACAAGAACTATAACCCTCAAGCAGAAAAAAACCCCAAAAATAATGTTGGGCTATTTTTTGATAAGCTCAGAAAGCGCAAATTGACAGAACAACCTCAGCTTCCAAAACCTTTTAGAAGCTGAACAATTTTTGAGGAAGAAAAGAGAACAGAGATGGCATCCAAAATAGCACATTAAAAAAAAAAAAATCTGAGTAAGGGCATTTGCAGTGCTAAAGCAGAATGTTAATTGAAATCCTACTGTGCCAACAGGAACATTGGAAAGAGACCAGTCAGGATTAGACTAATTAAGATGTCTTTAAAAGAAAGGGGAAAAAAAATCTACTGAAAAACCGAACAGGTTGGATTGTATTAAAGAGGAATTTACCAAATGCACAGAGAATCCTTAAAGAATTTATACAGTGTGTCCATCTTTCAAAACATGAATTGAAGTAGACTGGAATGTTGATACAGTTAAAGAAAAACTGTCTTCTGGGTATCTTTGAAAGCTTATGATTGGGAATGTGCTCCAGCATGTTAGCTCCGTGTCCCGTGTATTTTTATTTTGAGGAGAGATGCCAATAGCTGTTTTAAGGAAGTTGATGGCTTCTGTATAACCCCTTGTAGTGGCCTTCTCTGACATAAAATACTTATGATTCAGCACCTCTCTTCCTTGCCATCATTGCTCCCATTTTGCTTTGTCTGCCTGACTGTGGAAAGAGGCAAAGAGAGGTTTGTTCTTGAGCTGGAAAATGGAATTTCTTTTTTTTTTTTAAACTAAGGTAAGGATACTGTCCAATGTGATCTTGTCACAACTATGATTGGAAGTAGATGTCCTTCTTTCTGAGCTATCACTACACAGTGCTGTCAGGCAGCACAAAAGTGCTTATGTGGCACTAGAACATGGGCATAAAGATGGAGATAGTGTTTGAACTTGGCTCTGCTACGACCAGCAGGACACAGAGATGGGAGTCTGAGACCACAGGTAGAAGCAGTGTTTGCCAGGCAGATTCCACAACTGGAGCTGATGACCCACATCCAAGCCTTGTACAGCCCTGGGAAGACAACCATTGCTCCTGACACTGCAGAGTGATAATGGCATTTGACAGAGGAAACCATGAATATTTTAGTCCTTTAAAAGGAGTAAGGAGTATGTCTAATGTTGAGTCAAGCTGTTTGAATTATTCAGTGTGCATAAGTGAGCCAATTTATTGGACCTTTTCCTTGTTCACAGATCACTCATAACCTCATCTTTCTTTCCATGGCCAGAGTTGCTTTTCTCAAGTTTTCTGCAAATAGTTTATACAAATATCAGCCAATGGAACTTGTGATCTCTTTTCTTCTACCATTATTAGCTGTTAGCTTTGTATAATTTTCCAAATTATTCCTTTTCAGTATTTGGATGGTAGGAATTTTGAAGTGGGGGAAAAAAATGAAATAGTGAATCAAAACTAAACATATAACTGTAGAAATATCATTCCATACAAAATTTCAAATATGTCTAGTTGTGCAAAATGCAAAATCTATATAACTATAACAGCAAACAAGCTCCTGTACAGGTGGATTTTATTGGGGTTTGAATTGTGTCATAACCCCAACAGGAACCTTCTCAGGACTGAGTGCTTGGAACCCCTTGTGCTTATCCCTGAAAACATCTTGGCTGTCCAGAAAAACATGGCATCTACACTTAATGTGTTCAACAATAATTTTAAAACCTGTGTGTGCATTTTATTGGAACTGAACAATTGCAAATGCGATGAAGAGTGACTATAGCTGGTACTAATATGGTTAAATCAAAGACAACTCTGAGGAGCGTTTCGGAGTCTTGATTTCACTCTATTCAACTGTCTTGAGTTTTGCATTGGTATATTCACTTATTTACCAAAGCCAGAGCTTTTCTACAAGACTACTCTCTGTAATGATATTCTTGGGAGGTCTGCAGCTTGTCTCACTTTTGTACATATGTGAAGTCAACCCAAACAAGTAAGTGTATGTAAAATCTGCATACTGATATAGTACCTTTCTTAAAATCAGATACAAAACTACACACAATAGGAAAGCCAGAATCTTTCTATAAAATTGCACAGAGAGTAAATCCCATTCTAAGCCATTTATCTAAGTAAAATGGAGTGTACAAGGTACTAAACTAGCCTGACAACCTGTATTTAGTGTAATGATTTATTTGCTCTTTGGCAAGCTCTAACCATTTACTATTAACTATTGCAGAGGAAAGGTAAGGTTATTATTACCTCATAAAGTAAATAGTGATACTTAACAAAACAGAACATCTGCCCCACTTATTAAAATATTTTGACAGATTTAAATTGGTTAACATTTAATCTCATTTGTAATTATGGAAAGCAATAGTATGTGTTCTGAAGACATGAAAATAAATATTTTTGTGATTAGGAAACTTGTTACACTCCAACAATAATTTTTTTTCTCAGGGTTCTTTTCTTAATCGGAAAATAATGTAGACATTACTTTGGCATTCTTGTAAATACTGAGGCTACTTGGAATTAAGCCTACTGGTTTTAGATAGCTTAAAAGCCCAACCCTTATTCATTTTACTTGCATATAAAAAAGGGAAATACAAAAACAGCTTTCTGTGCTTAGCAAAATAAGTTGATGTATGGGAGCTTAAGGGGATAGGCCACAGTTTTTTTCATGTTTTGAGAATAGAATCTGACTGCTTAATTATCAGATATTTAAAGACTACTAGATTTTCAAAGAGAGTTTGAAATTCTTCTATTTGAATGTTTTAAGTGCTGAGGACAAAAACTGGATACTAACCCAGAAAGGGAAAATCATTAGTTTTCTTTCAGATCTGTTATTTGGTCCAGTCCACTACATGACTGCATGACCACAAGCAGGTTGTCCCAGGATGGGAGGCAGAAGCAGGCAGACAAGAATAGCCAGACCTACCCTGTCTATGATTCTGTCAATTCACACTTGGCAGAAAAGACTCTGTAACTATGACTTAAGATGTTAAATCCAGAAACTTGATCTAAGCTGTGTTTCTGTAACTTAGGTTGATGCACGTCTCTGGCAAATAACTCACTACTCTGTAGTTTTTCCACCTTTCTTCCCTAAAGCTAAATATTTTTCTTGTCTATGTGGAAGTTTTTACCAGTTTGGCTTTTTTTCCCTTTTAATACATTTGCACAATATTCAGCATAGCAAGGTCTGTTTCTCAGCTGGTTATAAGTCAGAAGGTTATCTGTGTGGAACACTGTCTCTAAAAATTTGGATGTGACTTTCTGAAAAGGAAACTAGTCTGGTTTACACCAGCTTCATCATTACATGTGGCAGAATGTCCGAAATCCCTCTGCTCATCAACTTTGTTTAATATAGCACTTTTCTTACACCGTGTCAAAAGCATTTTAAAGAACAATAGCTACTGAGTTGAATAATCAATTATAGATAATAATACAGTGCAGCACAGATAGCCCAAAATGTATAATTATAGTATTTGATTTGGTTCTGTTAGAAGTCAGTGACAATTTAACATTCACATCATCAGTGGAAGCAGGAAGCCTGATGTAGATAAATGCTCAGCATATGGTTACTTGTGAAGTCTGTCTCAGCTATTCAAATATCCTGTAAAATTTCAGCTTAAGCTGGATCTTTTTATGTTGAGTCCTGTCTCAAAGATGCTCTAGAGCAGTTTAAGGTAATTTTAGTTTATTCTTTTTCAGTTTATGTATTAACTATCTGACCTCTCTGTGGGCTGTACCTATATTCAAAATATCGTCTAAGGTCTGTCACTATGACTTGGAATTTAATTTATTTGGTGGACTTTACCAGTATTTTTAGAAAAAAATATTCAGAAGTAAATTGCAATTTTATCACCATTTCTTACATTCTTAGAAATTTATGAAAGCAGCTTTTCCTGAGGAGTCCTCCCCACCCTTTTCTTTTAACCTGAAATTTACAACTAATCCTAATATACAGAAATGCAATAGATGTACCTTAGTTGTGACTGGTGATGTGATTTTCATGCCCTTGTTTGTACTTCAGATGGATAAATGAAGACCATTTAATCTGCTTTCTGCTGCAAGGATTTTGGAAAGTGTTTTTTTAAATTTGTGTCTCAGTAAATTGTAGAACATAGAGGCTGAAGATCCACTGTCCCTGAAAATTTGAGCTAATAAGTCTTGATTGCATGACTACTCTGAGAAGAGGTCTGGAGAGTTTTTATATCTAGATTTAAATGAGAATTCATAGGATTTTTTCCATGATTCTCTCCACACAAGAATCGATTTTCAGCGTACCATCTGAGAGTCTTTCCCTTCTGCGTGTTCTTTGTGCCATTCTGGTTTTTTAATGTCTGTTTTTGTATTCCATGTATATTTTTTAGTCTACCTTGATTTAGTTCAAATGTCCAGCATCTCTCTGTGACCTTTCTGACAAGATCATGGGACTAAAAGCAGTAGGAGCAATCATCATAGACAGGCTTAGATCCATAAATTGTACATATTCCATCAAATTATTCCTAATCTCCATATTTGTCCCCCAGATTATGATTCCATCTTTGCCTGAATGAGGTTTTGCGTATTTCATTCTTTGTTTTAGCCTGAAGCTAACTCAGAACCCTAAGGATAACTTTTTAAAAAATATAAACTTCATCCTTTTCACAAATTTCTTTTATTCCACATACAGGTTGTTGGGTTTTTGTTAATTTACACCTAGCATAAGCATATAAATATAAATGCATATACTGAGTGCTGTGTTCTGCTCTGTGGCCCCCAGCACATGAAGAATGTGATCCTGCTGGAGTGAGTCCAGAGGAGGGCCATGAAATCTAAAGCATCTCTCTTATGAAGACAGGCTGAGAGAGCTGAAGCTGCTTGGCCAGGAGAGGAAAAGGCTTTGTGCACTTTCCAGCACCCAAAGGAAGTCTACAAGAAAGGTGAAAAGGGATTTTTTACAAGGCCATCTAATGATAGTACATGGGGTAATGGCTTTGAACTGAGTCTAGATTTAGGTTAGAGATCAGAAAAAAATTACTGTGAGGATGGTGGTGGACTGGGAAAGATTTCCCAGAGAAGCTGTGGATGCCCTCATTGCTGGAAGAGTTTGAGGCTGGGCTGGATGGGGCTCTGAGCAACCTGGTGTAGTGGAAGGTGTCCCTGCCCATGGAAGGGGGTTTGGAACTAGGTCTCCAAGATTCCTTCTAACTTTAATTCTATGATTCTGTGATATATTCTGTGAACTCCTTAGTTTGTCGCTTTGATTTTGTTTTGTTTCTCTTCTGTGTGACTTTAAGCTACTTTCTGTGTGCATGGATTTTGAAATAGCTTTAAACACCTGTCAAAGATATATCTCCTCTGCATAAAGTGTATAGATGTGCTTTTATAATCAAGTTTTAAGAGAGTGCTGGGTTAAGAACTTATGTTTGGTCAGCCATCTGGGAAGAGCAGAATCTGGCCTCAGTACAACACACAGAAATTTGGAGCTCTTACTATCTAGATTGCAAGCTTCACATCTAGTCTTACATTAACCCTTCCACTGCTCCTAGGCTATTAGTTAATTTTTCCTCCTTTTTTTTTTAAATTTTTTTCTTTCAACACTTTGTTTTTTACAAGAAAAATAGATGATCCCACTCTAAGTAATTGCCACCCTTCTTTTACAGCCTTACATCTCCATAAGATGAGCTATTGTGCTAAATAATTAGCACATGCCATTCAGAATATTAGAAGAATTATATGCAACATCAAGCAGGAACTATACACTGACAAAGAACCCTATTTGCTCCGAAGTTGAACTAAACTGAAATTAGGTATTAGCAACAGGTGCATTTAAAACAAGTTATTACTTGTTAAGGGAAAAAAGAGAGAGAGAACAGTGTCCTATTCAACCATTAATACAGTAAAGCATTTTAAAGCTGCCATGATTTGAACCATAACCTCTTTGAAAATATCCTTTGTTCATTTGCATACACAAACATTAATCCCATGCTTGAACACAAAAATGCATTTACATAAAAACCACATTGTGATTTATAATTTATTAAGTAATTGTGGGTGAGATGTTATTGGAAACAAAGAAAACAACTATATTTAAATGCCAGGCTCCAAGGGAATATAATATATAGAAAATTTTTAATAAGGAAGACAAAATATTTTCTTTCTAGTATGTCATTAATTAATACAGACTTTCTTTTTGATATATTTATTTTTAATGGAATCTTGTGTTTTGTAATGAGCTATACTACAATATACTGGAGGCCCTGGAGATTATATTCTCTCCTTAAATAGTGTGTAAAAGATATTGCAAAACATAACCTTATATTGTCCAGCTAACGTGGTAGGTTTAACTTATTAGAAGGTTTCTGCAAGGTGTACCTTTCTTGTGGATTCCAGTTGAAGAGGGGCACTGTGCCATACAGATTGAAGTAATTTTGGCATTTGAAAACAGAAGTCAATGCACTGGGGGAAACGAAGATGATTGGAAAGGTCTCTGATGAAGGCAAGTAGTAGATGAACAAATAGATTTTACATTTCAGTTTTGGGATAACATGCTTAAGTACCAGTTTAATGGCACTGGAAATACTGGTAGAGATTTTTAAAAGAAATTTAGCCCTTTTTGTGTGTCCAAATCCTCCAGCCATTCCTGCCTGTACAGAGCATAGGACTTGGCTAAGGCAGTTTCAGCTGGATCCTGGGATCTCCAGAACAACCTTGCAGTAGAAATGCACCTCCAAGTTTCCCTTGGCATTTCAAGCACAAGTTATTACTGGGAGGTGAGGAATGGCTTCAAAATGTCTCAAGGAAAGACCCTAGGCCTTATTTACTTTGAAGTCATTCCTCATGTTCTTCTTCCTCCTTAGCAGCCTCCAGCCTAAATTTGTATCTAATGCTGGGTTATTCCATAGACTCTCTCTTGCTCTTCCAGTAGGCTTAGCATTTGTTCAATCTGTATTTGAACTGCCTTTATTTGCATTGTCCTGCAGGCTGTGAGACATATGGTCCATTGAGAACACAGGAGGGAGAGTCTTGGAGCCAGCTTTGTGTTCGGAGCCACTTCAAAGCTTTTCAATTCTGTAGGCAAAATTTAAAGGGATGAGGAGCTGTAGTCCCAGTTGGATTTTTTTCTTTTGTTGGCAGAAGTAACAGCAAGACAGGGAGGAGAAGCCTGGACAATTATGCTTCTAGAAGGAGGGGAGACACAGAGGGGACAGCTGACCACCAGCAGCCTTTTCTCTTCCCCTGCACTACAGAACTCACTTGACTTTTACACGTTCTGAGCCAGTTCTCAGAGCTAACTGGCATGGATTCCAGGGATCTGGCTAAAGCAAATAAAAAAACCAAAAAAAACACCAACCCCCCCAAAAAAAACCAAAAAGAAAGAAAGAAAGAGCCCCAAAAAAACCCCAAAAAACCAACAAAAAAACCCCCCAACTCTACCTCCCACCCAAAACACCCTAAACACAAAAATCCCCAAAAAATCCTAAAACCAAAACCCATTCACAAGTCACCATCAGTATCCTTTGTGGTTATAACAGTTTCTGGCAGTCATTTGTAAAGACAAGCTTGTGCCTGGGGTTGAAATGGTCTTTAGACATTTTTTTTTCNACCATATACATTGTAATATTTAAAAGTGGTGCCTTTGATCAGCAGCATCTTTTAAAGAGTTGTTTAGGAAAAGGAACAATTCTGAATAACTTGAACCATATTCTTTTAGCTGTTAACACAAATTCTGTGTTTAAGTCACAAAAATTAAAAGAAGTCTGATATACTATGGATATCATTAAAATTTATGGAAATTTTGGTTCCACATTTAAATGTTACGTGTTGGATAGCTGAAAGTAAATCCTTGTAGAACAACCTTTCTCCTCAAACCGAAACTTTGTTGTGGGAGAAGCAAAATTACATTGTAATTATAAACCTCTGAAAGCAGAGTTTGTAAGGGAAGGGGTGATAGACTTCTTACTATCATGTCACTAACAGAAACTACATAATACATGCATTTAATTGGACAGTTAATAAATATTGCTCCTTATTCGAGAAATTCTGAGAGTCATACACATAGTGAAGTAGCTTTGAACAAGAAAAGATGTAGAGGATGAATAGGGTGAATATTATCCTGAAAATGCAGAGAAGGAAGAGAGAAAGCCATTAATAATTCTGTTTGTGTATGTTATATACAGCATGATACACAGAATGAATGCAATAATAAGTATATATTTGCAGATACACATTCTTTCCTCTGAAGTCATAGTTAATACGAAAAAAGAAGGTTGGTGCATTTCGTAATAAGTTCATGGTTGAAGTTAATTGTATTGTATTTATAGCCCATATAGGTGGTTCTCATTTTAGATCAGAACTTGCCTTGGTAATTTAGTAATAACCACAGGTTGCAAGAGGCTAAACTGAGAGAAATAAAGAAGAATTCAAATCAAAACACGCAGGGGTTCTACATAAAACTCACTGAATGGAACAGACAAACTCCTCAAGATAGAAGAGAGGGACACACATGTAGAAGGTGGGAGGGCTTGCTGCTTTTAGCTGATTTTACTTTTCTTTATCCTTTTCAACTTAACATAACTGTATTCTGGCCATTCTGAATTTGAATTAATATATATACTATATGTTATTAGATCCCCATCCACAGTCCCGAACTTTAGGTGGGACAGAGAAACTGTAAACAAACATAATTCTTCTTGGCAAAGGAACAGATTTCAGTTTTGGAATTGGTTGGTTGGTGGAAGTTAGATGAAATCTCTTGTACTTAGAAGATGTCTTTTTTCTACATCCTGTTTTAAATTTGATGGTTTCCCCAAATATATTACAATGGAACTCAGAAAGGCAAATGTCCCTGTTTGCAGAACTGACTCTGCCCTGCTTTGATTGCCTATCACAATATGATTCTTGCTCTGCTCTGAAGAAATACAATGGATATTGCCCGGCTGGCAGAATTCCAGTAACTGCATATGTGCTGGGCAGCCCTCCTCTGTCATCCAGAGTACAGTTTTGCTTGTGGTCTGTAGGGAAATATTGCAATAAACTGATATAGTCTCATGGCTGAATTCTTATTGTGTTACTTGTTTTACTGTGGCAAAATGCCAGTTTACTTGAGTGGGATTTATGCCTGAGTGGAAACAGCATCTAAGGACTTTCAGGTTTTGTGTTTAGAGAGTAGAACAAGGTATTAAACCATAGAGATATACTTTACTGTTCATTAAAGGAGGCTTTTTTATTTTCTTCACTGAAATTTCTCCACTATACTAAATGGAATGAAAATAAATGATGAATTTTTTCATTGTTAGTGATCATTTCCATGAATTACAATGGAAAGAAATATGTCCCAGAGAATGAAAAAATGCCCAAACCCTGATTTTGAGAAAATTCCACTAACAATGTTGATATTGTCTTGAATATAGTTTCCTTTCCTTGAGCATTCCCAATTTTAAATTTATGTCTGTGAGGAAATTCACATATCTAAGTTACATGGTGTTTAATTCTATTTTATGCAAGCATAGCATGCTTTAGACTTTTTAATTTAAATATTTCAAAGAACCAATTTATGGCAGAGGTGTTACTTTCCTTCTTAAGTACATATTATGCATTTTTTATTACAATTTTGCTACAGCCAAATGTCTTAAAAGCCTGATTCACAAACCACTTCACTGCTCTTCAAGTATGAAAAACAAAGAGTATACACTCAGAATGTGATTTACCTTTTGAAATGTTGTAAAGCCTCAGAAATTAGAGTAATTTTGACCCAGCTCTTATTTTTAGGTTTCAGAGTATTTTGGCATTTAGTTTGTTTGGTTTGATGACTATCATTTGATGTAGCTGTAGTTATTTAAAAATGCTGTCTCCATGACAGCCTTGTAAATGAACCTTTTGAATCATATGTACTCTCTTTCTTTTAAAAATAAATCTTATTCACAGAAAAAGCTTGCAAGGGAAAATATGCACAATTTCTTTTACTATGGGAATACCGTGTGGCTTAACCAATGGTTAGTTGTTGCGGTGCATGATTGAGGTTTTCAAAGTTTTATATGTATTTTATTTACTTTGTATTGGTATGTTCCTTCCAAAGTCCCTACAGCTATTCCCAAACCCACACGGTATCTCCCACAGGAGAGCCCCTTGTCAATCACCCTGGTGAACTTGAGGGGAGATCATTTCCCATTTGACCAGGTGCTCAAACACCCACCTTCCAATTGTTCTGTTTAGTGCCCCTGTCCTGGACCACCCACACTTTTCACCCATTTGCCCGAATTCTGCTGCTGCCCCAGGCTGCGTCCTTGGGGACAAAAAGGAGAAGGACAGGCCAGACCATGCTTTTTGCACGTGGCGCTGCACTGAATAAACATCTTCCAAACCCACGGCATAACCCGCTCTTCATTTCCAAGCCTTCACCACGCTCAGCCAGCTAGACTGAGGAGCCCACAAACTGTTTAGGTTGGTCTGGGGTTTACTGCTTAGCCGGCAAGCAGCCCCCCACAGGAGAAACCACCGTAGTTAGCGTTGAGTAAAAGTGATTCTGACCCTGTGTATTTCCATGTGATTCAGGGAGAAAATTGATCCATTAAGTGATGATCCTCAGAACTGATACACCTCAGGAAATCAAAATGTTTTTGTAGAAGAACTGTGAAGGTTTAGAAGAACGTCATGAACTTAGCTGGTAACAAAACTCACTGCTCTCCTGGAAAAAAAATTGGTCATGTTGAATGGATATGGCTCAAATCCTGGACTTCATAAGCAGCTCTCTCATAGATTTGTTACCCAGGATGCCAGGTTGAGTATTTATAAGTCTCTCTGGTCCTATATTCTCTCTCTATCTGGCAGCAGCTGCATCAGTGGAGGTTATAAGGAGCTCTAGGACAGCAGCGTAATCCAAAATTTGTCAGGCCTTAGGTAGGCAGCAACATCAATTTTGTGCTTAGAGAGCAGGAAAACTAACTTGAACTTTGCCTTCAGGACAAGCTAAACTAGTCCTATGCTTGTCTCTGCCAACATGTATAGTCTGCTAATTGGCCCATGTTAACTGAGGCATCCTAACATTGTGCTTTGGACAAGGCCTTCTTGTTGATTTATATCCAGCAGCCTGATGAAGTATACTGATTGTTTTAATTGGATTGTGAATATTTTGTCTGATATTAAGTACATCTCTATACATGTACATTTATAATTAACTTACTTTATTTAGTCCTGCCAAACTCCTGTTTTCAAGGTAACAAGTTGGGGATTTTTCTATCATGTATTTGCTGTTATCACTTTAATTTTTTTTTTTTTTTGTTTGTTTGTTTAGTTGCTTTGCCCTTTCTTTTGCTTTTGTGCTTTGAGAGAGGAATTTGAATCTGTAAAGTTGTAATGGATTGAAGAGACTTTGCATTCTACCATATATGTGCCTGTTTAATAGTTACTCACTATGTCCAACCCCAACTTATTTGCATTTTTTACTATATGCACTAGTCCATGTTCAGTATTTTAGACAGTTTCTTAATCTTTACACTGTGTAATATAAACGGTGAACATATAATACTAACCAAATATTATTGATTGAAATATATTAATTCATCAGTCTAAAAATGAATCCAAAAGTGTAACAACAAAGCTACAGTCATTTATTAACTAGGCCAATATCAGCTGGTAACAGCTGAGAGATTAAGGCGTATTCCCAAGATAACATACTAAGGTGTTAGTAGAAGAGAGAGAAACTTATGGAAAAAAGCTCAGATATATGCTTTCATGACAATTTTGGGCCACAAGCAGAGACAAGGCTTTAACCACAAAGGAAGACTTTATTTTGAGTGTGCCTGTGGAGTTTTCTTACGATTGAGTGTGCTCATGGGGTCCATTAAGAACATGTGAAGGAAAATGAAACAGACTTTTCTTATTTCAGTAGACTACTGAAATTATTACATGTGGCTTTAGCTACCAGAGAATTTAAATAATTAGGTGCAAGCAGTCTCTTGTCCATATGACAAGAAGCACAAATAAAATTGTAAGTAAAAACCTGAATGGCATGTCAATAGTTGAAGAACAATGATTGAGGTGACTCTGACAGAAGTCATAAAAACAGAGAAAGCTCAGAAACCATCTGGAGTTTCAAAATTGGCACTCAATAATTTGGTAGTCAAATCACAAAACTTGATCCATTTTAGGGTCTTAGCTGAAACTCTGTTTAAATTAAGAATTTCTGAATTTAAATTTTTTCACTGATGGGCAAAGATTCTAATACCATTATCATTCATCTGTATTTTGTATCTAAATTGCAATAACATTGAGAAATACAGAAGGAAAGTAAGCAACTAGGAGGAAGCAGTGGCAAGAGGCTAAATGGGGAAATAAAAAGTAGTTCTGAACATTAAAATGATGAGATTATAGAATTGTGTCCAAAAGGGCCAAAAAAAGTGCTGGAAAAAAACCCAGATACATTTAATTTCTAAGGGAAAATTACTTATGGGGGGTGTACAGGGAAACTTGCGCTTTAGGCTGACTTAAAGCTACACTTTTACTTAACACAGTCTATCTCTTCTCTTAAAATGTGTACATAATCACTTTGAGAGCTGTTACCTAAGCTCCAAGATAGTGCTTTTCTTAGTTAATGTGGTTCATTTTCTGAAGTTCTGTGTCTAGAAAGATTTTTATTATCTAAAAAACTTTCTGTTTTTCCCTGCAAATTAACAAATCATTTTTGATGTGTGTTTTGACAAAGCAGTCTTTCTTACTGTCTTCAAAATAATTTTTAATACACTAGAAGGCTTTCATCATGATCCTTCTCCATTTTTCTTGATTCTAGACATATTCAATCCTTTCAGAATTTCTTTACAACACATGTTTTCTAAGCTTCTTGCTGGTTCTGACACTTCAGATTTGGTCTATGTCTTGGTTAAATCAAGTTTCCTCGATAGACACAATTTATGTTGAGGATATTCCATTTCTAGTTGAGGAGAAAACTGTCTTTTCCTGTTAAAAATTCCAGGATGACACTGACATTTGTTGCAGTACCAGCATTGGTTTATTCTCAGTCTAAAACCTGCTATAATCCCCTAACCACTGCATGCAGCACAAGCATGGCCAATTATTGCTCACTGTAGATTTCTGAACATTGTTTGTTCTATCTCTGCATGAAGCAATACTCGTTTTTTGGTTTTGGATCATTATTCTAATTTACTGAGGTGTGTTTGAATTTTAGTCGTCTTCTTGCTATTCCTCACAGATTTTATAAATTTATTCTTTATTGTATCATCCAAGCCTCTCTAAAAACTGTAAGTATTGTTAGATTTGGAAAAAGTTTCTTAGGGACAATATCCCAAGTATTGAATTGATCAGGTTTTTTGATCAGTTGTTTTCTTCTCTGTAGTCATTAATTTTTATCATATTTAGATTGGATCAGACACTAATTATCCAAGTTTTCTGGATTCTTCTTTTGTGAATTCCATTCCTCTAGTAATATTTTCTGGTTTTCCCTTGTTTTTCAGAAGACAGTCATTTCATAGTAACTTTCAAATTATTTTACACATTCAGAACTAATCAGAATTAAATCTGAACTAACTTTTTCCTTAATTACAACCTCAATCTAAATCCAAAGGTTTTGGTGCTCTATTCCCTGGAAATGTTACACAGTTTATATCCTGCAGCACTGTTAATCCAATAAATTATATCCTTATCTCCTCTTTTCCTGAGACTTCCTCCTTTTCCTCTTTGCTAAATGTTCAGTAAATATTAGATCTTCCTATTCAAGTTTTAATGGCCAGAATTAATGAAATTTGGCCTCTCTGCGCTGTTATAAAATTGATTCATCAGTTTTCTGCTTTATCAGTTTATCAACCCTCACCAAACCTAAATTATCTTTGTAATTTCTCCCACTTCATGTCAAAATGATTGGTCTAGCTGCCCATGTTGTACACAAGAGGCCAGTAGGAAGACAGCCAGTGTACTTTGCTCCTTTTTGAGATGCTGTCCTTCCCACATGAGGGAAAAATCTCACCTATTCCCTGTCGCTACATTTGCCATTTAGTGCTTTAAAAGTAAAGACAGGTGGGAAGAACCCTGGAGAAAAATCTTGAGAAGCATATGTGTTTGCTTCTGAAGGGCAAGTGCAGACAAACAATTCCCTGGTATGAGATAATGTTCCAGAAATACTTACTAAACAGAGAGGGTGACTTGAGACCTGCAAGATGCTGGGTCACTTTCTCACTTTTGAGGTACTGTCCTTCTTTAGGGTGATGTAGCTGAAAGACTCCACAATTAAGTGTTGAAAAGCATAATGAGCAAAGATTATGCAAAATGGGCCCTGGTTTTGGTGATATTAAATACACATTTTAAAATTGTTGTAGTATCATATTGCAATAGTATGATGAAAAGAATATTGAAAAGATTGTACCAACTAAAATTGCTGAATCTCAGCTTCAAAAGATAAATTTTCCTGAAAGTAATCAAACCTTAGACACTTGGGAGCAAAAAAAAAAAAAAAAGAAATGAAAACCACTCCAAATCCCCAAATGCAACCTCACTTCCAGAACTATCCAATCTGTTTCCTTTGAAGGGTTTGCAAGCAAACAAGCATTCTTTTTGTGCTTGAACAACTGCAAGCAAAGAGTTTTAAACACCCTCTGAACAAAAGGGGGACTTAAAAAAAATTTTATTACTCAAACAAGAGGAAAAAAAGAAAAAAAAAAAGATAAGCAAGGTAAAACCCGAGTGAATCTCTCTTACTTTACCATACCTTCCTGTATCTTTTTAAAGTCTTTATATTGATGGTTCCGTAAATAGTCTGGAAATGCAATATTTTGCAGTAGAACAACTTTTTTTAACAGGTATATGGAAAATTTACTTACCATTAAGAAACTATTGCTTAAGAGTCTCTCTTATTAAAAATAAATGCAAGTTTTGTAGTAGTTTAGACATCAGTTGTCTTCATAGAGCAAGTGCATCTTCTTGCACTCATCACCACTGTTGTTTAGTAACAATGTTACTTTGAAGCAAACTGGAAAAAAGAATTCCCTAAACTTCTTTCTATTAAAGAATAATGTTAATTGGTTGGCGTATATAGAAGAAGGTTATATGGCCCATTGACTTTATATAGATTGAAATGCTAAGCAGGGCTAAGTAGAAGCATCAGTAGGGAATAGAGGGTAAGTGCTCATCAGTTTTATGTTCTCTTTCCTATTTACTGCTTACCCCTTACAGTGTTTTACAACTAGATACACAAAGTTTTCTTGGGTGCTTCATAAATAAAAATGTATTTTTTGGGTTTTTTGGCTAGCCTGCCAGGTCAGTTGTGAGGGAAATAACACCTACAAATAGGATGCTTATGGGCAAAAAAAGGAAAAGTATTTGCTAAGAGAAATCATCTGAGAGCATCCAGGCTAAAAAAGGGTATCACTATTCAAGATGTTTTTTGAGCATGAGGGAAAGCAATTTAAATGGAAAAGGATTGTAGAGGTTTGTAATGGAGAGGGTATTTGAGGATGTTTGCCAAATTTGTCAGTTTCACCAGAGGAAAATTATGACAAAATTGAGGGTACAGTCTAGGGACACCAACTCTCTTTTGCTTTAATGTAGATGAAGAGGTCTGATTTATTGAAAAATACAAAAGAAAAAATGGAAGCGTGGTGAAGTTGTCACTGTGTCCAAAGGAGTTGATTAGTTACTGCATTAATGAGTAATTGATTGCTCACAGAGTAGCATATCAAAAAAAAAAAACCAAAACAACGAACCAACCAAACACCTTTTCTTTTGTAGTTGAGATAGCTTGGAGTACACAAGTGATGGGTTACTAGGACTCAGCTGGTGGATGGCAATGTTTGGATCCACGATAACTCAGCTGGTATGCTTTCACACAAGTTTCCACTAGATTTATTGCTTCTTTACTTGAGCATAAAATCAGAATTAAGCTTTCTTATCCATACTTGAAAGACACTAATGATAGTCTAGGGACTGATTACAGTTCAGATTAAGATTTTCTACCACCTTCAGAAAGATAATGAAGCTCTCAGCTGAATATAAATATAACTCATCCAATGTGGAGTGTGGTTATCTGAATACAGGACTTTGTCTGTTGGCTATATCCCAGTGAATAAATTTTGCAAGACATTCTCAGACTTCTAACTAAGACCTATTATGCAATATATGGAGGTTGCAATTTTTCCTGTTATTGTTTAGTGCTTAATATAATAAAAAATAAATTAAAATTAAAGAATAACAGCCTTTGGGAAATACCTTAATTTGATGTTTAAAAATTAGGCCTAGTTCTGGTCTCAGTGAAAGTCAGTGATGAACTTATAAAGGCAAATTAATATGGATTCTAAAATTTTACCATCTTAAAATATAAAACCATCCTCTGAAATCCCTCTTATCTTGACATCAGCAAAAAACCCATCTTCTAATGGTTGGTTTATGAGATTTGGGGAGGATGCAGCAGTCCTAGCTACCCTAGGTTCACAGACAGATTTTCTCATTCTGCAAGTCAGTCCCCCAAGAAGAAAGGTTTCATTCAAGCTAATCCGAGGAAGCTTTCTCACAAAGAGCTGGCATTGGACGCAGTGAAGGACCTGACACATAATAGCCATTTGCTGTCTCTAAAATGAAAGATACAACTGAGTTCAACCAACACTTGGCTTTTCCCTGCAATCACTAGAGAGTGATTGTGTGGTATACACACAGCTGGTACTAATGGCAGATTCCTCTCTCAGTGCTCTGCTGGGAATCCAGCATAGATGAATCCCCTGGAATTATGTGATTTGCTGGTACAGCATTTTCCTTGCATCTAAGGAAACACTTCCTAAATGTGCAAGGACAGATTGACTGGTGCTGTAATTTAAAAGAAGTCATGATCAAAGAGGAAGCACTGGCACATGGAAGTAACCTTCCTGAAACTAGTCATCTCATTTTAATCTCTGCTTGTGTTTTTTTTCTCCTTCTGTCTTTGTCCCTGCAGTAAGACTTCCATCCTTCTTGGAATTCCCCAGAGCTAAGTTCAGAAATCAGTCACTGCCTCCTCTAACATTTCCTGAATATTTTTGCTCTATTCCTAACCTGAAGCTGGTGTTGTAGTTTTGGGCCATAACTCCCACTGGAGTATTAAGGTGTACAGAGATAAAGAATCAAGACAAGAGATAACTGATGTTCTTAATAAACTCCTAGTCTTCTTACTATTAGTGAGAAATTATTTTTTTAATTATTTTACTGTATGTCAAATATATAACATGTCATACCTTGGTGTATAATTGTTGTTTAATTGGTGTTTTATTCCTTGCATTGAAAATTATGTCAGGAATAAAATGCCAATATTTCTCTTGTAATTGACAGCTCATTTCTGTCATATACTAAGGAGGATTAAAACATCAATTTAATGATGATAGTGTAACATTTTAGATATTTGACCCAAGCTTTAAATGGTAGAACAACTTGTGGGTGGAGGAACTCTTATTCCTCTTATAGAAATGATGTTAATTAGTTGCAATATTTATATGAGAAGAGGAATAAAAGAGAGAAGGGGAACTTGCCCTGTCAAAACGTTTTCAATTTAATATCAGTGTTTGACAATTATTAAAAAGGCACAGACACAGAAAAGTTTTCAACAGTGGAAATATGATCAATGTAGCAGTTGGTACCTGGAGATTGTTGGCTTTTGTCCACCAATCCTGTATTTGTCGAATCCTCTGTTCTTTCAAGTGACAAAATTAGCAAGTTTTAACCCCTGTTGCCTTCTCAGATGGAGGAGGGTATGACAGGTAAAACAGAGCACATCCTCACATGTCTGCAGAAGGGATTTCGTTATCTACTTCCATGCAGTGTTGGTGGATGAGTAGTGTACCACGATTTGAGTAGCTGAACCTTGCTGTCCAAGAAGCTAAACATCTATAAATCGTGATCTGTACCAGTTTATCTCAAAAAATGTTTGATTACAAATTTTGCATTTAAAATGTCTGAAGGTAATTGGTGCAGCTTTCCTGATTAGTTTCAATGTTTGCCCAGTGTGAAGGTAGAAAAAGATGAAGCATGGGTGATGAAAAAAAGTCATAGTAGACTTCTCTTAGAAGGTAAAGCAGATCTGTGCTGGACACTTCTGACTCTTCTGGGTCTGTCCAGCTGTCTGAGAATTACACCCGAAGTATAACTGCTACTCTCCAAGCCAAGTCCAGATGTTATGGAAAGCTGGAGCTGCTGCACTGATTTCCATTTGCTGTACTTGGAAAACCTCGTGAAATGGCAAAAGACTAGAATTTCTGCCCTGTGTTACAACAGCATCTCAGTTCCTTTTTGTCACTTAAACTACTTGAATTCCAAATATTTTGTAAGTGCCAGCTAGTGATATTCTAGTTTTCTCTGTACTATTCATGCTTCACCTGCCTCTACATGTGAGCTCTTCCTCTGCCTATATCTAATATACTCCCACTTAGTTTACTGTATTTTCTACCAGAGTGCCATAATCACCTCTGCTCCTTTCCCCAGATGGTTTCTGCATGGTACAATCTCACCAGATTAATCCTTGCACATTACAGCCTGTCTTAAAAATGTGGGGTTCTGTGCTACGTACACTGGAGCCAAACAACCAAAAGTATCGATTGCCTATTGTTGTTCCATCTCTGCAGCTTCTGCAGTGGTCTGCTGTTGAATGAGGAGCAGTGAGAAAAGAAGACCACTGACAGTGGTCAGTGACAGAATTAGAACTGCTGACAGTATTAGAAAAGTAAGCATTTTCTCACAGGTACCACTTAATCCCAGCAGTAACTAATGGTGAAGGTAAGATGAATTCTCTGTCACATTCCTTATACTCCTCACTGATCCTCATGTATGCAGTGAGGTAACATGTCCTTGCTTGTACAAGCAACTCTACATATTTGAACAGAAAGCATGACTATGTGAAACCCCATTTTCCTTTAACATGTGACATTCCAACAGCGTGATCCAGAGGTCACTGCAAACATTAGGAGTCTTTCTGTTGGTATAAATTATTTCTGGTTTAGATGAACATGAATAAACAAAATATAAAAGCATTCAAAGTTCTTATTTGGTAATTCTTGTTGATACAACCAGTCTGATTGCCTACCTGAACCTGAATTGTAAACAAATGCAAACCATAACTGCATATTTTTTGAGTCAATCTAAAATGTTTCTGCTAACTGAAACATTATTTGCAGGCTAGAAATGAATTATGTCTGTTTCAAGAGCATGTTCCACAGAGTTTAGTCTCACTGAAAGCAAAATTTCTGTTACCTAGAGCCCAGGCTTCAAAGGTTTTGAGGTTCAAACAAGAAATTGCATGATTGTATGTGTTTCCCAAAGGCAGGTGGCCAGGCAAGCTCATTGCAGAGATGCTGCAAGTCTCATACTGTAAGAATCACTCTGCTGTATTGCAAATGACACCTTTGTAAAAGACGTATAATTTTTCCCTGCACAGAACTTACATTCTGAAGAAAGCTTGTCAAAACATAATTGTAATTATGTAGCACAATATTTTGTAGATTTAAAGATGTTTTAAAACTTATTATATTTCTGAAGCTTCCAGATTGGAAACTACAGGAATGTGTAACTACATTGCTTTTGTCTTTTTAGCTCTCACGACAGTTGTTTAACCTGTTTTGTTTCACACCTGCACTAATCCTCTGATTCTTCTGGTAGTATTACTTCTCAATAAACTCTCATCTTTTAGTAAAGTCTTTGCAGTATAGATACAACCTTGTGAACTCCACTAATAAAGCATAGACTAAATCATCTCAGAGTTTAAAGACTGTTAGTTACATACCTTGCCTTTTCCGTATGTACATTGAAAAGCAAGTGTCTAGATAATAGGAGGCAAAAATAACTAAAAAGAAGAGAGACATATCTCTAGTCTAAACAAAACAGTGTATTTTTAATTGAAATAACATTCAGTAGAACTGAACATCAAAACATTTAACTTTTTCAAAGTTTTCAGCATTAAAGAATTAAGATGAAACACAATTAGGAAACAGAAAACTGCAACATTGTAGAGGATGGTCACTTTTTGTATGTCATGTGGCTTTAAAAACAAGTCAGATAAATGATGATGCCATTAAAACTGAACTAATTAAAGAAAGCTTCTTTTAAGAACTCATTAACTGCAACCTCATTTGCATAATGATGCATATTAATTAAGTTTTAATGAATCTGAATTTGCACCAAGCCTATTCATGTTGGCTTTGAAACAAATTGAACAAATTAGTTAAAAGCTTTTTGGAATCTACTTTTCACACCAAACAGGATATGAATGCAATCATCTCCACAAAAAAGAAATATTTTTCTTTTAATTTAATTCAAAGGTATGCAGACCCATCTATTAATTATTTTTAAATGCAATAATTTCCACCTTTTCTTTGCAAAATCAACAGTATTACTCATTCTTGAGCAGCATGTATTATAAATGTATGTTGTGGGATAAAATCATTACAGCCAATTTATTGAAAATAAGGTGGAAACATTTGACTTCAGGGTGCATTTAGTTTACTTAATACATGGATTTCAATTTTGTTGGTAACCTTTAGGCATTTTGGCTGTCTGCAGAACAACCACTAAAACTGTATTTTTTATGTTCCTATCAATTTTTCAAGATATATGTAAAATGTTAAATTGCTCTTATAATACCCATTTCCTAATGTAAGATTTCACAGCATCATAAGTCTTATAAGTATTATAGGAAAAAATTATATGCTTTTAAAAGCTGCATGTTCTTGCTTTGGTGTTGTTGGATCTTAATTTTTTTTTCCATATACACAGACATACACACACAAGCAGCAGAATCCAATTTTAACAAGTTTGCTTTCAGCTCATAATAAAAACCAGAATTACAGCAGAAACACTATTGATTTCCTTATACTCCATTGTGTCTTCATCAAGAATGAAGAGATTTATGTAATTACTGCTCCATCTTTTGTTGTTAGAAAGCACTTTTTTGTAAGTCAGCAGATACAAAGGCTGGAATGCTTTTATTGTTGAGATTAAAAGATCATTTTTTTCTCCTTCCGTTAAACTGTTTTTCTGTGATAGGTTCTTCAGGGAGGCTGACAGTTAAGAAGATACTATACATTGAAACCTCACAGTTTTAATATAATTTTTCTGGCATTTTATCTTGTCACCCTCTTTTCTTATCAAAAAAGCAACCAAAATACACTGAACACAACTTCCCCCAAACAAATTCCTTTCTTTAAATATCTTTTGTTTCATTGTCCATGGTGATATCCTCTGCCATGGAGCTGATACCAATACAGATTTCCTCCAGTGAAGTACTCTGAATCCTTTTATACTTACTGGTACAAATTGCAAGATGTTGTATTATCATCTCCTGATGATTTCACATTTTAGTTTTCATTCTCCTTTCATCAAAAATTTGTTTTTCCTATTCATTAATAAACTCCAATATTTAATATTTGAGAGATTTGAAGATTGTGTTCTAGAATTGTGTTTTTGGCAGTGCAAATCTCTCCTCAGTGTCCATTCCCCTAGTGGGAACTATCTGTACTGTAAAAGACAATGAACTTGCTGCCAAGATTTTAAGGAATCGTAATACTGGATTGTGGAGGAAAAGAAATGCCTGGTTATATTGTGGTTATTTGCCTCACAATTAATGAGGTAACCGTATGGAAAACTTTGGAGTGGAAATAAAAAATTCAGATCATGATTGTGAAATTGGGAGAGACTCACTTTGACTTTTTTCACATTTGCTATCAAAATTTCTATTATATAACCCTCAAATTTGAGAAACACATTGTCTTAAATTGTGTCATTTTCCAGGGTAAAAATGTCATTGAGACTAAGAGAAATATAGACTTCTCTGTGATTTTGAGGGCAATGATCATATTCTACAGAAATTTTAAAATATTTCCCCATCTTTATTATTTTTTTAAATTCTAGTACTTTTATAGTGTACTGTAACTCGAAAACAAAATGAAGCTATTAAATATTTTAAGTACCATCTGATTTCCAAATAGGAATAAATTTTTATGAGATCACAACTTGGAATAAAGGAAAAGAATTGCTCTAAGTTATAGAGTAATAATTCTTTTGAATTTTAGGATCCTGGATTAACCAGTGAACATTAACACCATTATAATAACCTATAATTAAAAAAATAATAGAGGCAGTTGGGACCTTCCATTATGGTCTCTATTTAACAGACAGATATCATTACAGATAATAGTTTTATATTTGCCAGAAATGCAGTCACCCTAACCTATAGGCTGCTACTGTAACCTGTCATGTAACCCATTGCTTTGTATATTGCACTTGAATATTCATGTTTCTGGCCTTAAAGATTTTAAGATTCTCGGGGACATAAAGCACAATTTGCAAGAGATGTTTGCTTTGTTCAAGATTGCTTTTAATCTTATTTATCTGATTGCAGGAGACTTTTCCTTGGGGAAGTGTTTTGTGGATTTTTTTTTTTTAAATACAAATTTAGTGTGCCGAGCTGGTTTCTTTTGGGGGAATTTTGACAGAAAGTGTCTTCCTTGGGGGAGGTCAAGAGTCACTGGTATTAAACTAGACAAGCTGGTAGTGCAGTGTTAATGGAAATGGAAAGCAGATGTTTGGTAATTAGGGGAGATGTGAATGACAAGGCTTGAGAGGTACGGTACATGCGCTGGCTGGCACAAAGCAGCTGTTGTTACCGATTTCACTGTCAGAAATGTACACAAGTCAGACCATCCCCTGTGAGTTTGCCACAGCAATGACAATTAGAAAAAATTGTATTTGATTAAAATAAGTAATATATCATACAGAGTAATTTTCGTAACATTTAGGAATGGCCTGGGTTAAAGTCCAGGAAGATGATCTGGATGTAAATGAATCTTGGTGAATTGACAGTCCTTAAAAGTAGTTGAAGTCAGGATGAGTATTGACAGTGGATTCTAAAGCTCTCTAGCTCTGTTTTTATCTGAAAGAAAAAGAAATAATTTGGTCTTCTGAAGGCTACAAAAGAGAATATTGGAAAATTTAAAACTAAGAAATAAATTCATTTTTCTAACAATTCCATATTTAGCAGAGAATATTCTTATTTTATTTAAATGGTGCTAGTGCTTTTATTTACCAGGATTTAATTTTTTTTAATTCATTTCAGTAAAAATATAACTAAACCAAACATATTTAGCTTTTCATTAACAGACCTTTTGTCTCTCTTTTTGTTGTGAATTATTTAATAAAAATTCTATGGAATAATTTTTTACTTTTTTTTTTTAAATCTGTCCGAAAGCAACTCAGTTGAGATGAACCAGCACAAACTTTGATAGCCATATAATTATTATGGTTGATCCTACCTAGCTCTTCTCCATCAATCTAAATGAGAATTTTACCTTGTTTGCATTAGTCACCTTCAAAAATTTCTGTGGTAGGTGCTGTGCAAATATGAAAATGTCATGTACTCTCCCTATTTTCACTAGATTCAGCATATTCATACCAGGATGGAAGGGTTGTCACATCCATCATCAAAAGAGACTGGGCTCATCTCAAGTTTACTACAGTTTTCAGTCTTCCACCATTTGAAGTATGGGGTGTTGCAAGCTGCATTACAGGAATAAAAAGGTTAATAGTGGCTTCCAGACATTCAGCTATGCCCCATTCAGTCCACCAGTGCTGACTGCCTCAAATAAAGAAAACCCCTCCTTTTTCTTTAGTGTAGAGAGGGAAATTTGAAGCTTCTTTCCTCTTGGAAGTGTTTTCCCCTTATGATAACCAAGCTATTGTTTTCAAAGCAAAATTCTGGTGATAATAATTTCCAGTGTCCACATATGCCGACAATACTCGTTTATAAAATATTTTGGGGAACACTGGATGAGAAAGATATAGCAATAAAGTGTACTCTTTTTTTTATTTTATTTCAAGAATTCATTTGAAAATTATAGAAATATAATGGACCAAAAATAATAGAAATGATTCTTTGATGCATTGCTTTTAACTTGGCACTTGCATAAGGAATATCTGAATTAGATCTCTTTGTATACTTGCTATTAAAGTTGTGTTTAAGTATGTCTTAATTCATCTGTCCATTTGTGAATGAAACTTTCTTTCCATCCATAGTAAAGGCTATTAAAAGTATTAGCTTCCATAAATGGGATTTAAAGATTTTAGGGTATTTTTTATTTACTCAAGAAAAAAATTGCTCTCCCTGACACATACATACATGCACTTACATGCATGCATACTTCCCATGTAGTAATGTTACCATTTTATTTAAAAGATCTCCTTGGAAATAAAAAAAAAAAAAAACCAATATAAAGAAACAATCTCTTCTTTGAGGAAAGGCTCATTTGTGAAGCTTGTTATAGCAAAAATTTTAAGTGACATTAAAATACATTCCCTGAGTTGAAAATAATCACTTTTCTTTGGGCATGTCAAAGAACATAACATATTTGCAGTCATAGACATTCAAATTCTGGTAGAAATTGCAACCTCTACTTTTAAATTACTTAATTCTTTATTTTAGTTTTTCACCTTCTTCTGCTGTATAATTTTATATCATCATGTAGGGGAAAATTCTGCCTTTAGATGTGCCCCTGTAGCTTCCATTAACTTGAATGGTGTTATGTGTCTCAAATCAAAGTCAAATTTTGGCTGATACTATGTAACATTTTTCCTCCTATGTGTTCACCAAAATGCAGTTTTAATTTAAAAATAAAAGTAGTTTCATTTCACCTGAGTGAAGTATACATAATTTCAGGCTGGCGGGTCAAAAGCAAAAGCTCAAACGCCTGGTGAGTAGTATAGGACTGTTTTTTGTTCAGTTAATGACAATTTTGCCTTAAAAAATACTTCACTATTGGATGTTATAGGACTGCCTTTAATATAGGTATGCTTTGTTAAGCCAGCTGAGCAATGGAATCAGAGATTACAAGTAGAAGGGATGTTAGATCATCTAATCTTCAGTGTGCCCTATAATCCCTGTTTAAATATATCTACAGATGGTGTTTTAACACCTCTTCTTAGTGGTGGTTTAGCTGTTGGATTGTTCATACTGCTGACTGAGCTTATTTCCTTTTAATTTTGTGCAGTTTACTTAAAGAATTATTGGTCAATTTGAAATTAATTTTAAATAAGGATGAAATCAAAGCTAGAATACGGCAAATTGGATCCAAATCCTCCCTCTCTAGTCGTGAGAGTAGAAATTCTGAGATCAGATCTTCATGAAGTGTAAATTGCAGGGTAGTGGCACTGCATGTGAAGAAGCTATTGTAGGAGGACAGAACTGGAGAAACTGGTTCCATGAAAGCCCCACAGCTGGGTTTGCAAAGACCTGCTTGGAGACACTGTGTTAGCAGTGTCTGCTGTGGGAGAAAAGACAGGGACTGGATGAGAGGGTTTGGGAAGGGGGGTCTATGATTGATCTTGTCCTGCCTAGAGATCTATGGGTGCTGCTTACAGGTTTTACTTTAGACAGTAGCTTAGGCTGAGACCTGATCTCATGGCCAGCTTGGGTTAGGAAGAAGGAAACTCAGTTCTTTAATTTCCTAGGAAATTTCTCTGTGACAGTGAGTAATTAGTTTTGTAAAGATGTACAGGACATTTTCTTTTGGTATCAGCATATAATGTTGTTTTTGATTATTTAGATTATTTTGGTACCATAAAATGAGCCATGACAAAGGAATGAAAGCTGATATTTCCACACTGTCAGTGGTAGTTCTTAATAATCTCTCAAATTAGAGAAGTGTTCAGACTGAGTAGTTAGCTTCTGTATATGACATTGCTTCTATATCTGTTTAATACAAAACCAATTGGAACTTTCTCAGAAATACAGTCAACATAATTTCTAGAGGAGGGGTAAAACCAGGGGAATTGAAACCTTCTGTTTTTTGATCAGTATTGCTGTTCTGTAACTGGGTGTTCAGCTGGTGCAATATGAGTGTTGAAGTCACTGACTGAAGACCCATTCCTTTGCTCCTTATCCTTATAAGGACCAAGACAGGCTTTGGGTTTTCCTGCGAACACAGGACACATGGATTAGGATCTTAGTGCTGTGGTTTGGAGAGTAGCAAGTGATGAAAAGGATTCACAGTGAGACAGATGCCAGGTCTTTATCCATCACACATTAAACAAGTCAATGAAAAATACTGAAATTAATCATGGGATGTTTTGTTTGAAGGATTTGGGTGGGAAGTGGTAAGAGGAGGGGGCTAAGTAGAGCATGTGGAGTGAGATGTGCCTTGCTATTGAGAACTGGACTCTGACCCTGCTTGTAGCTGATGAGTTGGAAAAAGGCCAAAATGAATATACTGAATTTTGAAAACAATTGCTCTGGTCAGCTATAATAAGTGAGAGATTATTTTCAATACGTTATCTGCCTAGCAATGTTCTTTTAATTGTTGATTTGAATTCATTTTAGCTACTTTTAATGGTGTGTTAGGTCAGTTTTTATTGGAACTAAGCATACATTCATTTCTTGAATTTTGGATTAACATTTTTCTACCTAGTGGGAACCAGAAAAAAAAATCCTAATGTATTTAAAATGTGATATGTAGAAAGGAAAACACGAAATGATTCTGAGTTGGCTCCTACTGCTGTATAAATAAGGTATAGTTACTTGATTTCTGTAAGAATTAAACTCAAATGTTTTAAAATGCATGCAAATTCTTGCAGAATATATATGAAAAAGTCACTATAACTGTAGAAGTGCTTCTGCTCCCTTGATAAATGGGACTTCTAGACCACACTTTATTGAGTCTTAGATTTTTAATAATTTGAATCCTGCAAGATTTAATTCTGCATAATTCTGGCTGAAATCAGCTTTTGATTGAGTTGTAATGGCTGTGTTATTGTAAATATCTCTTCATGCTAATGTTGTGCTGGAATTCAATAATATTTAGATGAAATTTCTAGCCTCAAGCAGCACGGAAGCTGGATTTAGAAAGCCTGAAAGTTTGTGTCAAAAAGTCATTTATTTTTGGGAGCCCATAACATGCACTGTAATAAATGGTCATCCCAAGGTCCAATTTAAATATACACAGTAAAAGAGAGAACAGTTGATACAGTGTATTTTTTTTACACCCTTGAGCTGCTGGACTGAATAGTATTGATTGAGCAGGGTTTTTTAACCTTAAATGATTTTGTACTGTAATCATCTGCAGTGAGGGTAGAGTTGGTGACACCAAATGAGCAGGAATAAATCATGCTATCAGAACAGGCAACCCACAGCCTGCTGCCTTGTACTCTGATGTTATAGCAAAAATAACCTGTCTCCCAAAACCCCTTATTCCAGATGTGGCTTTTTGGTCACATTATTTTGATTCTCAGGCTGGAAAATACTCCATACATGCAGGGTAAATATTTTTTTTTACTTATGTAGTTTGTATTATTATGTTTTCTCTCTGTGTAATGACGGAAAACCTTAGGACTATAAAGGGAGGGGTAGAAATTAGATTAAAAAACAAGTTCAAAAAGTCCAATCAAAATCACTGAATATTTTAAGAAGTATTTATAAGGGGGACAAGAAAGAACCCTGAAAATTGGTTGAAAAAGAAAAAATACATAATAGACATATAACATGAAATTCTACAAAATCTAGGTATTTCACTCTATGTACACATATATTCATTCTCACACTTACCTGCTTTGGAGTTTTGTGTCTCATTATGAGTTAAGGGGCTGCAGAGGGGCCTGGTTCCCTGATTAATAGACAATGGTCCCCCTTTCTGTAAACTGAGCCTAAGGAATAAAGATTTCCTGCCACTGTCCTAAGTTTTGAGAAAAATAAACACATGCTGTGTATACATGAACACTGAGAAATCTCACCATTAGTAAACATACAAAGAATAATAGCAATCAGACATGTATGGGCAAAATATGCTTACCAGCTGGAATCCTGGTCAGCTGACAACAGTGAAGCTTCCACTGATTTTTCTAGAGTCAGTCTCTTTTGTCCCCTAAGTTCTTATTCTTAGTGTTTAAAGAATAAAGTATTCTGATTTAAATGGCTGAGTTTTTTAGATTTTTGCAAAACAAAGTACAGATTTCCTGACACATTTTTGTTGAGGTTTGCAGTTCATCACTTCTATTAGGACTACATATTTTTGTTGTCAATGGTTTCAGAACATATATTGAATATGTCTCTGCACTCTTTTCCAAGTACGATTTTTTGGTTTTAACAAACTCTCAGTTGTGTTGGTTAGTTCAGATTTTAGACTTCTCAGTGAAATACCACATATGTATGTTCATATGTGTCACTACCTGCCTTGTTACCCATCAGAGAAATTCATATTTACTATATAAAAAAGAAGCAATTCTCTCAACAAATCCTCAAGTTCAGATACAAAACCTGACTCAGCAGCAATATTCATACCATCAAACGTGGGCAAAACCTGGACATTTGTGGACACACCTACCCTGAAATCACTGCTCTGACATATCTACTCAGCTTGAAGCTGGCTGCTTTGGCTGCTGCTGCTCTATAGCTGCAGCAGTGTGCAACTTGGCATGTTCTCTTCAAATCTGCCTTGCAGACCTCCAGGCTATTAGTAGCACTGTGGCTTGGCTAGGTAAACCAGATCCATCTGAAAGACTGTCAGAACAAGGACTACAGTCCAGATCTGTGCTTCAAATAGCAGCTAGCTTTAGTCCAGGCTTTTTACTGGATCAGAGACGTCTTCCATGTATAGTTATTTAAAGGGCTTATAAACTTAGAAACTATTGAGTCAGTTGATGCTCTTGCCCTAACATTTTGATTGATTTGATTGAAAAGCATATGAAGAGATGAAAGGCAAATTTATCTTCCTTGTAATGGGTACAAATATCTCAGATTAAAACTGCAGTTAATATTGCAAAGCAACAGGAGGGAGCCTTCTTCTGCTGTGGAACTTAATGGCAGAGAAGAAAAGTCACTTCTATTTATGTAGTGGTCCTAGTATAGAAAAAACACTTTGAACTTCTGTAGACAGTGCTAATTTAGAAAGATTATCCTTCTTTCCCTGTTTTGCATGGATTCCCCTTCTCCCCTTAAAACCCGAGATGAAATTTAACTGTCAGCTTTGGTTGTTTGCTGGGGGTTCTCTGAGCCAGCTAGTATCTAATTTCCTTTTTTTTTGTCTGCAAGCAAAAGGTGAGACTCTTTACAAGACTTATCCTAGTTCTTATTCCCTGTATCTGTTAGTCAGCCCTTGCTGATTATTTTTGCTGTATCAAGCTATAGTATATTAAAAGGGCTCTCCTCTCAAATGAAATGTCTCACAATTTAAATCTCACTAGGAGTGTCAGCATTGCCATGGGACATCTCCATCTTCCCAAAGCAAACAAAATTGACACAGTTGATTTGGTGTATAAATGTCTGCAGCTTTATTAAATATGCATTAAAGTGCAACAGTCATAAATTACATGCACTCAGCTCACTCTGAACATAATGTGTACAGCTAAATAACTTTCTGACTCTACAACCTAAGCAATAAGACCAACCTAAAGACAGACGGGATGCTGAAAGTCAGTTCCCTAAAGTGTTTGCCATTGGAGTATCATTTTATCATGCTGTTAAGCATCTCACCTCTTGTGTGGTGTATATATGAGTAGAGGAGGGAGGGGAAGGGAAAAGTGGGATTTCTGTATTGCTTTTGCTTTAAATTATCCATTTCATTTGCTTATATGCACCTTCCTTGACACGGAATAACGGGCAGTTTTCTTCTTTGATATTTCTGTTTGTTTCAGAGAAAGAAAATCTTCTCAAATAAAGAAATATTTGCTGATTCTAATAATACTAATTTATATCTTATATGACAATTTTATCATATGATGTTAGTATCTTTCAAAATCTGGACATATATAGGAGCCACCCCTTTCCTTTAAAAGCACCCAGTTTTCCTGTGGTATAACACAATGCAAATTCTGTGTACTTCTCCACCAGAGTGTATTCTGGGAAAGAATGATTTCTCAGCATGAAACAAAAGGGACACTATTTTAGAGAAGACAGAATGCAGTTGCATTCCTGAATACATGCCTATTATACAGTGAAGTGTCATGACTTGTTGATGTCTGCATCTACTGGAGTATTTTTTCAAATTTGATCTGAACCCTGAATTTCATGGTCTTTCTGCCTCCCAATATAATGATTTTTCAAGGAGGATGCAAATTGTACTGATAACATTAACGATTACACTTTGTAGTTCCTGTGTTTTTCTGAACATCTTTCTTCTGATAACTGAGCCACACCTGTCCAGGTCACTTTCTGATAGTGCTCAATACTATATAAGCATCACTTGGCCATGGAAAGAACTATACCTTGCAGCCTTCCCATTATCACTCAGTTCAGGTATTTGGTAGTTTGCTGCTTGTCTTTTGTTTGTTTGTTTGTTTGATTGATTGATTTTGTCTGGTTTGATTTGATTTTTCTTAAAACACTGCATAGAGCAGAAAGAAGATTTAATTGTCTTTTTCTGCTTCTTCTGACTGAAGTCCTCTCAAATGTCCTTAGGATCAGTGCCTTTTTTTTTTTTTAATATTCCTTTGCAAAAAAAGCTGGAACATTTATAAGGAATTAGCTTATATTATGAAAAGCAATATAGCAAGACATTAACTTTCTGACAATATCTCTAATTCGTGTTTATTTTATTTCTCATTGATTTATTGCCATAAGTCTCTTGGCTCTCTCCCAAACATCTCCTGGCAACAGAGTCAACCAAATTAATTTTGTCCAAGAAAAGATCTACTATGGTAAGTTAAAGTCTGTCTTCATCATCTGCTTAATGATCTCCTGTGTGCTGCTCTATACTTGCTTTATTTTCCTTCTCTTGATAAATATAAAAGGAAAATCTTGGGGTACATGTTATAACTATGACCTATAGCTGCCTTTTGAGAGCACCTTTAATCTTCCATGAGCTGTCATGTTGGAAAGGGTCCTCCCTGAAGAATTTTTTTTCTTTATCCTCTAGAGATTAGTTCCTTACTTGTTTATTTCTGTTTCACAGCTAATCCTTGTTTAACATTTACAATTTCCTGATAAACATTGCATTATATAGAGTAATTTGTTTCTTGTGGCTATTACTAGCTGAATTTAGATAACTACTGCGTTCTGAAGTGTGAGTTGATCCTGCGGCTTTGACTGTATTTCCTCAGTAGTTTGCTTTTGACTTCTTAACATTTAAAACTTGGTGATTTTTTTTCTTTCTAATTGCAAATAAAAAGAAGTGATCCCCATTTAAACACTAAGAAATAAGTTTCAGGCTTCTTTCTTGTTCTTATGACCACTTCTAAAATGAAGAAATAGGATTATATCACAGCTCACATTTCCCATCTAGTGCTGGAAATATAGATAGTCAAGAGTTTATTTTAAGCTCTTGCTGGTTGCTAAATGGATAACACTACTTAAAATTACGTCCTTATCAGTTGCTCAGTGACAATGACTATACTGATGTAATTTTTTTTAATAACTTTAGCAATGAGATGCTTGTTTAGCCACCTATGCATTATTCTTTACATGATATACCAGGCTACCATCTTTGTTTCTATTTGTCCAGACTTAGAGAAGAACAGTTTTCTCTTCATGAAACGTAACTGATAATAAGTAAGTTTTTGGAATTTTTTGTTGCTCCACTAACACAGATGCTCTCTACGTAGTGGCTGGCAAATTGAAGGAAGAAAAGAAAAATAGTCTCTCTGGCTTCTGACTATTTTCAAATTCTTTTATTGCCAGCAATGTGCTTTACAACCCTTCAGCTCACAAAAGTCTACCTGTGAAGAAGGCATGCAAAAGGGTATTCTCTAAGGGATGACCCAAGAGACAACTTGTAACCATGATAATTTAAACTAATCCTGAAACATAGTGATAACACTGAACTCTTTACAAAATACATGCTCTTATGAAGAGTTTGCAGTGATAGAAAAACAAATCTGCTGTCTAAGAAACAGATTTTTTCTGAAAAAAAGAGTGGCTCATGGATGTTCATAAAATGTTTTCAGGCCAAATCTTTTCAGACCTTGCCTTTTGCCAGAAGCCTGACACTGATGCAAAAAATATGTAAAAAAAAATTTAGAAATTTGCGACAGACCCTCCACAATTAGATTTCAGCACATGAGAGCCATTGCTGTCCATATGGTAGCCATTGCAGTCAGTGGCGATGTGACATCAGAAGGTCTGAGAAGACAGTGGCATCCTTTGGCACCAGGGTGAGGGTGGCAGTCACCTTTTTATGCTTGTTTACAGTGTGGGCTTTGTGGAGGGAAGAGGAACATTATTTGACTAGAAATTCTACCTCCTATATGTACCATTGACCTGATCTTTTTCTTTTTCCTTGAAAAGTTTTTGTCAGATGACCTCTGCTGGGTTCTGTAACATTCTGACCAATGAACCCCTGTTGTCCAGAAATCTGAGAGAGAGGAGAGAGGACATTCTTTGTATGCAAGAATGTATAGCTTATGTTGTATCAAACTGTTGAAAATAAAGCACAATTGCTACACAAATACATGCTACACCTTTTTTTTCCCCCTTTTTTACTCTTGTAACTATGGCATTACAGCCTACATGATATTTTCTAGAAAATCTGTTTGCCCAGACATAGGAGAGTTGAAATATTGTCCTGCACTTCAAAGAACTAATAAACTAGTTTCATGTATGATGTAGCAGAAAATTAATTCAGGAGGGAGAAATACATACAGCTACATTCAGGCTGCTAGATAAGTCTGAATATGATTTTGCACCCAGAAAAAATAGAAAACTATCTTGCTCCTGCTGTTGTAAGATGCTAGCCAATTACCTACGCTGAAAAAGGAAAGTATAAAATTTTTTAATTCATATTTCAGTTTTGTAATTTGCGTGTGCATGAAGGAGGTCCTGTGGAACATAGCTGCATATGTAATACCATTTTTAGCATGGTTGTTGACATGGAAGTGAGCAAATCATTTGAATTGGTGAAATTTGCAGAAGGATAGATTACTGATGAAATGTCTTTGGTTGGTGAAATAAACAGGTGTAAAAGTTAAGTGAAGGATCTATTTCAATGGCCAAAGGTAGTTTTGTGTACCTAGGGAGAAAGAAGTGTAGGACAAAATTGTGTGAGAAACAATTTCAACAAGGATTTATCTGTGAATATACCTATGTGCGCTACTCTTAGTGATGTGCCATGGTTCAACATGTCAATGGTACCTTCAGGGGCCAATATAGAAGTTTTTAGAATAAGGGAATACATTCATTTCATATTTGATACAGAAGCAGTAGCTCCTGAAATAATGTGTCCACTCCAGATATCCGTGATTAGAAAAAATACTGATATGTGGAGGGCTTGAGATTAAAAACACTACAGGATTAGTTGACATAATGGAGGACACCTACAAAAAGTAGTACTGAAATACTTGAAGTATTTTAGATTGGTTTAGATACGTGTTTGTGGAATATGACAGGAATTTTTGATCTATTTGGTACAACTAGAATAAAAACCCTGTAATGGTTAATAGCTGAAGCTGGACAGAAGATGACAAGGAATTACATGCTCTTCAGCAGCAAAGGTACTCAATCACAAAACAATTTTCATTATGGAAGGCAATAAACCAAGGGGGAATATTTTTGTCTAAAGATTATCTGTGAATCTAGATAAGCAGCTATGTAACTAATGTAGAATTGAATATCAAAATTGCACTACTACAAAGATAATTTTTTTAAATTGGAAAAATTCTGAAGCAAAAGTGATAACGAGAACTGATATAGAGTAGCCTTTGAAGGTGATTATTTTCTTTTCTTGAAAATTTTAAACTACTGCCTATAACGTCGAAGCAAGTCACATAGCATTAATGAAATACTGAAACCTATGTTAATGAACAGTGTGGTTTCTGTTATTGTAGGCATTCCACTGATTTATCAAACCAGTGAGATTTATACTCATCTTGTGTGTTAAATGTTTGCTTTATTGGTGCCAGAAAATCTGGGTAAAAAAGAAGCAAAAATGTATAGTGAATAATAATTTTAATTATTTAAAGTGGTGCAGATACGATAAGCAACAAAATTCTTAGATTTGTTTTGTATCTGGGACAATGTTCCTGGATTTTAACTAAGAACCAGATGTTTCTTGAAAACATTTACACCTAGCTTCCACAGTTAGGTGTTGCAGCACCTAAACATCTTCAAATTCTTTTCCTGAATCCTGCTGAATTTCCTGAATGTCTTACAATTATTAAATCCTTGAGTTCCTTGATGAATTAGTGCAAGATGTTTAAAAAAGCCTAACAGATTTTGGAAGGTTTTCTTTTCT
The DNA here is from genome assembly GCA_024734555.1 of Trochalopteron elliotii. Taxonomy (NCBI): domain Eukaryota; kingdom Metazoa; phylum Chordata; class Aves; order Passeriformes; family Leiothrichidae; genus Trochalopteron; species Trochalopteron elliotii. Next base: position 305,157 of record JANPWX010000050.1, read on the forward strand.
GTTGTGTCATTTTAAAGTAAGGATTAATTTTGCCAAAATACATTCTTGGGTTTGAATCCTTTCTCAGCTTGGTTCTCTAATTTAGTCCTTCTAATTAGTCCTTCTAATTTAGTTCATTCACTAACTTCCATATTTTCTGCTTAACAGGAATGATTACAAGGTGGATTTTTTTTTTGATTAAAGGCAGTTGGACATTTTTTGTGCTATTTTGGAAGAAAAGAGTCCTTGGACTGCGTCTCTACAAATAAGATTTCCCATAAAAAGGAATGTTGCTCACTTTCACTAAGGCCTCAGCGTTTGTATTCTTTAAAAACATAGTTTAATGTTTGTGTGTTATCATAGGAAATGTGTAATCTGTAGCATCTTGTTTCCACAAAACCCCTGTGGAGACAATAATAAGATACAAAGTTGCAATTACATGTATTATATGGGATCGATTAGACTAGCTGGGAACACATACCTGCATTTAAAACAACTCAACCTCATTTTGAGTGCCCTTGATAATAAAATTTCTATCTTTAGCATTTTTCATCAACTGATTTCAGTGTACTCTATCATTTAGAGTTTCGTGTTCATAAGTGTACTAAGAAAATGAGTTTCAAAATAATAAAATCCCTATACCACAGGGTATGGTGAATACTTCTGAAGTTCATGTCAAGGGGATCCTCAGATGATATCACAAGTCAAGACCATGAACTTGCTGCCAAGAAAGTCAACTTCTCCTACAAGTGAAACAAGCTACCCTTGCATTCTGCCTTTGTAATACTTCTTTGTTTGCCCCTTGTGATGCTTTTTAGCCCTGCTCAGATTTTTGTGGGTTTGTGTCCTTCAGGTAAATCTTTTTTAGAAACACTGAAAGCAATAGAGATGCCCCATGCAGTGGAACTGCCCAGAAAATCACCATTCAGTTTTAGTCAGAAAATACAGTTATTTTTCTGTGTTAGAGAAAGAGATATATTCCCTTGGGTTTTGCTACTCTGAGTAATATGGGAGAAAACATTCCAGTTAGTTGTAACTGGAAATAAGAACAAACAAAACATAGAAATATTTTGAGTACTGTTTCTCTGAGAGACTTGATGGAAAAAACCAGACATAGGGCCTGATGCTCTGGATTAAAGATGTGAACATTTTGTTCCCAAGTCTGTTGCTTATGTATTAAGTACAAGGGAATTAAACTTTGGTGTATGTTTTGATGAACATAATTTTTGTTAGTATAACTTTAAAGGACTAAAGTCATTCTGTGGATATATTTTCATATACACTAGACATACTCATGGACTGGATCATAATTTAATTCAAAATATCAGTGGACAAGTAAAGAATAAAACCAGTAATATCATCAACAACAAGAATAGTGAAACACATGCACAAAGACATGAACATCTTAATTTGTTCTCTTAATCTAGCTTCCACAATTATTTTTTCTTATGTCTCGAGGTTTTCTCTCTTTTTTTTTCTTTAGTGCTAATAGATAGACAAGCCATCAAATAAATCTGGTAGCAAATATTTTGTGATGCTATTCAGCACTTTTTGAACACATGCATCCTGTATGCTTTCTTTGTGAGAGAGAATGGGAGATGTTTCTGAGGGAAATTTCTGTTATGTTTATAGAATGAGTGTAATGTAAGTCAAAAACCTGTTGTTGCAGACTAGTAAAAAATCCAGCCAGAACTGGCCCAGCTTTCAGATGAAGAACTCTACTAACATTGTCTAATTGTATCTTTTAAAAGCTGAAAAGAGGTAATATGAGTTGTTTTGTATGTAGCAGCTGCAAACTGTTCCTGCTCTGGACTTCTATTTCACATTGAGCCTGGAATGACCACGGAATGTTACAATAAATTGTAACTTCTGTGCATAATTTAGTGGGATTTTTTTGTTTCATTTTGTTTTGCTTTGTTTTGTTTTGTTTTGTTTTGTTTCTTCTTGAGAACAAAAAAATTATTCTGTGCAGTAATCTTACGTACATTCTAAATGTTTTTGTTCTTGATGCTGTAGTTTCATGAGAAATATGATGAATCTATAGGTTTAAAAATAATGTAGGATTTTTTCATTTGTCAGAATGCAATGAGAAAAGGCTATTCCTTGATTTGTTGGTCGTTTGTTTTGTTTGCCTGAAATATTGCAGATGCAAGAGTACCCTTCAGGTGTGATAATTTGTTTTACAGAAGGACAGTCTTCTTAATTAGCTGCATAGTGCACAAAATATGCTATAAATATATCTGATTATTTTACAAGATAGATCAGATACATTTTCACTGCTTAAGTGGTAAAATGCTTGGTTTCTAAAAGTAGCATAGCATACTGTTTGAACAAGAAGTTTTACAGGCATTAGTAACTTATCTGACACATATAACTGAATCTAGAGCTATTGGTATGACAGAGAATTACAGCAATCTTATTATTGACTTAACAAATGAAGATATTTGAGTGACTTGTACAGGATTTTCCTGGAAAAGCAGAATTTTCATTCTAACATGGGGCCTGTAACTACCTGAAAGAAGACGAAAATATTGTATAAGAGCCAAGTGTAAATATTTCTTCCAAAGTAAAGTAAAATTCTAAAAACTCACAGACCAAGAAAGAAGAGTATTGACAAAACAATTATTTACTCACCCCTATAGACAATTTTTAAAATACTTTTAGGCCCTATTAAAACACTAATTTTAATTTATAGAAAAGTACTTCTTCCCAGCCTGCTCATATGGTGACATAAGACTGAAACCTCTTGCACCTTGGTCTCCTACAGAGAGTATTGTGATAAACGAAGCATATATTTCTAATTAAGAGTCAATAAAACAAACTGCTCAATGTGTCCCTCTATTACTGCACTGGATGTAATTTTTTTTTTAAATACTGAGCTTAATCCAGTATTTTAACATGATCTGGGGTTTAATCAAAGTCATGATTACAATATATTTTATGATAATGTCTCATTTACTCCACATTTCAAAACACAATAGGATAGTATAGGAATAAAGGTTACATGACTGCTTCTGTCTCTACCACAGTTTCCCTGTGTCCGGGGGAAGATTTTACCCCTCTGAACCTCACTTTAAAGATCTGTTAAATATGGATAATTGCACCCTTCCTGAACAGTTGCTTTGAGTTCTGTCAGTGTGCCACATATTATATTATCATCCACTTCTCTTTTGTGATTCTATTTGTTAGAACTTGGAATTATTAAGTAAGTTATTAGGCTATAATTAAGGAAGTGGTGTCTGAGTATGCAGAGGTCCAAGGGAAGACTGCAGATCTATCTGCAGATAGATAAAACTATTGTCTAAAGATTTCTAGAGTTCAAGCTGAAAGTCTGTCCTGGGGCTGAACAAGCTCGGGGAAGATTCCTAGATGGCTTTGCTTCAACAAGAGCAGAGAGATGGTTTGACAATTAACGACAGTAATAACTCGGCTGGTTACTGAGGTAGTTTTATCCTACCCAGCTGCATTATCTCTCTTTCCCAAGTTAAGCTGAAGCCTCCTATTTCTCATCCATAAGTATTTCTGATACCTAAATTTGTGCATGTCAGGTATGTTTTCTGTGGAAGTATGTAGCAAGCTGTGTGCAACCATTTTTTCAGGGACAGTAGTTTTTCCCCCATGCAGGGAAAAACTGGACAGGGATTGGTCTGCCTACTGTATCATGGTCATATATGGTCAGTTCCTAATCATTCCATTGTATGATTTGTCTTGTATGGATTACATTAATCGAAGAGGGAAGACGTAATTATAAGGCATAATGATATAATGAAGAACAGTTTATCTCTGAACCTTACAGCTGGAATCTTGTGAACAGTCATCAAATTATATGTGCTTTGTTCCTGAGGAGGGAGTAAAGTCCTAGCACTGTTATATGTTTGTGCTCTGGTACTCTCCTGTGATCCACTTTGCTCTAAAGACAGCTGGTAGATCTCACAGTGTCAGTGCTGTTGCCAGTCTCCCTCCCCTGGCCATAAGGACACCATCCATCAGTGCCATCAAAGTTATCATCCTGCTTCATGTTTGTGAGGGAGTTGTGTGAAGTGTTTACACCTCATAGTTTCCCAGTAAATGACAATAGACATCAGTTTGTATCTGTCTCATGAGTTTGAAACTTACATGAAGATGAATGGAGTATGTCACATCAAATAAGCTCAGTGCCCTCCACTACTGTATTGGGATCCTTCCAGAGTTCCACTTTTGTGGAGTGCATTTCACCTGTGTTGAGCAGATATTGAAGTAGTTGTGCTGTTTCAGTCAAACACTCAGTGTTAGGGGAACATATTGGTGTCATTTACTGCAGGCTGGTGTGCTTTTTATGCATGTTTGTAATCCTTAATCAAGTGGAATATTAATAAAATTGCATTTTTTTACAGTCCTGTGTTTGCAAAGCTTACACTGTTTACCTTTTTAAAAAATAGAAAAGGCTGTATTGAGTTAATTTTCTTTTGCATGTATGATTTCACACATTTTTCTGTCAATGTCACATGAGTAGATTTGGGTCAAATTACTGTTAATTTGCTGTATTGGGAGTGAACTTTAGGAAGTTTACACAGTGGGAGCTGGTGGGAACATATCTACACACACTGAAACCTTTACTGCTTTTTTTTTAAACCCATTGACTTTGGTGTAGCTTAGTTGACCTCGTTTGTAATATGGAACACCATTTTAGGATGAGGGAAGTAGTGTGTGAATAGACACAATGGTTAAACACTTTTTCTGAGTAATTTTCCTCTTCTACTAAATGTGCACATAGGAAACCTAGGACTATATATGCTGTTTCTAGCCACATGATCTGTTAAGGTTTTCCAGAACTAGTTTTCTACAAGTCCTTATTTTTAAAGCAGGAACACTAAGTAGTGAGTACCACACTGAAAACTGAAAATCATTTGGCTGGTAACACAAACTGAACAAAAATGTTCCCCACATAGTATAGAAAGCTCGCTAGCAACTTCCTTTCATTCAGAGTCTATCACCCTTTTCCATAATGGATTCTCAGAATATTTTAAGAACAGATTATATCTGCACATTTTCTATTTCCTTCTGTGGTGCATCTTTTCTTTCTCAAAGTACAGCTAAATCTTGCCCTTTTGGTTTTGCTAACTTTTATTTTGTCTCACACTTGAAATTGTATTATAAATTTCATGTGGCAGGGCCTATTCATTCTTATGGTAGTCTAAAGTGTCAAGAAGAATTTCATGTTGCATAGAGGTGATAAATGGTTAAAGACTTTTAACAAAATCTTTTGGCTATATGCAATTCAGTGGATGGCTTTGATGCTGAAATGCATGGTTTAAATGAACTAGCTATGCGACGCATTCACATTTTAAATAATCCTAAAAGTGAGATTTTTCAGGCCAATATAACAAGCCAAAAGAAAGTGGGAATGAAATTATATATTTTTAATATAAATAATAACAAGACAAGTTTTAATTATGATAGTATTACCTTCCTGATGGAGTGATGTGCTTCACTCATAAGAAATAAGCAGCAACATGTTTATTGATATAAATAAGCAATTTAACAAACTTTGATGGTAAATGTGATGTAGGTTTAACAAGATTCGTTGGCAAGGTACGCTTGATTTTTTACTGCATGATTTTTTACTGCATAGAAGGTAAGGTCAGAGAAAACTGTCAGAGACAGTTTTATCTCCTGTTGAGTCATAAGTTTCAAAACAGATTCTCTTGCTTCCCTCAGAGAGGAGTCTAGCTCCATCTGAATCCAGTTCTAGTCTCAGATTTGGTCAACAGTCTATGGCTAAAGGATTATACATGCACAGTGAATCATTTAAACCGCTTAGCTACGAAGCCAAGGTTTATCACGCTACAACCACTTAGTGAGGGTCTGTTGTGGGGAGGGATCTCTCAGCCTGGAGGTGTAACCTTGAGAGGTGTCCGTGCTCAAGGAGAGATCCTGGCGTGCTGCCCGCGGCCATACAGGAGCTCCACAGGCCTGGGCTGGCTGCTATTTATAGAGAAAGATGAGTGACTTATGGTCATATTTGCATTCCAGCAAGACGTCTGGGTCACCATTCCAGACAGACCCTGGCTACCATGTCCAGAGTAAGATGGATTCAGCTATTACAACACCCACTGGTGGTTATGGCTTAAGCTGGGAGGCAGGAGTGCACCACAATTAAAGCAATTTTGTAGCAGAGTGAGGAATAGAATTCCTCAGCTATTGAGGAATAGATTCCTCAATAGGAGTCACAACTCCTCTAGATTTCAACTAAGATAAAAACTTTAATTCTTTGCACCTCATTATCTGCTCTCCTGTTTTGTACAAGGGTTTCACTCTTTGAATCCCTTGATCTTTTAAGATACTTCTATAAATGGTTTCAGTCACTCCTTTACCAAAAGACAGAAATTTGTATGGTATTTTTCATGTCTTTAAACAAGAAAAAGCAAAAAAAGAAAACTGCTGTCACGTAAAATAATGCTAGTATTCATAGATTTATCAGCAGTGTAAAAATTCTTGATTCATCTTCTGGCTACGTATGGAAATGTGGCTTGGTAATTCTGGAAAGCTCAGACAAACACATAGATTTGAAATCCGTCTTGGCTCTATGTGTACAACATGGATCTGCTCTCTTAAAAACCTGGGGTTTGAGTCCTGCTGCACAACAAATGACAACTCCTGAGTTAATCCTTCTGCAAAATATGGCAAATGATACTTGTCTTTTTCTTAATGAGGCCTTGCTGCATAATAAGGGTTATGTAGTGCACAGAATTATTAATGTCAGATGAAGAGCTGCAACTAGAACTCGTGGCTCACTGCCCATCATATTTTTGCTAGGCCAAAGGGTGCTTTACAGATGTAATTTGCTTGCATACTCTGGATCTCTACATAAATTTTTGCAAGGCATGGAGTATAATGGATGTGATTAACATATAAGGAGTGCCATGGAGCTCCAGGCATGCCTAATGCAGTTAGGAGCTCAGCGTGCTAGGAACAAAAACTCAGTTGGTGTGCCAGGAACTGTGGGGCTCAAGTACCCTTTGTGCAGATTTAGTTCATTCATGGGAATGACTGACTCCTGCTGAAAATGTAGTAAGGATAGAGAAGGAGTTACTCTGAGACAATTATAGGAGGCTTGTAGACCAAAGCAATAATGTCTGGCAAAATTAAAAATAGAAATCCTGAATTCCATGAGTTGATGGACATCTACTGAAACAACTTATTCTGAGGCATTTTATGTGATTTCTTTGTAGGCAAAATGTCCATGAATGTCAATAGGACCTTTTTTCTGTGTAAAGAATGCTGGAATGCATTGTAGTGAATAACAACCCTTTTGCATCAGAAATTGTTGAGGAATGGTTTTGATGGCCAAGTACAATTTCTACGGACACTCAAGTGTCACACTCACAAGTGTGACACTCTACGGACACTCACACGTCCCTGTTAAACAGATCCCTTGATGATATGAATCGTCAGAATTTTGGCCAATCTGATGGAGATAAAATGCACGTGGCCAGCTGAGGAACTACTCCCATAAGAAAGATTCAGCCTGAACTCTGCTAATGGGGGTGAAAGAAAATGGGGGCAGCTTCTAGTTGTCTCCCTTGCACTATGTCTTGAATTTCTGACATGGTTGATGGTCAAAAGAAATATGACTAAAGCTGGATCACTCATCTATGGAGAGGGCAGGATAAGTACTATTTATACCGACTCTCATTTGTCTTCATGAATCAGTGAGTAACTGCCTGGCCTTTCTGAAGATGTAGGGCTAAGGGGCATTTAATAGTGAGCATTCAGTGCAATAAAATATCTGCTGGTATGTTGCACATATTTTGTTTTCACTGGAGTTATCAGTAAAGGCTCACATTTCATTAGGTACTAATACAGTATGGCAGAGATTAGTATATCCTAGAGGGAGGAGGAGAGCTAAAGTATTATCATATGTAAACTATTAGTGTAATTATATTTTTAAAGTGGTGCCTTAAATTGGTGCTTGAAGTGAGTTTCCAGTTTGTGTAGAGGCAACGGTAGAAAATAATTTATATATGAAGGCCTCAGTCTTTTGTTTAAGTCAACAGCACATAAAGCATTTTAAGTTTGCTTTTTTATTGTTGAAGTCCCATAATCTATGAACACTTGGTCATGAAGTAGCTTGTTATTAAAATATAATATCATGTTCATCTGTGATTATTATTTTAATTCAGTGCTCAGTTGACTTATACAAAGCTGCCTGAACTCTTTCAGTAACCACTCTTCTTTCGCCTACATTACATTTAATTTATACCATGATGATAAAAAATTTGATTTATTTTACAACAGATCAGTAATTGTGCTCTACAAATAAGTCCGTAATGATAATCAACAGCATTTTCAACATAATTTAATTTGTCTTCTCCTGAGAGGTAGTTAAATGCAGTAATAATAACACTACTGTTATGGACTCTGCTGCAGTTAATCATGGCCTGAATATGCAGACAGCCCCAATATTGTATTGACAGAAATTAAATTAACCATCAGCTTGGGCAATCAGTGGCTGTACAGCTATTAAAAGTAATAAAGGCAACAAAACCCAACCATAGCCAATTACATTTTGACATATAAACGAAAAAAAGACAGATGTTTTTGATTTGAAATTTTTATTTCATTGGAAGTAAAGAAGATATATCTTTTCATATACATTGTTTCCCATGCCTTAATTAACCCATAATACACATCAGAGCCTAAGAATCATACTGACATAATGTAATATCACAGGTGTATTCTGCATGCCTCCTAACCCAAACATTTCATTATCTCCATATACTGTGGCTTTGTATAGCATGTTCAATGCAACGGTGTATATCAAAATGCACAGACAAGACAAGGTGCAATCAACATTCCAAAAAAGTTTCAAGAGGTTAGGAAAAAATTTGTCTCTGTGGGTTCAGTATGGCATGTTTTTCTAAAATTCCTGCTGAGGTGGGAAGAAAAGCTATCAAAAATTCTGAAAAAGTCAGTGACTTGGGTTGGGTTTTGCAGAGGACAAATTAAGACTTATTGTTTTCACTATATGTGTAGTTAAAGCTTCATAACTTTTTCTTGTGCAGAATGAAGCATCCAAACCTTGGTAAAAGTTACTTTTATGCTGTGTTCTCTTTAATATATCTTTTGTCTAGGAAAAATCAAACATATATGTGCACTCAAAAGTGGCTAGTTACTTATATATTAAACTACAAGGCAAAGTCTAAATACTTGCACCTGTATATATAATATTAAAGTATAAATCGTGTTTAATCAAGAGAAAATAGAGTAGATCACACTTAAGGTTTATGGATATTTTATCAGGGAACAATGCTTTTACTTAATAAATCAGAGGAGTTACTAGGTAATAAAATCTAAATATATGAATTTGTTTTTAATTTACCTTCTAGTAGTTTCTATAGGTTTACAGCTTGGCAAGTGTGTATTTCAGTTTATTACTATTTATATCTTATGACAAAAACAATATTTCAGGGTAGAAGTGAAATAAAATAGCATAATATGCTAGTATTCTTAATCAAAATCAAACCCAGCATATATAAGAAGAGTATTTTGAGGATTACAGTCTTATCCATCTCCTTAGACAGTGTTTCATAATCCTACATAGCAGTTACCTGGTCTATCAATAACTTTCTTGAGAGTTTTAACGGCAGCATTTTTACAGCTGTGTCATGAGTTGACTTTTTCCGACTGATGACTAAAGGCATTGCATTTTAGAAGCAGCTTTATAGATCAAAAAGAAATTCAGTTGCCTAATCTCATAGGAATCCATAAGTTTAGTTCAGATTCCCTGAAAAACATAAATACATGTTTAATTTGACATGTACTATTACTCACTGCATATGACTTTTCCAGTTCCCGAGTTCTTCTCTGGAAAAGGCCTTATCTAGGAGAAGAAAATAATCTTTTATCTCTGAATCTTTTTGCTCTGTAGATTTATTAAATTCAATACAGTTCACTTACACGGGAAAGGAGAATAATCCTGCAGGAACTAGGAGATAAAATTATGTGGCTTGTGTTATGCAGGTCAAGCTAGGAGCTCAAGGTTTTTGGAAATTCCCTTTTGACCACATAACCCATGAATTGAAGTTCTTAAAAAGAAATTTGCCCAAGACAAGGGCAGGTTTTACAGAAGCCCTGACTGTACAACTGGAGTGACAGAGATGTTTTCATTTTTAAAAGTTGAAGTGTCTATGAGAAGTAGAACATGTAAGGCCAGGTTTCCTAAGGCACCTGTTGGATCTTACCTGGCCATAGTGATGCGTCAGGTTCTCTCTTGTAACACTGCAGGCTTCAGATCACCTCTGTGGCAAACCCCCTGCACATGTAATAGCCAAGTTCCCCCTGCTATTCCTAGAAAGTCATAAGAAACATTCTAACTTCAGCTACTGAATTTCACAGAACATCTAGGAGTTTAATGATCTTTAAAAGTTTTACTCTTTCAATTGCAACTGCAGTTGGCTATTGGTTTGAAAAAGTGTAGAGAGAGACTGACAGGTATGTGGGAAGGATTTCTCTATTCCATAAGGAAGCAGCCAGAAGCAATCCTCTCCAGCCATTTTGAAGACAGTAATTTTGTAGTACATACGACAGACCACAAAGTTATAAAGGCTTAATTTGGGCTCGTGCAATCTTTGCAGACAACATATTCTTGCCTCACCCATTAACAAGCCATAATTAAATTTCTTCAAGGACAACATTTTGGTATATCATTTTGGTGTATATTACACATAGCATGTGCACTTACTTCTAAATATGAATGTAGCAATATTCTGTCAGCTATTTATGTTTATATGTAGGTTGAGTTTAGGTATGTTACGTAATGACAAAACTCAGACTTCTTTAAGTCGTATAGGATTGAGAGATTCCTTTCCTACCTTTATTTCTGAGCTTTAACTCTCTTAGTCTTTATAAAGAACTTTCTTTCCTGAAGAACAATGACTCTGTAAATAGGTAGCACATGAGGGCCAATATCTATTATGACACTTCTTACCAGGAAAGACAGATATATTATTCATGGCTATTTCACTGATGAGTTATTTTTCCCGTCTGCAGCCATGAAGATACATGTCATAACAGAGATCAACTATCATTGTAATGCAATTTTACTTTATGCAGCATGTGTTGTAAATGGTGTTGATTGCTGACAGAAACTAAGAGGGTGGGAGATATGACTCCTGGTACTGACAGGGCAGGAAATACAACTTAGGGCATAGTGAATATTATATTTGATGCATATTTGCTTTCATCCTAGAACTTTCTTCCAGATTGTTTTCAAGTTTACCATAAAGAAATCCATTGCATTAAAATGAAGTCTGGAAATTTTGTTCCTTCAGACACTGCGATATGTTCACTCACGTTTGTTCAAAAGAGTGAGATACACATTAAACTAAGCAGCAGGTTGCCACTGTATTAATTGTAAATTGATTCAGCAGGATTGGAGTTCTAATATAATTATGAGGGTCTTTGGGAAAATAAAATCAACATTTAACTAGCATACCAGAAGAAAAAGCTACTTTTTGCTTACACAGCATTAAATGAAACATTTCAGCCCTTATCATCCCTGTATTTCTAGAAAGGGAGCAATTTATCATCAACAAGATAAATCCAGAAAATCCATGCTTTGTTACCAATGCCAGCAGCAAATCAATTGTTCTTTCTTTCTTCTGGCTCTTAAATAGTGGTAATCTAGGCCAACAAAGATTTTAATATTAAGAGCAACCAAGTAAACTACGCCAAGCACAAATCTAACCTAAACTTAAATCAAAACCTTTACCACATGATTCTGCTAGTTTTGTTTTCTGTGAAAATTTTCTCTTAACTGTTCTTATTGGACATGTTACTTATCATAATTACTATTTATGGATAGCATAAAATGAGAAAATATTGACACTGAACATCCACTACTTTCAACTGTTACCTTCATTCTTTCACTCTGGTATTGGCAATCTTAATATTGTATTATTATGTATTTCTCTATCTGAATTTGACTTGGACAATAAGTAACTGTTCTAGAAAAATTTATCAAGAATATTGAAAATATTGTGCTTGTATGTTTTTTATATACAAATGCACATACATGTTACGTAACTTTGCTGGGTTATTAAATGTGTTTGAATTAAAAAAACTAAATTAACAACAGTTAAGAGTATATCTATACAAAGAACAGAGATGTCAGTATGAAGTGAAATGTATCATGAGGTAATTGTGAGTCACAACAGAAAACTGTTTAAATGATCTGAAATTCTCACTGAAAAATAAAAGCTTTTTTGTGTTTCTTCTTTCCTTATTTTTTCTAATAGCTAAGTTGTAAATGATACTTGATTTTATTTTGAGAATATAATGAGGCCAAATTAATATGACTTCAATAAAAGGAAGATTATTTTTTGTTCAAAAGGTCTCTAAATGTTCCTACACTTCATGGTTTTATGATTTTTTAAAAATAAATTATTTCTTATATTTCTCTCATCCTTTCTGGAGCTGAGAAGTATTGACCACATATTTGGTCTATGCTTCTGAACCTTGACACTTTCTCTCAATTCAGTGACACACGAACAAGGTAGAATCTAGGAGATCTTCCTGAACATCCTGGAAAATTGTAGACTGGAAGAAACAATTGCTTCAGAATGTATAACTTGTTCACGTTACTATTTCTGTCCAACAATTTACTTTGGTCTACCATTAATAAAAGCATGCTCAGGCAGGTATGTAAGGAAATTCAAAAGTTGTGGACACAAACTGGTACCAGTATTTCACACTGCACCCTGTCAGAGAGATAGGACATAAACCCGCATGATGGAATCTGTAGTATTGGAGTAAATCAGCCAATAATTTGGGGATTAATTCACTTCCATTAAATAAAGAATCTGATTACACTTTCCTTGGCAGTGAGTTTGTTAAGGCAGGTGCCACAGCTGTATTTTCTGTTGTCTAGGCTGCACTTTTGAGATATCCAGTTACTTGCACTATTATTAACACCTACATGAATGCATCTACCCTCCTGCTCACAGGACATGCCTTAGGAATGGGAAATGGCATTTGACTGGCTCTAGACCTGCAGGCTGACTGCCCAAAAATACAAATGACTTAACTAGTGGGAAGAAACAATTCATTTGTAAGCAACAGTTGAGCACTAAGCATCACCCTTCTTACGCTGGTATTATCTAGAAACCAGAGTGGCAACCGATCAAAACAGAAAACCGTAACTTGAAGAAACAACATGTTATTTTGATAGCTCTTGTTTTAAGAATGCAAGCACATAGCAGCTTGATTTTTCAGTGTGTTGCTGTTTTAAAACTATAACTGCTGAATGAGCCCTTCTCTGGACAAGATTTTTGTATTACCTGTCAGTTCTGACTTCTGTTCATTTCCAAAAAGTACTAATGGACATGGATCCTTAATAATCTTTTATGGCCAAGGACTTGCTAGACTGAAGCATCTGAAAGAGGAAACTGCTCATTCTGCGGTATAAATTTTACCGTCATTGTGAAACTGTGTTTTCCAATACAAAAGACATAAACAGCAGATTTTTCATGTAAACTATGGAGTCTCATAAAGAGTGATGAGAGATTAGAAATCAAAATGTTAAAGGTAACATTCAATATAAGGTCTTACTTATGATTTCTGAGCATGAGACTTCCCTGGGGAAAAGAAACAATGCAGAAAATGCTATGTCAAACTATTTAATCATCCTTCTTGAAACTTTTTATTCTTAAAACAATTCATGGACATATTATAAACTGCTGCTTTATTGTTCCCCCTGCTCACTCTGGCTTTGTCTTCTATTTCATTGCAGTATTTGCTTTCCATCCATGACATCATCCTAACTCTCACTAAGGGAAAGGGGAAAAGGGAGAGAGAGAGAAAGAGAAAAAACCATCACAAGACTCGCCCTCTCCCCCCCC